>PYUH01000522.1:588129-677236 GCA_016808085.1 Suaeda aralocaspica | reverse complement strand
CCCCCCCCCCCCCCCCCGCGCGTATAGCGGCCTCAACTTGGTCTCATATGTAATTTCACAATCATAATATCGACTTATACCATAGATATGTTTGGCTTAGTTCTAAAACACATAGAAATATTGCTAGACGAGTTTAATTAATGCACACATAAGTTCTAATGACATGTGAGGGTGATCGCTTTAGCATTAATCAAGATTAAGAAACCTTAAGCCAATTTGCACGATTTATCTTTACTTTTATGTGACAACACGCTTTCAAGTCTTTTAATTAAACATGGAATTTAGGTGATTTAAAGTAATAAACATGTAGCATTCAAAATCACATAAACAACCTAATTACCATTTCTACTTAAGATTGATTTTAATTGAAAACCGAGCCATAATTAAATCAATATTTCATGAGTTAATCAACACCCATCAAATTTTCTAATAAAGCACATAAACTAACACATATTTTGAAGAACTCAAAATGATGTTGTTGATGATGTCGACCTCATTTGAAATACTTTTTGTGCGGTTGTCAAAACAACTTCTTGATTTGAATGCTTATAAAAGAAGTTGAATAATAATAATAATAATAATAATAATAATAATAATAATAATAATAATAATAATAATAATAATAATAATAATAATAATAATAATAATAATAATAATAATAATAGTAGTAGTAATAATAAATTGTGTTTAGGATTTAGGATGATGCTTAAAAGTGCTTTAGGGTTGGCTAGAAGAGTTTTGTAGAGAGAGAAGGGCACGTGCTTCAAGAGAAGTCACAAAGTACGAGTGTGAAGATGTAAAGTGTTAAAGAGTGAAGGTGTTAGGTGTTGAATGAAGACCAGATGAAATACGTATATATAGTGGTCAGGAAGTCGTTGTTGAGGGTATGAACACAGGAGGGGCGCTGGAGCGCTCTGCGAAGAGTGCATGGGCACCCAGCGAGAGCTCTAGCGCTCGAGCTGAGCGCATGGAAGCCCGCACTGAGCGCTCGCCTTGAGCGCCCTAGCGCTCCTCGAGTGCTTAGGCGCTTGACTCTCGGTTTCTGAAAGTTTTTCGATCTTTTCCTTTTCCTCGATATTGGTGTCCATATTTTGATATTTACTTCCATAATCCAAAATTCACTTCCCAATTTCACTTTATACACTTCCGTAAAACCTAAAGTTACCTTATTCCGTATAGATCCTCCCAAGATATCATGGAAATTTCGACGTACGTGGTCGTGTTTGCGTGTTTAATTAATTTTCTTAATTTCCGACAAAATAACAAAATAAAATAAAACAAAATAAAATAATAAAAGATAATAAATAGAAATAAAATAAATAGAAATAAAAGATAATGAAAAGAAATGAAATAAATGATAATAAAATATGAAATGAAATAAAATAATTTTAAGCGAACGTCGACCATCAGAACTTATCATAGGTTATGTTTGGCGACCATTTTACATACTTTATTCATTATTTCAAGCATTCAATTTTCGGAAGTTGGACTTATTGCGATGTGGTACATATTATTCATCAGCCTTTTAGGTGGGACCAGAAGTAGGTATCTACAGTAAGCCCCCACTTTGTCTGAGTCTGTAGAGACATCTTGTCTCGTAAGACTAAAGTCAAAGTCTTCAGTACCTGTAAAACAAAGGTTAGGTTTAGTTGTACCAAAATGATTTCTCGGAAAGTGCTACGTATCTTGAGAATGATAATCTGCTTCAGATGTTGTGTGATCGTATAAGAGGTTCCAGCTAGGCGTCTATACCATCCGGTGACTTGTTGCTTGTTAAGGTTGAACGTTTGGCGATGCAAGATAAGTATTTCCACTTTAGGCTCAGTTCGGCCGTAGGGAAATGTTGTAGATGATATTTGTCAAAAAATGTAATGTATTCAATGGTTGACTTGCCTTCTTTCGTTGTCTTAACCTGATTTTGACTTTCAAGGTTCGAACAAACCCACAAAACACCACAAAAATTCAAAAATTCCTCCATCCTTGAAGCTTGAGGATTTTTGTTGAAACTTTGTAAATCTTGCTCAACACAATGTAAGTTAGTTCAACTTAACTTGTTTCTTTGTAATTTTGTTTTCAAACTCATATTTTTAATCCATATTTAAGTAGTATGAATTAGTGTGAATGAATTTTGGGGTTTCTTGATTTTGCGCATATTTGTTTTAATTGATGCATGTTGTAGCTTCTATAAGTAAAATGGAGTGTATGTGAAGTGATTTGAACTAAAACAAGTAAGTATTGAGTAAAATATCAACTTGTTAGTAGTAATAGTAGTAGTAGTAGTAGTTAGGGGTGTGCATTAGCGGGTTTCCGACTTTGCGGGTAGTCAATTTTAGTGCTCAAGCCCTACCCATTTTTTCCGGGTACCCGAATTACCCTACCCGAGTAAGCGGGTACCCGCCTATTCATTATTTGTTTTGGTCTAAAACTAAAGACTATAATTATATATTTAATTATTTATGTTGCCTTTAGCAACTTAAACGTAATTGAGTAGGTGTACCTGCTTAATTTGATTAATTTCATACAATTATTCAACAAGGTAACAATGTGCCCCGAAACCAAAGTCTCACAAGTTCAAAGTTTACTTTGAAATAACATGACAAAGTCTTTCCAATGAAATAAAAAAAAAGTTCACAACTTACAAGTCTTTAACAAAGTTTCACAAATTACAATCGACAAGTCCACAACTAAAACAAAGCATAACAAAGTCTCACAACTTCACAAGTACTCAACAAACAAGAAAGCATAACATTTAATGAACTCTTCAATCTTCACTCGTCATGGAAGTGATCTCCATTGTCTCAATAATTATGATAGTTCGTTGGTCTACAACCAAATCGAACATGCCTATAAAAGTTAAACACATAACATCATTTGCTAAACAAGAGCAAACCAAAAATGTAGATTACAAACAAAGTGATATAAAGTTGTAAACATTAAATATTAGATGTACTAACCTTCTTCTATACTCTCCAATTCTAGCATATTTCGCTCTATTTTAATAATTTCGTAACTACTTAGAGCTTCCACCATTCTAGGAGTTAGAGAAGTGCGAAACAAATCAAGAACACGCCCCTCGGTACTAAATGTAATATCCCATATTTTCACGTATTTTAAGGAGTTAACTTCGTATTTTATACGTATGTTTTTAATATTTTTATTGAGAAATTAAGTTCAATGAAAATATTAAAGAAAGGAAATTTAAATAAATTTTAATCAAAGTAGTTATTTTATGTTTATAAATAATATTTCATGTTATTTTTAGTTTTATTAAATATTTTGAAAAGTTTATAAAAATAGAATTTTTAGTGTTTCCTAAATTGTTTTGAAACAAAGGCATAAAAGTAATTTCAAACATTGAGGGTATTTATGTAATTGCACCAAATCCTACTTTGGGGCCTATAAATACCCCTTAAAACCCAAATTTTCAGATTTAATCTACAATCTTAGAGTTTTAGAATTTCAAAAGTTGAGAGAAAAAAAAATTTCGAAGAAAAAAAATAAAATCGCAAATTTTCCGAAAAAAACTCTCCTTCGCACCTCCCCTTTGCCCACCTCGCCGGCGCCAAACCCACCTGCCACTACTGCCGCCACCTCGCGCCTCCTTGCAGCCCTCGCCGGCCACCTCTTCCCCTATTTTGGTATTTTGGAGCTTCTTATAATTTTTTTTTTCTTCTCTTGTTCTTTTTAATTCAATCTTGCAAAATTCATGTTTATAATCATGATTAATCATGTTTCTATATTTTTAATCATGTTTTTATAAAGTTATAATTTAGTTTAAAGTATGAATTTATTTGATTGATCATGAAATTTTAAATTAGGGTTTATGAAATTATGAAATTCATGATTTTATGGTTTTTAATGATTTAAACTTCAATATTATGATCAGGAATTGTTGTTGAGTGAATTTATGGTGAATTTATGAAGTTTAAATGGATTTTAAAAGGTTTTAAAGTTGTTTATATTGCTGTTCAAATTTTATAATCATGAAAATCAATTGTATAAATATTACGAACATGTTTTATCTTATGAAAAATTATTTTAAAGTATAGATTTAATTCATGATGCTGATAGTAGGTTGTAAAAGAGTTTTATGATGGGTTTATGATGTTTAGATGTGATTTTAAGGAGTTTTGAATGAATAAATAAAGCTGTAAATTTTTAATAACACATGTTTATGCCTAATAAAAATAGTAGCATGTGACATAATAAGTTATAATTATTTTTAATGCATCTAGGCATTGTATATTGATCTTAGGACATGACTATAGTGTTTTATGATGAAAATATGATATTTAGAAAGGTTTTAAAGTGTTTTTAGGGAATTTTACAAAGCTGCCATTTTTAGAAAATTACTGAAAATCAAGTATTTTGCAATGGAAAAATTAAAATAAAGTATGGAATTGAATAGAGACCATATAGGAAATGTTTTGGATAATTTTCCAATGTAGAAAGTTAGTTTAGAGTTTTTGTAGAATTTAGTCAACAAGGTTTTAATTTAGATTCGGTTTCTCTATGTAGGAGACTTCGAACTAGTTGACTTCTAGAAGTTGTGGCGGATCGCCACTATAACACAAAGTATGTAAGTACTAAAGGCAGACATAGAAATAGAACTCATGCTTGGTTGATTGTAATACCCCATATTTTCGTATAATTTTAATATTTTTATTGAAAAATTATGTTCAATAGGAATATTAAATAATGATAATAACAAAATAAATAATTAATAATACAAAAATAAGTTTTAATTAAAAATAATTAATTGTTTTTATAAGTAATATTTTATGTTTATAAAATATTTTAAAAGGCTTCTAAAAATAGAATTTTCAAAAGTTTCCTAATTTATTTTGATGCAAGGGCCTATAGGTAATTTCCACTTATTAGGATACATATGGGCTTTTCCAAATCCTACTTTAGGGCCTATAGATACCCTTTAAAACCCAAATTTTTATATTTCATTCATCATTAGGATTTCAAAATTTAGAGAGAGAAAGAAAAAAAAGGGAAGGGATTTCTGAGAAAAAAAATTTCAGTTAATTTTTTCCGAAAAAAAAGTTTGAGCTCTTTTCTTGTTCTTGGGTGTCGCGCCACCGCCGGCCACTACTCCTCACCCTTTGGTATTTTTCGGACCTTCTAGAAAATATTTTTTCTCCTTCTTTCTTTTTGATTCAATCTTGCAAATTCATGTTCATATTTATGTTTAATCATGATTTTATAAGTTTCAATGATGTTTTAATAAAGTTATGATTTGTTTTAAGGCATGAATTAATTTATTGTTCATGAAATTTTAGATTAGGGTTAATAAAGTATGAAAGTTTTGATTTTTATAAGTTTTTATGATTTAAACTTCAATGTTATGATCATGAATTGTTATTGTGTGAATTTATGATGATTTAATGAAGTTTAGATTGATTTTTAAAGGCTTTAAATATAGAATAAATTGTTGTCCAAAGTTTGTAATCATGAAATACAATTGAATAAAAATTATGAACATATTTTGGCTTATGAAAAAATATTCTAAAGCATAGATTGGTTTCATAATTATGTTAGTTGATTGCAAAAGAGTTTTGCTATGAATTTATGATGTTGTTATGAGTTTTTCATGACTTTAAAGTTATTTAATAAGTCTGAAATTAAAAAAAAAAAACAATTCAAAATAAGTTTTAAGTGTTCATATTATGCTAGTATGATCACATATTAATTCTATGATGTTCCATATATTTTTTAGTAAGTTTCATGAAGTTTAAAAGTGATTTTAAGCATGTTTAACATGTTGTCCAGATTTTATAAAGTGAGTAGTTAAGCTTTTAAAGTATGTAATNGTAGTTAGGCTTTTAAAGTATGTAATTAGCATGAATTGTTCATATAAATTAAGTAATACATTGTATGATTGGTTTTTGTTGTTTTGGAAGTTTTTCAAGGAGTTTTGGTAATTTTATATTGCTGTCGACTTTTCTAAAGTGGCATAAAATTTATATTAAGGTTTTATAAAGCATAAATAAGTCCCGAAAACCAAGTAATCATACAATAGAAAATAAAAGTGTAGTATGGTGTTGAATAGAGACCATATAAGAAATGTTTTGGACAAGTTTCCAATATAGAAGTTAGTTTATAGTTGTTGTAGAACTTAGTCAACAAGGGTTTAATATAGTTTCAGTTTTCTTTATGTAGGAGACTTTGATCTAGTTCACTTTTAGAAGTTGTGGCAAAGCACCACTACTTTACAAGGTAAGTAAGTACTAAAGACAAACACAAGGATTAGAATTCATGCTTGGATGATTTCTTTATGCTATGAAATATTGTTATGCTTGTTTGAATCATGAATTTATGTGCATGAAAAGTTTAATTAGAAGCATGATTTCATATTATGTTGACATTCCATGTTAAATAGTAATATAAATTCTATAAGACTGAATTGAAATGTTATGATCAGTTTAATTTGGCCAATAGTGTTTGAATAAAGGAAGGAAGTTACTTTTAAGTTGGCTAGTTACTTAATCAACAAGAAAGGTAGTTGTGAATTTTTATTCACATGAATATAAGGAGTTATGAGCAAATATTTTATACATGTTGCCACACACAGTTTAATGTGTGGTCAAGGAGAAAATAAATATTTAGCCACTCACAGTTAATCTGTGGTAAAGGAAGTTCAGTTTAACTAAAGGACACACATAAGATTAATTTTGAATCACCTTAAATTGAAAATAATTAATATGGCTTGCTTGATTTGATACATACTTTTATGTGATGTTATATGTGAGTCATAACATTGTTAAACCGGCTAATCACGTGAAGTGTAAGTGGATTTGCATCAAAAATCTTGGAACGTATATACCTTGAGTATGAACAATGGGGGGAGTCGTATGGAATAGTGATCTATGACTTCTAATTAGAGTACAAGACATTATACTCTTTTATATTATTAATGCACTGGAATTCCGTCAATTTATGTGACATAGTAATACCTTCTTGGAGTTGCTCCCAAGTTGGTGCCCAATACGGCGGTAATTTTTAAGGAGGAAACCCGTTCGATGCAGAATCCAAAAGTTTAAACATAATAATTAATTTTGGTTGAGTCTATGCACAGGTGAAAAGTTGTTAAAGGTAAGTCGTGTGTATATTTTATTTGTTATTGTTCGGTTGCATAGTATTTAGTAGTTATGTACTCAGCTTTGCTGACTGTTTGTTTTGTGTGCATGGCTTTGTCTTGGACTTGGCCTTACAATGACCCACTTGTTGGTGAGTAGTTGTCTAGTATAAGAAAAGCTACTGATGAGGCTATCGCACACCTATCAAAAATAAACTTAACCACTCTAAGTAATATAGCTAGGGAAGTAGGGATCGAATCCACAGGGAAGCAATTAAACCTATTAGTTCTAAAAAGTCTAAACCGTGCAAAGGGCCTTTGAGTGACAATTGTGACCAAGAAATTAACTAGAATTAAAGCTACATTGATTAAGGAATTTAATTAATGACTAAACCTAGGACATCGGTTCACCACAGATTAACCAACGAATTGCACACAAATAAATAATTATATTATCATTTTCCTTGAATTAAGGTCCACTAATTCTCTCGAATCTAGTCCCCTTCAAAACTCCTCTAATGGCTCTCGCTCACTTAGACTCGTTTTGCCTATTGTCCTTATGATCTAATTGTGGTAATCTTACCTCTCGGCATCGATTTCAACAATATCAAACTAACAACTAAACCTGGCCAGTATTTAATTGAAAGCAATAACAATTGACAATAAGAATTCAAGCAAATTAATAGTTAAACTAATATTTATGAGCAAACATCACCAATTAATCCATGGATCCCCTAGTCCTAGAAAAAGAACTACTCACTCATAATTGAAGAAACAAAAACTAAATCAATAAAAGTAATTAAAATACTAAACATGATTAAACTAAACAAAACCAATAACAACCAAGAAATTAAAACTAAACATAAAACTATTAAAACTAAGAACATAAATTGAAAATAATGATAAACATAACTAAGAACAAGAATTAAGATTAAAATAGAACCTGAATATTATTGATTGAATGATTGAATAGAGTTCTACACTTTGAGAGAATTTTAGAGTAAACTAGGGTTCTAAAATCAAAAGAGGCGTCCATGACTAATTAGGAATACAAAGCTTTAAATACTTAGGCTAAACAAGGGGAAAAACACGCGGATTTTAATCTTCAGAGCCACTCGCCCGGAGGGTCCGGGTGCACAGCCTTGGTCCGGGCGGATGGCTTGTTTGCCTTCGTTTCTCGGTTTTTGCTCGTTCTTCCTTAATTGCTTCTTTAATTCCTCGTTAGTCTTTGGTTTAGCTTCCTAAATGACTTCAACTCTTCACTAACTTCTTCAACTGCTTCAAAAGGCTCGGAAAACAACGATAAATCATCGATTCCTATAAAATCTAATAAAAAGCACAACAAACACTCGAAATAGAAAAAGTTAGTAGAAATGGCTCAAAAGAGCCGTATTAAAGCTAAAAATCAGTCGGGATCGGGGGTAAAATACTTATAAAATATCAACTTATCAAACTCCCCCAAGCCATCCCTTTGCTTGTCCTTAAGCAAACAATGACTTCACCCCTTTAACCTTGCAAAACAAGATTAACTCAAGCAATTCCGAGTATGCAAGATCCTCAACCAACCTATCAAAATCCCTTGACCGCCATTCACTCAAATCAAAATCAATAGGCCAACCATGTAAGAAATAGAAGTCGATGACTAGAGTAGCTCATTCGGTGTCACTCCACACATAAAATTGAGCATAGATAATGAAGCTCACCCTTAATCCCAAAAAAATGCAAATGCGATAAGTGTTTGAATGCAAAATTTGAGAACCCAACCCACATCTCACACCTCATGCAAGTGTTTAAAGGTAGTCGCTCAATCCTAGTATGAATGTCGACTCGAAATGCAAGTAATACTCCCTAGCTTTGACAATTGACTCAATTCACAAGAACTAAAAATATGCACATGCTGATCAAAAAGGTCTTTATGAGCTTGTAACGTGGCTAGGGTGATGGGTAGGATAGAATTTGGGATAATGTGGTGGTAAATGCGGGCTATACGCATGTAGCAATCAAAAATCAAAATCAACATCTCCAACATCAACTCCAATATCAAGCCAATTTTCATAGAATCACATCACACCATAAAGCTTTACTTTTCAACTACTCCAAATATTGTGGCCTTTTCTTTTTCAACATCTTTTCAATTTCTTTTTTTTTTCTTCTCATTTTTCATTTCTTTTTTTTTTTCTTTCAACTTTCAAGATTTTTTTTTTCAACTTAGGCTCACGACTCTTAATGACATGTTAAGGACAAAATCATCACACATACATATCTAGGCCAATAAAAGATGTATAACATTTTAATTCTTCATTAAAGACATTGTTATGTAGAGCCTTAATATGAGACCTATTATTAAACTTTAACAACCTTTTCACAATTTTCCAATCCTCCAAAACCTCCAATCAAATGCAACACAACAACAAAACAACTCCTCAACTCCCCCAAGCCATGCTTGGGCATATATCAAATGATTAGAACAAGGCCAAATAGGGTTGTAATGTGGCTAAAATGCAAATGAAGGGTAAAAGCTCAAAATAAGGACTAAGGGTAAATTTTGTGAAGGAATACCTAAAATCTGAAAGCTCCTAAAAGAAATGAATGCCTTTTATCATTCGCAGCATGTAACATATCAAAGCCAAGCTACTAGAGTCAAAAGCCAAAAACATGGATCATACATGCACCAGGAACTAAGCACACATGAAAGAAAATAAGCATAGAAATAATTTATGCGGCTCAAATCCTACCGTTAACACAGTTCAAGCCTCTACTCTACACATGGTTATAATGGCAAGATTAGAAATCGTTTCAAGCTAAGTCAAGTTCAAGTCCAAGTTGGCAATTCCCAAAACATAACTCATCACATGCCCAAATCAATCAAAAACATTTTTAAATAAAATGCGGGGCACAGGGAAGTCACCATTCACAGAGTTTCATCAAACCAATAAATCAGTCAAATCTAAACTAAAGCTAACTATCAAAAGCAAAAAGAAATCTAAACTATGAAAGCAGTACATTTTTTTTGGTCATAAGTAAACTCCTACTTCTAACAAGTAGTACAAACCATATGACTATCCTAAGAAAGCAATAAAACTACACTAGAAAGCAATAAAAACTAAACTAAGAAAGCAATAAAGTTACCTCCCCCAAGCCGGACTCAGCAATGTCCTCATGCTGAAGGAAGTAGGGGACTCCTCTCAGTCAGACTGGAGGAAAGTGTCAGTGTCCTCACTGGCACTACCATCATCATCATCATCACCATCATCACCACCACCATCTGCTCCTCCTGCTCCACTGGTCCCTTCTCCAGGGTTGAAGTGATACCATGACGGGTGGGGGCCAGCGGAGGGTATTATGTCGGTACAGACGTAGTGGTCGTAGATCGGGTACATAACAAGACGATGAATCTGCTCAAAAGTGGCAAACCGATCCATGAACTGCTGCTGCTGGATCTGGAAGTTGTTGAACTGGTTCTGCAGCTGGTTCATCTGTGCCTGCCATGGGGTAGGGTCTGTAGGTGGTTGTTGTGGGGGCTGCTGGGGTGGTGGCTGGGGCACAAATTGCTGGGCTTGGCTCGGCCCAGCATGTCCTGAGGTACCTGCAGAAGAACCTGCAACACGATCATCCACAGGCATAAGATAGGATTGCTGATCAGGCAGCAATCCGGTCAGTGAAGTATCAGGGAGGGTAACAGAAACTCCCTTGGATGGTCCTATGTACCATCTGATGCGCCCCCGCCACACAAATCTAGCCAATCACATTGGCTGAGGTAGGGGGCATCCAAGTAGCGGGACCCCACAGTAGGGGTCCTCCCATACTCAAAGTTAGCCTTATAGTACCTGCCAACAAATGTCAAAAGACCACCAAAAACAATATTGTTAATGGTAGGTTCACCAAATCGATCGGTACTTGTATAAGTCTTACATTGGGTATATAGATGCATAGCAAATAGATGAGGAAGATGAAGACGATAAGGAAATGAAGTTTTAACTAAGTGCCTTCCTAGGCACCACATCTCTCTGGTATGAACTTCGTGTTGTTCATACTGACCAAATATTGTCCCTGCAAGAAAACGGTGAGTGATCCTAGCAGAAGGCTGGTGGATTAAATTAGCCTTTACATGCTGCCAGTTGGTCAGATGCACACCTGTCGAAGAATACCACCAAGCTACATCATCAAAACCCTTTGGGGGTCTAGCACACCCCCAACTGGCCAAACCAAATATTGCCCCAAAATCTTCGATCGTTTCATAACGATCGACATTGAACATTCTAAAACTGACACCTCTAACAGGTGCCTTGGGGTTAGGCCTGTCAATTTCAAAACTTGACATAAACTCATACGTTATGTCAGGATAAGTCGGGGCATCCATACCAAAGAAACTATGCATACCCATAAATCGAAATAACTCCTCGGTTTCATTATGAACACCTAAAGCATGCAATAGTTGATGATCTATGAAACGGGTAGGGGTAACATGCCTTAATTTGAGTTTTTCGAACCTTACCTTTTGCTCTTGGGAACCAAAAGCGACTAACCTATATGTAGGATCACGTCCTAGCCCTCGTGGTTCGCTTCTTGAGCTTGTTCCGACCCGTTGCCTTTTAGGTGCCATGGAAAATTAGTAGAAGTGAGTAAGAATTAGTGGGTATGAGATGAAAGTGGTTGTAATTGAGAGTTATGGTGGAGATCTAAGAGAGGAAGGAAAAAGATTGATTTTGGGGAAAATTTGAGTGAATTTGGGTGAGTAATGAGTGAGCTATAGTAGAGAGAAGTTAGAGAAAATATCGAGGAAATTGTAGAGAGAGAAAGTGAAAATAAGAAAATGAGAGGTGAGAGAAGGAAGAAGGAGGAAAGAAAGGGAAGATAGGCGTAGAAAAGGAGAGGAAAAATAAGAGAAACAAAAATAAAAATAAAAAAAAAACAAGGGAAGACGCCACACGCCCGGCCCGAAGGCTGAGCGCCCGGAGGGGGGTTGCTCGCCCGGAGGGTCCGGGCGTATGGCTATTTAGGTTGATTTTTGAAAAAAAAAACTAAGTGTTCAAAAAGGGGTTGCGCGCCTGGGACGAGGGCTATACGCCCGGGGCCTTGCTATTCGCCCGGAGGGTCCGGGCATACAGCTATGTGAGATTTTTTTCGTCCTTTTTTCACTTTTTTCACCTAAATTGCACCTGTAATCACACCGAAACACTTGAAGAATTCATTAGTACCTCACTCTCCCCTTACCAATACTAAGAAATGAGCTACAGTCCCTACTAAACAGAAAAAAAAATAAAATAAAATAAAATAAAAATGAAAAAAAAAGTACTAAAAACTAAACTAATTACGGGTTGCCTCCCGCAAAGCGCTTGTTTAAGGTCATTAGCTTGACCATATTACCTCATAGCTCACAGGGGTGTGGGTCTCGGAGATTGATTTCTTCAACTAGGCCAACAACATCACCTTCATAGTAGTGCTTGAGGCGGTGTCCATTAACCTTGAATCGCTCTCCTTTCTTGTTCTGGACCTCTACAAATACATACTTGCTCACCATAGTAACAATGAAAGGGCCGCTCCACCTAGACCTCAACTTTCCAGGAAAAAGCTTCAGTCTAGAATTGAATAATAAAACCTTATCACCTGTTACAAATTCCGTCCTTACAATTCGCTTATCGTGCCATTTCTTAGTCTTTTCCTTATAAATCTTCGCACTATCATAGGCTCCCAATCGAAACTCGTCTAGCTCATTTAATTGAAGTAGCCGCTTCTCACCTGCAAGCTTGGCATTCATGTTGAGCTCCTTTACTGCCCAGTAGGCCTTGTATTCTAACTCAACTGGCAAATGACATGCTTTCCCATACACAAACCGATAGGGAGATGTACCGATAGGTGTCTTGAAGGCCGTTCTATATGCCCATAATGCATCATACAGCTTGCTACTCCAATCCTTCCTTGACTTTGCAACCGTTTTCTCCAAGATGGCTTTGATTTCTCGATTTGAAACCTCCACCTGACCACTGGTTTGTGGATGATATGCTAATTTGTTCTGTGGTAAACACCGTACTTCTCCAGCAGTTTATCTAGCCTTTTCTCATGGAAATGCTTGCCCCCGTCACTGATGACAGCTCTAGGAACTCCGAACTAGGAAAAGAACCTGCTTAACATTCTCAAAACAGTGTTAGAATCACAATGGGGGTAGCAAGGCTTCCACCCATTTAGAAACATAATCCACAGCAACTAATATGAAACGATTTCTCGAGGATGGAAAGGGGCCCATGTAACCAATGCCCCAAACATCAAAAATTTCAACTTCCAATATAGCTGTTTGGGGCATTTCGTGCCTTTGTGAAATATTACCTGTTCGTTGGCACGAATCGCAAGACATAATAAAAGCTCGAGCATCCTGTAGGATGGTAGGCCAATAAAAACCTGATTCAANACCTGATTCAAGGACCTTAAACATTGTCTTAGAAGGTCCAGCATGACCTCCATATGGTGATGAATGGCAATGGTGAAGTACACCATAGACTTCCCAGTTTGGAACACATTTCTTGTATAAACCATCCGCACACTCACGAAACAAGTTAAAGTCATCCCAAAAATTTCGCTTCACATCATGCAAGAACTTCTTTTTCTGCTGATAAGTCAAATCAGAAGGTAAGACACCCCCTACAACATAGTTAGCAAAATCAGCAAACCAAGGAGAATTTACACAAACTGCAAATAGGTGTTCATCAGGAAAAGAATCATCAATGGGGGTAGAGATCTCCCTATCATCATACCGTATCCTCGATAAGTGGTCAGCTACCACATTCTCTACTCCCTTCTTTTCACGAATCTCGAGATCAAACTCTTGAAGCAACAAAATCCATCGAATAAGCCTTGGTTTGGCTTCCTTCTTCCCAAGTAGGTACTTAAGAGCTGCATGGTCAGTGTAAACAATAACTTCCGAACCTACAAGGTAAGCACAAAATTTATCTAATGCATAAACAGTAGCAAGCAACTCTTTTTCCGTGGTGGCATAATTGATTTGAGCTTCATCAAAGGTCTTACTAGCATAATAAATAGCATGTAGGACCTTATCCCTCCTTTGACCTAAAACTGCACCAACTGCAAAATCACTAGCATCACACATTATTTCAAAAGGTAAATTCCAATCGGGAGATTGTATAATAGGTGCTGAAATTAGTGCATTTTTTATCATATTGAAGGACTCAAGACACTCATTGGTGAATTTAAATTCATCATCTTTCAATAGCAATTGGGTGAGTGGTTTCGCAATTTTAGAAAAATCCTTAATAAACCTGCGATAAAAACCAGCATGACCCAAAAAACTTCTTACCCCTTTTACATTCACCGGAGGTGGCAGTTGCTCAATTACATGTATTTTCGCCTTATCCACCTCAATACCACGTTCGGACACCAAATGTCCCAAAACTACTCCTTCATTGACCATATAATGACATTTTTCCCAATTTAAAACCAGATTTACCTGTTCACATCTTTCGAGAACTTTAGTCAAATTAGTCAAACATGAATCGAAATCAGAACCATAAACACTAAAATCATCCATGAAGACTTCCATAATAGACTCTATGAACTCAGAAAAAATGCTCATCATGCAACGTTGAAAAGTAGCCAGTGCATTACATAAACCTAAAGGCATTCTACGATATGCAAAGTACCATAAGGACATGTAAAAGTTGTTTTCTCCCTGTCATCAGGATGGATGAGAATCTGAAAGAAACCCGAATATCCATCAAGATAACAGAAATACTTATTCTTAGCTAATCTTTCTAACATTTAATCAATAAAAGGGAGGGGGAAATGATCATTTTTAGTTGCAACATTCAGTTTTCTATAGTCAATGCACATTCTCCATCCTGTAACAACTCTAGTAGGAATTAATTCATTTTTATCATTACGAACAATAGTTGTTCCCCCTTTCTTAGGGACTACCTGTACGGCACTTACCCACTGGGAGTCAGGCACTGAGTAAATAATACCTGCATCTAAAAGTTTAAGAACTTCTTTCTTCACTACCTCCTGCATGTTTGGATTCAAACGATGTTGACCCTATATATACAAGGTTTATGACCTTCCTCTAAATGAATTCTATGCATGCAAAAATCGGGACTAATACTAGTCAAATCATCAATATTATAACCAATAGCCTTTTTATGAGACTTAAGCACAGACAAAAGTTTATTTAATTGACTATCAGTAAGAGAAGCACTAACAATGACTGGGTACAACTCCTTATCATCTAGAAAAGCATATTTTAAATTAGAGGGGAGGGGTTTCATCTCAGGTTGGATTACCTCTTTAACAGAACAAACCTCTTGTGGTAACTCAATAAATTTCCGGCTCTCCACAAGATTTAATTCCTCACCAGTGAGATCCTGGACCAATTCATCGGCATCAATTGTACCTTCTCCTGCACCAACATCAAGGCAAACAACGGCCTCCAGAAGATCCTTTGTAGTGGATCGAGGCATATCATCAATAACAATTTCATCAATGACATCAATAACATAGCATGACTGTTCCATCATAGGACTCTTAAGAGCAGCATTAAGATTAAAGGTAACTTTATCATCCCCTATAGAAAGAGTCAAACTACTATTTTTGACATCAATAATAGCACCTGCAGTGTGTAACAAAGGTCTAGCAAGTATAATTGGGATATGAGCATCCTCATCCATATCTAACACAACAAAATTAACAGGAATAAAAAATTTCCCGACTCTCACCAGGACATCCTCTAAAATACCTTTAGGGTATTTCACTGTCCTATCTGCCGTCTGCAAAGTGATATTAGTAACCTTTAAAACATCCATATCAAGTTTTTTACAAATAGATAAAGGCATGACACTAACGCTAGCCCCTAAATCACATAAAGCTTTATCAATGAACATTGGACCAATATTACAAGGAATAGAAAAACTTCCCGGGTACTTTAGTTTCGGTGGTGACTTGTTTTGCAATATGGCAGTGCACTCCTCCGTGAGTGCTACGGTGTCCACCACATTCAACTCACGTTTCCTGCTTAAAATATCTTTCAAAAATTTAGTATAAGTAGGAATTTGGGTTATCAAATCAGTAAATGGAACAGTAACCTGCAAATTCTTCACAATATCTAAAAATTTACTGAAATGATTATCATTCTTACTCCTTGTTACCCTGTTCGGAAAGGGTAACCTAACCAGTGACCTCGGGATCGTATCAATCGATGTGTTATCTACCTTCTCCTTAGGTTCTTCAGTTTCCTTAGCTGGAACTGTCTCCAAATCTTCAATCACCACATCACTGGTCTTTTTAGCTCCACCTGCAACATCAGAATTAACATCATCAGTAGGCATTTTCGAGCCCTCATAAGCAGTTCCACTCCTCAAAGTAATGGCATTGACATGGTCCCTCGGGGGATTCTGTGATGCCTGTGATACTGGAGGTGTAGGTTGTGATGGAAGGTGGCCTGGTTGCCTTTGAGAAGTTAATTATGCAATCTGAGCTATCTGAGTCTCCAGGTGCTTGTTGTGAGCCTGCATTGCCTCCATATTTTTCTGCATCTGCAACATCATATTCTTCAGCTTTGAAATTTCACCACTAGGTTGAACTGGCAATGGTGGTGCTGATAGTGGTGGCCTGCTGAAACCTGGTGGGTGTGGTGGTACATATCGCTGCATCTGTTGTGGTGCCTGCTGAGATGATATAGCTTGCTGAGGATTCTGTACATTGCTGTTATTCTTGTAGGAAAAATATGGGTGATCTTTCCAGCCTGGATTATATGTATTGGAAAATGGGTTGTTCTTGTAGGCTTGAAAGGCACACACTTGCTCCACTGAACTGGTACATGACTGGGAACTATGACCGAATGAACCACAGGAATCACAGAAAGGGTCAGTGCATCCCGAAAGTGCAGCTACAGGTGATGGTGGAGGAGCTGTAGAGAATTTTTTTTTCTCCTTCTTTCTTTTTGATTCAATCTTGCAAATTCATGTTCATATTTATGTTTAATCATGATTTTATAAGTTTCAATGATGTTTTAATAAAGTTATGATTTGTTTTAAGGCATGAATTAATTTATTGTTCATGAAATTTTAGATTAGGGTTAATAAAGTATGAAAGTTTTGATTTTTATAAGTTTTTATGATTTAAACTTCAATGTTATGATCATGAATTGTTATTGTGTGAATTTATGATGATTTAATGAAGTTTAGATTGATTTTTAAAGGCTTTAAATATAGAATAAATTGTTGTCCAAATTTTGTAATCATGAAATACAATTGAATAAATATTATGAACATATTTTGGCTTATGAAAAAATATTCTAAAGCATAGATTGGTTTCATAATTATGTTAGTTGATTGCAAAAGAGTTTTGCTATGAATTTATGATGTTGTTATGAGTTTTTCATGACTTTAAAGTTATTTAATAAGTCTGAAATTTATAAAAAAAACAATTTAAAATAAGTTTTAAGTGTTCATATTATGCTACTATGATCACATATTAATTCTATGATGTTTCATATATTTTTTAGTAAGTTTCATGAAGTTTAAAAGTGATTTTAAGCATGTTTAACATGTTGTCCAGATTTTATAAAGTGAGTAGTTAGGCTTTTAAAGTATGTAATTAGCATGAATTGTTCATATAAATTAAGTAATACATTGTATGATTGGTTTTTGTTGTTTTGGAAGTTTTTCAAGGAGTTTTGGTAATTTTATATTGCTGTCGACTTTTCTAAAGTGGCATAAAATTTATATTAAGGTTTTATAAAGCATAAATAAGTCCCGAAAACCAAGTAATCATACAATAGAAAATTAAAGTGTAGTATGGAGTTGAATAGAGACCATATAAGAAATGTTTTGGACAAATTTCCAATATAGAAGTTAGTTTATAGTTGTTGTAGAACTTAGTCAACAAGGGTTTAATATAGTTTCGGTTTTCTTTATGTAGGAGACTTTGATCTAGTTCACTTTTAGAAGTTGTGGCAAAGCACCACTACTTTACAAGGTAAGTAAGTACTAAAGACAAACACAAGGATTAGAATTCATGCTTGGATGATTTCTTTATGCTATGAAATATTGTTATGCTTGTTTGAATCATGAATTTATGTGCATGAAAAGTTTAATTAGAAGCATGATTTCATATTATGTTGACATTCCATGTTAAATAGTAATATAAATTCTATAAGACTGAATTGAAATGTTATGATCAGTTTAATTTGGCCAATAGTGTTTGAATAAAGGAAGGAAGTTACTTTTAAGTTGGCTAGTTACTTAATCAACAAGAAAGGTAGTTGTGAATTTTTATTCACATGAATATAAGGAGTTATGAGCAAATATTTTATACATGTTGCCACACACAGTTTAATGTGTGGTCAAGGAGGAAATAAATAATTAGCCACTCACTGTGGTAAAGGAAGTTCAGTTTAACTAAAGGACACACATAAGATTAATTTTGAATCACCTTAAATTGAAAATAATTAATATGGCTTGCTTGATTTGATACATACTTTTATGTGATGTTATATGTGAGTCATAACATTGTTAAACCGGCTAATCACGTGAAGTGTAAGTGGATTTGCATCAAAACTCTTGGAACGTATATACCTTGAGTATGAACAATGGGGGGAGTCGTATGGAACAGTGATCTATGACTTCTAATTGGAGTACAAGACATTGTACTCTTTTATATTTTTAATGCGCTGGAATTCCGTCACTTTATGTGATATAGGTAATACCTTGTTGGAGTTTCTCCCAAGTTGGTGCCCAATAGGGCGATTTTAAAGGAAAGGAAACCCATTCAATGCGAAATCCAAAGTTTAATTAATTAAGCAATTTGTTTAAGTTGAGTCTATGCACGGGTGAAAAGTTGTCAACAGTAAGATGTATGTATGTTTTACTTTTATTTTATTTTAATCTTGTTGCATTGTCTTTAGTAGTTATGTACTCAGCTCTACCGACTGTTTTTTTTGTGTGCATGGCTTTGTTTTGGACTTGGCCCTACGACGACCCCCTTGTTGGCGGATAGTTGTCTAGAATAAGAAAAGGCTACATGTACAAGTGGGCATAAGTCATTCATGTTGGGATGGAGTGAGAGTGTTTGCTTTGTAGTCTTCGTAGCTTCTTAGTTTATTTGCTTTTGGATTTAGTTAACTATTTTGAATGTTTTTTTTATTTCCGAAGTTTAAAGTTATGGTTTTGAAGGGCCATTAGTATGGTTCCGAAATGTAATAAAGTTTTAAGTTGATTTTCTTTTGGTTTTTGTTTTAAAGACTTCCGCTGTAGTACTTTGATAAATGCCTTAGCCATTATCACGGTAGCGGTAATGTTTTGGTTTTTCCTAGTTATTTAGGAGTTTTAATAATTATTATTCTTAATTAATTATAATATGTTTTCTGGAAAATCTAGAGAAGGAAGTTAGGAAGGTTCAGGGTGTTACACTAAAAGTCGACTCGGAAGCAACTGTTGACACCGGAATCACAAGTACATCACGTGCCATCTTCATCAAAGTAGGATAAGTTTTGGTTTGACAAGACCACCAAGTCAAGATATCAAAGTCATCATCATCTTTTTCACACTTGTCCTCTAAATATTTTTGCAATTCATTTTTAGTGTCAACATCATCCTCCTCACCCTTTTCCCTCTCAAAATGCTTCCTCAATCGAGTTTTCTTCCCCCCTTTTCCACCAATCTCATTAGACAAAGGAGTGACCAAAGAAAAGATGACCCCATTGACTTTGTTGATGGGATGGACAATGCATAATGATCAAACAACTTGTTCAAAGTGTCTCTAATACGCCCACACAAAATACTAGAATTGGTAGGATCATAAGAACGGCGAACAATCCACTCAACATACTTCAACTTATGTCTAGGATCCAACACACAAGCTATGAACATTAATGGGTTGACATTAGTTGCATTTGACCAATACTTATCAAATTTCATCTTCATTTGCTTAGCCATCCTTCGTAGCCCTTCATTTTCAAGATTAATGTAACCACCTATCTCATAATCTATGTCATAAATTTCCTCCACAAGGGTGTTACCCGTCACATAATGAGATCCAGACAATTGCACTGTAGCCTCATAGAAAACTTCAAGAAAAAGAAAAAAACAAGCAACGATATCCCAATCACTATCATCAGGTGCACCACCCACTTTCCTAAGCTCTCTCAAGTAAGGAATGCATTTAGTTTTCAAGTTTTTAAAGGCTTCCCTTAAAAATAAAGCGATCTTAAGCATTTCGTAAGTAGAATTCCATCTTATCTCAACTTCAAAACAAATAAGACCCTTACAGTCAATGCTTTCCTCTTATCCAAATTTTGATCTTCTTGATGCTTTTTCTAAACATGAATTAGTAGATCTAGTACTAAAATTTCACAAAAACTGGACTAATGTATTACGAGTAAAAACCAAATATGAAAAGGCTCTTCAAACTCGTAAGGAATACAGTGATTGGCTAAGGTTAAATAGAACTGAAACTGAGAAAAGATTTTTCGACTTATTAGATCAAAATACGAATTTAAAGGTAAAAGTTGAAAAACTTCAAAAGGAACTTAGTCAAGTCACTATGGAACTAAATTGCTACAAGTTGACCAATCTAAATGAGAGTTCTACTGAAGGAACACTAAATGACTCAGTCATCAAGGAACTTATGAAGGAACTTGATAATATTAAAATGGAACTCACTAATTTAAGGAACAAAAAGGACGATCAACACAAAGTTCAAACATGGATTTTGAATGCCCAAACAAAAAGGACTGAAGGTCTTGGTTTTAATTATAAAAAGAAAGTGGGAAATCTGAATAAATACGTGGAACTTCCAAGAAGCAAAGTGTGTATGTTCAGTGGGAACACGGGTCATCTAAAAGGCCAGTGTTCCAAACGGAACTCCAGTTTAGATGTAAATGCTAGACACGTAAAACAGACATGGATTGAAAAATTAAATGATGATATGTCTACAAAGTAACCCAAGGAAACCTGGGTTCCTACTCCTAACATCTAATCTGTATTGCAAGTGCTAGTGAGGGGAAATAACACGTGGTACCTCGATAGCGGTTGTTCCAAACACATGACATGCGACAAATCTAAGTTTCTCTCATTGGCATCCTACTCAAGGGGAACTGTGACGTTTGGTGATAATAAAAAAGGTAACATATTTGCCTTAGGTAAGGTTGGAAAGTCAAGTTCCCATGCAATTGATAATGTTTTTCTTGTTGATGGTCTTAAACATAACTTACTTACCATCTCCCAATTCTGTGATAAAGGGAATTCTGTTTGTTTTACTAATGAGCATTGTCAAATCATCAACAATCACACTAATCAAGTCGTACTTGAAGGAAAACGCAAAGGGAAAGCCTATATGGTTGATTTACATGAAGTTCCTAAGAGTACATTCTCTTGTTTAAGTGTGTTTGAGGATGATCCCCTACTTCGGCAGAAACGTGTTGGACATGCTAGTCTCCACTTACTTGACAAACTTAGATCTAAGGAACTTGTTGTTGAATTACCTAATTTTAAGTTCCTATGTGATAAAATATGTGGTGCATGTGCTAGAGGCAAACATGCTAGAAATTCTTGTAAAAGCAAAAAGTTCGCGAGCTCCGCAAAACCATTAGAACTCATCCATTTGGATTTGTGTGGGCTCATGAGAGTCCAAAGTAGGAGTGGTAAGCTATATGTCTTGGTTATTGTTGATGATTACTCTAGATATACATGGACTATGTTCCTTCATAGCAAAGATGAAACATTTGATGAATTTACTTGCTTTGCTAAGAAGGTTCAAAAATCTAGTGGTTATCAACTTATACATTTAAGATCTGACCATGGAAAGGAATTTGAAAATTACAAGTTTGATGAGTTTTGCAGGGAACATGGTATGGATCACAATTTTTCAGCTCTAAGAACACCACGACAAAATGGTGTTGTGGAGAGGAAAAATAAAACCTTAGAGGACATGGTAAGAACAATGCTAATAGCAAACAGAATCCCAAGGAACTTTTGGGTAGAAGCAGTAAATACAGCTTGTTATATTATATATAGAGTCATGATTAGACCCATCACTAACAAAACTCCCTAAGAATTGTTTAGAGGACGAAAACCTAATGTGTCTCACCTTAGAATATTTGGTTGTAGGTGTTTTGTCCATAATAATGGTAAAAGGAACTTCGGGAAATTTGATGAAAGAAGTGATGAAGTTGTGTTCCTAGGGTATGCATCTGATAGTAAGGCTTATAGAGTTTACATTAAGAGAACATTAAGTGTCGAGGAAAGTGTACATATTATTTTTGATGAAACTGACTATAGTGTAAATAGTGTAGATTCTAACGTTTTGCAGGAACATGAGAAATTCGAAATAGGGTTGGTCAGAAGAGATCTAGATGAAGAAGACTTAACATCCAACAAGGAACAAGCAAGAGTTCCTGAAGATCAGTTCCAAATTGGAAGGCAGAATGAGGCAGTTCCTGAAGGAACAGTGAATGAAGTTCCATACAATGATGAACATGAAGAAAACACCACTGATCCAGAAGAAGTTCTTGGAGAAACTGGAGAGACAACAGTTCCTATCAGAGACTTCCAGCCTAAACCTTGGAAACACCAGAAGTCTCATCCAATTGATCTAATTATTAGTGATATTACGAAAGGAACTCAGACAAGATCTTAAGTAAGGAACTTATGTGCCTTTAATGCATTCTTGTCCATCATGGAACCTCGGAATTATGTAGAAGCACATGAGGATGTTGATTGGATCCAAACAATGCAAGATGAGATTAATCAATTTGAAAGGTACAAGGTTTGGCACCTTGTGCCTCAATCGGAACACCAAAAAGTAATTGGACTAAAATGAGTGTTCATGAACAAGCTAGATGAGTAAGGAATAATCATCAGGAACAAGGCAAGGTTAGTAGTTAAAGGTTATAATCAACAAGAAGGAATTGATTTTGAAGAAACTTTTGCTCCAGTTGCAAAGTTAGAAGCTATTAGAATTTTAATTGTTGTTGCTTCTTTTATGGGTTTTAAATTATATCAAATGGATGTTAAATGTGCTTTCTTAGATGGCTTTCTTAACTAATGAAGATGTTTTTGTGGAACAACCTCCTAGTTTTGAAAATCCTAAATTTCCAAACCATGTCTATAAGCTTGACAAGGCTCTTTATGGGTTGAAGCAAGCTCCTAGAGCATGGTATGAGAGGTTGTCAAAGTTTCTTTTGGAAAATGGTCTTAAAAGAGGAAAAGTTGATAAAACTTTGTTTATAAAATCCAAAGGAAATGATTTTCTTATTGTTCAAGTTTATGTTGATGATATAATATTTGGTGCTACTAACTAATCCTTGTGTCAAGAATTTACTAATCTTATGAGCAGGGAATTTGAAATGAGTTTAATGGGTGAGTTGAATTTCTTTCTTGGCTTGCAAATCAAGCAAACTGAGAAAGGAACTTACATTCACCAACAGAAGTACATTACGGAACTCCTCAAGAAATATGGCATGGGAACATAAAAAACGAACCATACTCCACTACAACTTAAATGAGAATAAGTAACATCGTCAAAGTGTTGTGTAAAGGCTTAAAAGTGTTTCCCTAGACAATAAGTAACACTTTTAAGTGAAACAACTGCTCGTGATACATATTCTCATCGGTAACACTTCTTGTGGCCAATGATATCACTATTAAAAGTGTGACCTAAAACAACTTAGGTACCACTTTTTAAAATCTAGTGTAACATTTTAAAAGTGTTACATTGAATATTATAAGTAACACTTTTGTATCTTTATTATAATATCCATTAACTTATAGTAACGCTTTATTTTTATTTTTAATAATAATAATAATAATATCAATAAAAAATACCAATAGCAATATTATATTAATATAAATAAATCTCAATGATTTTATATACAAATAAATATATATCTCATATACATATTGTTCACTCAATGAATCAAACCAAGGAAACTCACTCAATTAAGTTTTAATATAAAAAAATTATGTTGAAAATAATGCATAAACAAATGTCTACAATTTTTATCGTTTTCATATGTTTCTCCATCTTCAATCTCATTGCCTATCCAATATCCATGTATGTTTTCCATAGCCTTGTGATGCTTTACTCCAACGAATGATCGTTATCTTGGCCTGAAAAAAAAATATAAATAATTAGCAGATATAGAAGTAATAATTTACCATCACACAACTACAACTTGAATTATATAACTCTATAACAGAAACTCAACAATTACAACTTGCCAAATCATAGAGAAAATGTCAATATTATGCTATATATGCGGGGAAAAATTGAGGTGAAGACTAAGCTAGCTCAAATCATATACTTTAATCAATTAAATTCATAATACATATCAGAGAATTGATAAAGAATTTATGTGGGAAATTACGAACCCCCTTACAGCTACCAAATATTATGTCTATATACATAAAGAGGAGATGGAGGACCTCCTTTGAATTTGTTTCTTCTTTGAATGGTGAGGGACAATTAGCGGGATTGAAAAATACCTTCACGCTTAGCTCCTTGAGGAATATCTCATATAGCTGCAAAATTAGAGTTCTAACACTATAATAGCAAATGAGGAACTAAAATATACCGCATACACAAATTACAAACGAGAATGCAAACTTCACAAGAAGAAATCACAAAATAAGTTGTTCTTGATCTGATTGTTGGTTCAAATATAAATAACGCAGAAGTTTTGACCTAAGTATATCATGATATAAATCAATAAAACTCTATAGAGTAAAATAAATTCCTATACATATAACATGTGAGAAAAAAAGACTATAATATCACATAAAAATAGTCTAACTTGTAGTAGGAGCAGGTTCTATTCCTAAAATGACTGTGAAACTGAACATTAACAACAGAACGAATACCGAAAGTAATTCGCTCTCCCATGGAATATGGTCTGTTGACATAGCGGGCACTTGAGGATCGGAATTAGCGGAAATAAAACCTACACACTGAGTCATTTCACTGTCGTTTTAGTATCAACTACATGCTTTTTGTCATTTCTATTCAACTCCCTTAATCACCTATACCAAGTTGGCTATTACGAGTCTTCAAATATGCATTCCACGTATATTGAAATTGCAACCATATATAGGACGAAAGAACTAATTTATGTTTTTGCGTCGGTGTCTACAATTCACAAAACATCCCTTAATGACCGGGTTGATTCAAATGGGTGGTTACATTACTTTGATTGCTTCCAAGTTAGGTTATTCCAAGCACTTTGGTGCTATAGACCCTGTCTCTACTAAAGTGTTTTTTTTATCTTAATGAATTTTAAAATCATGAATTTTTCCATAGCACTAGTAGAGAAGGGGTGTGGAGATGGTTTGCGGCGAGTTCACCATTGTTACTTGCCAAATGACGCAATAACTACGTTGAAAAGGGCAAATGCCTTTATTATCCCTTTCCAACCACTCACTCCACAAGATCGTGCTTCTTATGCACGACGAGCCCCTCTTCTTATACCTAGGGAGCAAGCTCCTTTGGAGAAAGAACCACCCATTGACCAACAACCCCAACAACAACCTCATGAGGAGGGCCCTTCTAGCCCTCTCTCGACCTATGCCTCACCATATGATGATTTAATGAATGTTTTCAATAACCTCTATCTCCTAAAAACCCAAATGTTTACTTACATGCAACAACAACAACAACGATTCGAACAAGACCGTGACTTGGTTAGGATACAAAACAATTCTATCTACCATGTCACCCAAGGCCACTTTGATCCATACTTGAACTATCCATACCGACCGGTCCAAGATGGCCCAGTTCCTAGTTGGGATAATAACCAACCCACATGGCCTTACTTTCCCACCCGTACTGAACCGGGTTACAACTTTCAAGTTTTCGGAGGTTGTGACTCTCGTGGAGACCCTAGTCAACCCGGTGAGGGTCGGCCACAAGGGTATACGGGTGGTTGGGACCCTTATGATTCATGTCCTTTCGAGTATGGTATCTACCCTAATGCACCCACGCTATGATTGGCCTCCGTACATCAATGCTAGTGGACCTGATGTGGATCCCACCTATAACTATCAGCGGGACTATCCATTTGAGGGTGATATGCTGTGGAAGCTTGGAGTGAGCTAATGTGGTAATTTGTTCAGTTTTTGATCTCCTGTTCTTGATAATTGATGCTTAAAGTTGATAATGGTTGATGATTGATGTTTTTGTTGATGATGTTGATGGATCTTTTTGGTCCTACCTTTGAATAATCTAAAAACTTTCTTATCTTCCCCTCTTTCCTTCAAAACCCAAATTCTTCCAAAATGCATTTAGCTTAGTTAGAGCATATAGTTTATTTTCTTAGTTTTTCTTCATTTTATTGCTTTTTCCTTAGTTTATTTTTAGAACACTTAATTTTATTTCCGCATGCATTCAAAAAGAAAACTCCAAAAATATTTTTCATATTTAGGTCTTTTTAGTTAGTTTTAGGATTAGATCCCTATGATGTAAATAGAGATTATTAGCTTAGATTTTCCCTTTCTCATGAACTTCAAATCTCCAAACACTCTAGAAAAGCATTTCATAAGTTATTACTTTCCTTAGTATAAAAACCATGTTAGATGATTGATGAACTTGTGTAGTGAATATCGGTTGCTTATCTCCTTGGCTATTTCAAAAGCCGCACAATGATCGTTTTTTAAACCATGGTGAGTTTTTGAGCTTTCATGCATATTTAGACCAACATCTTGGTCTCATTCTTCTTTCTTGAGTGTTGATATTTACCTTGTTGTGGGTATCTAGATCGAGAATTTGCTTTGTGACTTTTGGAATTGTGCCTACTTTGTTCTTGGTTATATAATCATGGCCCTCATTTCGAATGTTTTGTTTTAGAATCCAACTCTTCTTAGGTTTATTTTTCCTTTTCTTTCCACATTTGTATATATTCTTTGTCCCCCTTTGTGCTTTGACCCTTGTTCACCAAACCACATATGAACATCGGCCTACAACCGTTGTCATCCTATGTAGTTAGTGAAGTTTTTCGTCGTTCTTGTCCTCTTGTATAATTCATTCTAAAAAAAACAGAGAGAAAGAGAAAAAGAAAAAGGAAAGCAAAAGGATGTGTAGTGGAATTGGAAAAAAAAACACAAAAAAATTTAATTCCAAAGCTTTTGTAAATAAGCTTAGTTAACAATAAAAAGTTGATTCTTGTTCAAATCATTTGAAGTGAGTAAATGGCTTTTCATCATTATTTCTTCAAAGTATCTTTTAAATAATGAAAAGTCATACGTCTATGTTGTCCTATTCCTTTTCAAACGGTTTTTGAGTTACAAAATGGGTCTTTGAGTCGATTTTTCCACTTCGATTCTTCAGGTTCATTGGATTATAGTGGAAAATCGAGTTTTGTTGCGTTCAGTTCTTCATTCATTGTCAAAAGTTTATAAAGTTCGTTATTGAGCTGTAAATGCTTCACTTAGGTTTACCTCCTCAAAATTAGCCAAACTTTCTAACGTTAACCTTTACCTCAACCCCCATTACAACCCTCAAAGTCCATACGTGACCAAGATACAAAGTTCAAAGGTTACGTGATCAATAAAGTCACATGGCAAGCATATTGAGACAGTATTTTACACAAGATGTGAGCGTTTAGCCATTTCTTTCCTCATCTATGCTCTTGTTTTTGTAAAACTCCCTCAAGGAGGATTACGTCCAATCATTGTATATAGGAGCTTATGATTTATTATTATTGGTTGAAACTCACAAGTTTACTCTAATCTACTTAGCTTGCTATTTGAATTCTTTCTCATGAGTTATGCTTTCCATTACTTTCTTTATTGTTTGAGATTTAGTCATTTGAGAAGTTATATAAAGTATTTTCTAATCGTTTCCCTGAGGGATTCATCTTACTCCTTCCATTCTTAAAGGTTTAAAATTGCTTGGGGACAAGCAATGTTCTAGCTTTGGGAAGTTTGAAGTAGAGTTTATTTGTTCATATTTTCTGTAGTTTCTTTAGTTAGTTTTTTCTTCCCTTTTTGTGTTTTTCCCTTTCTTTTATTAGTTTTTAGTAAATCCCCGTTCCCACGCATTTTTATCATATTATGTTCATATTTTTCTTGTTTTGCATGTCGTCTCCACTTTGTAGGATTTTTCGATGAACTTCGAAAACCGAGGCAACATTCACACAAGGTCTTATGGAGTATGTAGCAAGGAACGAGTTATTATGGTATTGATTTTCAATTCTTGGCTTAGGCGATTTGATCTTTTGCTTAGCGTCTCGCGATATCGCAAGCCATGGCTCGGCGACGTAGGCAAAGCCCCTAGCAGCCCAACAAAGAAGCCCATTCCTCTTTTCCCCCCACTTGACTAACGAAATGAAGCTGGAGAAGTGGAGAAGTACATAACAGGGATTGCGGCCGCATGCCCATGCACCTGTTTCGTACGAAATTGGAGTTCTCTTCTTGCTCTTCCCACTTGCTTGGGTCTTAGCTTTAGTATATATCAGTTTTAAGCTAGTGTGATAGAAGTTAGACATAGTTGGATATTATTAGACATAGTAAAACTCTTTAGATTAATCTCTTTCTTCATAGAACATTAGTTGCTTAATTAATTAACAATTCAAAACTAGTTTGTAATTCAATCTTTGGCAATCTTTTAATCAATTCAAGTTTGTTCTTAAGCTATATGGTTTATAGTTCTTGGTTTCTAGTTGGGTTGATCATCACTTCTTCAAGGTTTTGAACTCCATTGTTACAAAGGATCATTGGAATTGCACTAAGTTACATCTTTCAAGTTTCATAGTAAACTCTCAACTCTTCTTTAGTTTCTATTGCAATTGTCATACATTTCTATTGCCTTTATATAGTTTCTAGCTTATGTTCTTAGTTCTTCTCAAGTTAAACTTGTCCTTGTTCTTCCTTTTCTATTGCTTTTGTTCTTACTTTCTTCTCAAGTAATCTTGTCCTTATTCTTACTTTTTATTGGTTTTTTATTTTTGGCAATGGGATATAGTTTTCTTTAGCTTTTGTTAATACTTCTCCTCAAGTCATCTTGTTCTTGTTTTTACTTTTCTATTGCTTTTGTTATAGTTTTCTATAATCACTTGCACAACTTACTTCTTTGCAATAAATTGATAAATAAACAAAGTCCTTTCGATAAATAGTTTACTTAAATTAGATTATAATCAATTGTCGTAACTTATTTCTTTACTATCACTTGTAATCATGAATAAAAATATGTATTTGAGTTATAAAATGTGTAGTGAGTTAGTATTAGTGCTAGGGTATGGGTGAAACCCTCATTACTTTCATGACTTAAGTAGGTTCTCGGTAAAAACCAAGCTTGGGGGTAACTAGAGTCGCTACATGGGATTACAAATCATGTAGTCTATAACCTGCTTCCATATAGATGTCGTCTTAGGATTCTCAACAAAGGATCGAGAGATGAAGTTGAGTGAAAACTCCCTATATCTGATTAGTTAGAAAACCATGAGAATAGGTGTTTAAGTTAAGGAACGTTACTAGTCTTCGTGAATAAAGTGCTTAGGAATTGTTTTGTGCTCACACCAAGAGAATAGGTCGTGGTCATAGTTCCGCTCGTTATGCTAACCCGAGAGAGTAGACTTGGCTCTTAAAACGATTTCCCCAAGACGTTAACCTTTAGTTCGGTTTGACCTAGGAATTCGCACCTTCGTGTAGGAAGTGAGCGGTGAATCTCTTACCATAGTCGTCTTTAATCTTAGACTTTAAGTCAATTAAATCAACGTTAGTGACAATCTTGCTTTCCAAGCAAATCCCGACTTAAACTTACTCCTTAAATCGCCTTAGTGTAGAAACCTTTATCTCGTGAGATCGATCCTTACTTGCCCTTAATAGTAGCCTAGTGAGCCTTATATGGTAATCTTTGATAGCCAGTAGACTATCAAGAGGCATGACAAATGTCTCATTATCTAATTATTTATCAAACATTGACTTTTCGTTCAAATTATTTGATGTCAAAACCATTTCTCGGACTATAAGGCAGATAGTGTTCCTAGTTTTGAACTCAGCAATGATTCTCAACAATACAAAAGCATTGACCCTCTAAATCATAACCATTCATTTGGATGAATAGCAAATGAATATCCTTTTCCAGCAGCTCTATTTCAATGCAGAAGCCTCATCATCCTCGTCAAATTCTTGCTCCACCCCTTTGACCTACAAGTAACATTAATTAACTTCAAATATTTAAAATTTCAAACAAGAAAACATTACAAACACGGAGAGACTTCCAACGCACAACAATTCACTTGCCGAAAACAAACATAAAGCATTTTCTAATCACCGATTAATGAAAATTTGTTGTTAGAATCTGATCACAACACCAAACAACCCCCCAAATAACGATGCTATTCGTTTATTAGAAGCATCGAAAGGCCCCGAAATGAGCTATTTTCGGACATTGAATAAATTTTAATAGTATTGACAAGTTTAGCAACTAATGGAAACGCAACAATATAGGTGGGTATGTTTTCAAGTAATATATAACTCTGTAGTATTACACATTCAAACACAAAGATTAAGAAAGAGAGTGCAAAACATGCAAACGCTGAAGCATTGTGAAATCTGTCAACACACATCAACAAAGATACGGAATACATGCATGTTCCAAATACATAGTATTAGGAATGATAGATACGGAAAACAAAACCACTCTAAAGGGAGCGCTAGTTAAGGCTGATTTTTTTAAAAAAGCAGCCATGAGTTATACATTTAATATGAGAACTCAATCTAACTTACATATCATCCATCACCATCTCACTCTACTTTCAAAGGAATCGCAAGTCATCACTACTGGCATTTTGGACTAAAGTGAACCAAGCCAATTCTCATCAAGTCATTGAAGAAATATACTCTCCATTATTTTTTTTATTTTTATTTTTATTTTTATTTTATTTTTTTGAGAAAAGGTAAGTAATAATTTTCTCTAAAAGAAACAAGTACACGAAGCTTTCTAAGCACCTAATCCATGAGGAGCAACAAATTAAGAAGCAGTAAGATCCATGAGGAGAATCTTGAAGGGTATTTTAGTTTAGTTAGTTGTTAGTTAAGTTGTTAGAATTGTTTTTGGAAATGTTTTATTGTTTTTATTTTATTTGTTTCCAAAAATCCAAACACCTTGATTGTGGGGCAAATATTTACAGTTTTGAGGGTTGTTTTATTTGTTTTGCTTGCCTTACAAGTTATTTCTAAGTTAGTTAGGATTTGTTTAGGAAGAAGTTAAGGAGTTGTTATGATGATGTTAGGGTATTTTTTCTATAAATATCCCATTCAATGTAACAACATAAGTCTTTGAACAATAAAAATTCATGCGTGTTGTGTCAAAATTAGATGTGAACTTTGTTGTAAAATTATCTCCTAAATTCGTGTGTTCTTAGATTAGATCTTAAATTTAGAATTCTAACTAATTATGTTCTAGATTGAGTAATTAGTTAGCTTTCAATAAATTTAATCCTGGATTAGAGAGTTGATTGAAAGCATTGTGAGTTTTGAATGATATTAGCGAGTACCACACAAAATCCACATAAGTTGTTGTAGCTCCCGTGATTACTGCTTCCTCTTCAGATTTATTTCTTATCTCTAAAGTATCATTGTGTTGAATTTATGGAACTCTCTCAACTCGTCAGGATGATTATACTTGTCTTGCTCCCTTCTTAACAAATGCCATTGATACACAATTGAAAAATGGCAGAGTGAGTTTGCACTTTTGTTTTTTGAGACAAAGGATTAGGAGAGTATAGACTACGAACTATTTCTCATTGTAGCTGTTTATAGTACCAAGCCTACTAACTTCAAATGACCCATAAGATTCCTAGTCCTCAAAATCTAAAAAATTGACCTTAGAACAAATATGTTACTATGCTAGTTTTACGATAATGATTCTTTATACGGTCAGAGAAAGAGAGTAAAGGTCTTGCACAATATATGATGAATTATTTTATTTGTTGTTTCTAATTTTTTACTTTGTTAAAATAGCATTTACGGTTCGGAAATTATAGTTTAGGGTTATAAACAGCTACCAAGTTAATCCAAGTCGTATTACTTGTATAAATTTTACCGATAGTATAATTCTCTTACGCTATATCATTAGCAAGTACCAATGTACGACAACTCGATAAGGTCTTATAATACTCCACACTATCTTATACCATTATCCACCTCATTATGCCCAAACATACCACAGAATTGCACTTAATACGCTTCCACTCAAAGGTGATAGGTTGCCTCACAAGCACATCATTCTCATTACGAAATGTGATGTAGTGTTTATTTGTATATATTTCTGTAGCCTTCTTCGTTTAATTAGATTTTCTATTCTTTTTCCCTTATTTTCCCTATATTTTTCCATTTATTAGTTCACCCTGTTCCCCCGCAATTCTGTCATATTTTACCCTGTATTGTCTTGTTTTGTGTGTTGTCGTACTTTTGTAGGTTTTTATGTATGGATTGGTAACTGAGACAACATATAAGCGAGGCTACACGAAGTATTAAGCGTTGGTTCAGGTCGGATTCTACTTATTTTGTAGCCATTGGTCTAGTCGATGTGCTCTCATGCTCGACAGTCCACGATATCGCAAGCCAAGCCTCACCGATGCAAGCAACTTCAACAAAGCAAGTTGCTTTCCCCTCTATTTCCTTTTCTCCTCAAACCTTTTCGCAAGAAGTAGTGGAGGGGGTAACCGGCCGGCGAAGTTGGATTTCTCTGCTTCTCCACTTGGTCCACTTGCTTGTATTTGCTACTATATATGTATGGCTTGTATTATTAAGTAGTAGACAGATTTTCCTAGACTAAATTAGAACTATTATAATTCTTCTTAGCTTTTGCTTCATTTCTATAAAATAGTGACTAATGTAATCGTCTTCTCCTTCATTAGTTCACCAATGTTGATCATTGGAAAGCTTCCTTAGAGCCTTCTACTTGGAATATTTTTTCACCAATTTATAATATCAAGCTTATAGTAATCTTTCTCTATCTCTTGCAATCTTTATTATTCAATTTTCTTCAAGTTTTCTAGTTTTTATGTTAAAACTAGAACAATTTAATTCTTCTTAGCTTTAGCTTTATTTTTCTAAAATAGTGACTAGTGTAATCTTCTTCTTCTTCATTAGTTCACAATTGTTGATCATTGGAAAGCTTCTTTAGCTCCTTGTACTTGGAATATTTCTCCACCAATTTATAATATTAAGCTTATAGTAATCTTTCTCTAGCTCTTGCAATCTCTATTATTCAATTTTCTTCAACTTTTCTAGTTTTTATGTTCAAACTAGAAAAATTTAATTCTTCATAGCTTTAGCTTTATTTTTCTAAAATAGTGACTAGTGTAATCTTCTTCTTCTTCATTAGTTCACCATCGTTGATCATTGGAAAGCTTCTTTAGCTCCTTGTACTTGGAATATTTCTCCACCAATTTATAATATCAAGCTTATAGTAATCTTTCTCTATCTCTTGCAATCTTTATTATTCAATTTTCTTCAAGTTTCTATATTACTTAATCTTCAAGTTTTCTAGTTTTTATGTTCAAGTTTTCACTCTAGTATTGCTAAATCCCTCGTATTCACTTCTTTGCAATAATATTTTTAAATGAGTTATACTTGTAGTAATGTTCTTGTAATGACGAGTACTTTAGTGCTAAGGTGTGGGTCAAACCCTCGCCACCTTCCATGACTTAGTAGGTTCTTAGTAAAAAACAAGCTTGGAGGTTACTCAAATCGTTACATGGGATTTTAATTATGTGTCTATGACTTTCTACCATAGATGTCGTCTTAGGTTCCTCAATGAAGGATCGAGGGATGAAGTTGAGTGAAGACTCCCCATGTTTGATTGATTCAAGGACCATGAGAAAAGGTGATCATATTAAGAAATGTTACGGTCTTTGTGATTGTGCTTAGGAGTCATTTTGTGCTCTCGCCATGAGAATAGATCGTGTTCATAGTCCCGCTCATCATGCTACCTCGAGCGAGTAGACATGGCTCATACACCTAGATGTTTCCACTTAGACTTGGTTTGACCTAGTAATCCGCGCTTTCATGTAGGTTGTGAGTGGCGAATCCCTTACCTTAGACTCCCTTAATATAGTTCAATCTCTGTTAATTCATATTTGTGAAAACTCTTACCTTCGCCTCAATTCCGGCATAGCTTGCTTACTCTAGAACTTCTTAGTGTTGAAAATCCTTTTTTCCATTGGATTCGATCCTTAGTTGCATTTGCTAGTAGCCTGTTGAGCCTTGTTCGGTTTATCTTTGATAGCCACTTCAACACGCTATCAAAATGCTATTGCATCTCGTAGTGGTTTGCTTAAGTCAACCTCAATTATCATCCTAGCATAGCCTATCCCATCTCATAGGGTAGTAGCTTGATTTGTCTTAATATGGTTACCCACTACTTGATTAGTAAATTTGGGAACTAAACCCAAAATTGGGATTTTTGATAAATCCTCAATTCCATAATCAATACCATCTTCCCACTATTTAAGCATTACAGGTATTTTTATCAAAGAATGCCACATTCAACAACAACGATTTGCTCTTTATCTCATTGATCAAGATGCTAACTAGAAAAAACCCCTTTTCCACAATTATGAGTTTATCAATAGTAGACTCCTCCCAAATTCAACGAACAAAGCCCTTAAAAACACCTACATTTTGGATAACTTCCCAATACATTCATCACCACACAAATCTTCCAGCATTGATATACCATTCATCGTCAACTTGAGTGGAAATATGTTCCGAGAGGGATGAGTTAACTAAGAAGCAATTACTATGATTCCACTGTTGTGTCCCTTTGAATTGTGATCACCACCCTTCATCTGGCATAACCCTTTTACTGAGCTTAGACTTCTCCCTTGACTAATAGAGCGCTTCCTCCATAGTTTGCTCCTGATTAAGAATCATCTTCTCAATTTAATCATTTAAATCATCACATTCATCAATATTCAATGCGAAGGTCGCAAAACCAATTTTTTGAGCACGAAATGATGTGGATTTGAATACAGGTGAGTTATTTAGATCATTGCCAATTGTGGATGAACCGGTAAATCTTAAAATGAATCTAATTGGCTTGGAGAAGGATAAAACACAGGTATGCGTGACAATGGTAAAGAGTAATGACACTGTGGATGATAGTGGTTGCTATATGGATGGTTATCACAACTGTTAACCTCGCTCACTATTATGTTGTTGGTGGAGTAAGGTGTTTATTAATTGGAAATGGAGTACCTTTGAACTAGCACCTTGCAGGATGGATAGTGGATTTAAGGAATAAATTGGTTTCGCCCATGAGGTTTTTCCCATTTCACTTGATAGGGTTTTTCACATTTTGGACTTTATTGCTTTTATGTGTGTGTCATAGTGATAGTGTCCTTCAAGGTTATCTAAGAAGCATGATGAATGGTTTCTTGAAGGTTTCTTGATTAAAAGATTCATTCTTGAAGGGTCTCTTGATTAAAAGATTCATCCTTGGAAGGGTTCTTGAAGATTGAAGCAAAATCTTGAAAAATCAAGAAAATGCACACCAAAGAAGAGGCGCGAGTTTTGCACAAACAAAAAAGACTGTTGGGCTTCTATGTGGTGACGTGATTATTGGATAAGCTTGAAGATTTGTGATGTTTATCTTGTTTTTTAGTTAGTTTGTTAGGATTGTTTTGTAAAAAGATTTCCTAAATTAGTTAGGGAGGCTATACAAAAAATCTGGACACCTATTTTTGTGAGTAGGACGGAATTTTGTGATAAGCATGACTTGCTTAGTTTGTTTTTGTTGATAAGATTGACTAGGAAGTTGTTATAAGGTTGTTAGGATATTTTAGCAATAAATAGCCTAAACAAAATCCAAGTAACAACATAAGTCTTTTGCGAGTGAATTTAATAAAATTCGTGTGTTTCTTCTTTGTACAATTAAAGAGTTGATTGTTCAAAGTCTTTCCATAAGTTCGTGATTCAGGAGTGGAGAACGAGTTTATCCTAATTAATTAGTTTCAGGAGTGATCTAATTGATTAGCATTCAATTAATTTATCAGGAGTGATAAATTAATTGAATTTTCGTCGTGAGCTTAGATTGTTATTTGCGAGTACCACTTAAAATCCACATCATGAAATTTAACGCCTAAATTATCCACCATGAGATTACCCTTGCTCTCGTCTGAAGATGTGAATTTCGATAGCATTCTCTAGAGGGTCCTTTGACCTTCTTATTCACCATAGCAGAAGAAGGGAGAGAGAGAGGGGAATTTCTTGAGCGGTTTCAACGATATTTATCCTCTCCATTAATGAAATAGGGGGGGGTGTTTAGAAATGCCATGCAACATTGATGTTGAGGTTCACCATTCATAAAAGTACTATGATAACATTGCTGTTGGTATCTGTACCATATAGAGCCAAAAAATGTAAAAACAATTCCAGTATATTTCTTATCTATGTTCAAATCTAGCAAGTATTGCTAGTATTATGTCAGAAGCTCTCAAAACAAAAGACCAAAACAGATTCAGTGTGCTTATTAATCAAAGAGAAAATAAAGCATGTTTTCTTGTCTGTACATTGGTGTTTTTCTGCCAAAATAGCCATGGATAGAAGGCTTACCTCAGGCACATAGTGCATCAGCATGTTCTCAATGCCAGATTTCAAAGTTACAGACGAACTAGGACACCCACTGCATGCTCCCTGCATTTGCAGCTTCACAATTCCAGTGTCGCTGAAAAGGAAACCAAAAATCAACTAGTGTAATAAAGAGCAAGAGTAGGCAGCTGAAAGTAATCCTCAGTTTTATGCTGAGAGATATGAACTTACGGATCAAATCCTCTATACACAATATCACCACCATCGTCTTGCACTGCTGGTCGTATGCGAGTCTCCAATAGCTCTTTAATCATGGCAACAATTTCTGAATCATGCTGTAACATAATTTACAAAACATGGACCAAAATTCAAAATGTAAGACAGCAGACTCTGCTCATAGCTTAAGACAAATTTCAGGTCCTTCCAAACACTGTCTCACAAAAGTGCAAAAATCATACCAGCAGGTTCGCCTAACTCTCCAGGTTATCAAAGTACATTTCACATAAAACCCAAAGAATAATATGCTTGGATGAACCCATGACTTGCCAAACTAAAAAGTATAACTCTTAAATACCAGTAGAAACCACATTAAAAACGATGCTTTTATAGGTTAAAAAGATTAAAATGTCCAAGGAGTGCTAACTGAGTGACTTCTATACAAAAGACATCTATTTAAAGAGTAACTAATCAAAGTTCTTAACAAATAGTAAAGAACACGATCCACATGCATCATAAAAGATGCAACCACAGTCACACTGAAGCTGCTAATTAAAAAGTAAGAACGCTCATACTTCACATCAAACCAACTCCATTATGATTTGAAACCAAAGAAAAGAGAAGGTAAAATTTATCCCACAATGCACATTATCATATCAACATTAACTATATCCATGAAAAAAAAGGGGAAAAATGGAATCAAATAATCCGACCTTTGAGTGGTTTGAAAATAATAATCCCACCTTATATTTATTATTATATAATCCCAGCTTTACTCATATCTGCAATGAGTGGTCCTTACCTGCTAATGACCTATACAACTGGTTATTATGATACGTGGATATTAATGATTGACTACTAAAAATAAATAAATAAAATAAAATCTTTCTGAGATTCAACTCTGCTGAGTTCTGTTTCTTTTCCCAACCAAATCAACCCACAGCTAATCCAGCAAACACCATTAGTGTTGCCGTGTTGCACACCCGAAGCAACCCACCACCAAGACCAACAGAACAGCCTGCCAACCACCATAAACAACAGCTCCCACCACCGGAACCACCCACAACCTTATCCATTTTCCTTACCCACTGGAAACAGCTCCTACTGTGGACCTTAACTGGTCGATTTTAGCACTCTAAATTTTTATTTCTGTATTCCTCTTACTTAGAAATGGTGTATGGACAAATTTGCTGGCCTTTGGGGTTTTTATAAGCGTGTTTTTTCAGGGTTCAATAGGTGGGTAAATGGATAATTATCGGCCACGATTTCAAAGGTAGATGTGGGTGGGGGTTTTGGTCGATTTCATTCATGGGGTTTGCGAGTGTAGATTGGTGGGAAGATATGTTGGTTTTGCGGGTGATGGTGGTAGTATTGGCGGTGAATTTCGTTAATAAGTTTTTGAGTGTTGGTGGTTTTTGTGGGGTTTTTCAGTGTTGATAGTGGTTGCCTTGTCTGGTGGAGCAATTTCGTGGGCAAGTGTGCCTAGCAGCCTAGACGGTGATGGTAGTGGTAGTGGTGTTGGTGTTGTGTAGTGGTTGTTTTTTTCCATTTGTTGAAGCTCAATCTCCAAGCTAACATCTTCTGTAAAGCTATGTGGAAGTGTGGAACTGAATTGTTAGGACCTAAGTTACTTGGACTCTCCCATAAGTGTCTGACACCGGTATGTGTCCAAGTGTCGGACATGGCAATTTTTTGACAAAAATGCATGATTTTGGTTCATAATGAAGTGTCCGAATGTCATACCAATGTCCAAGGATCGCATGTCCGACACCGGTAGTTTGAGGTGAAATGAAGAGTCCGAGTAATATAGGTTAGGAATAAATTATAGAAATGTGACCTGCTCTCTAGGTTGGAGGTTAAAAGGACCAGTCATGGCATGGAATACAAAGGTGGGATTATTCAATATTAATCGTAAGGTGGGATTATTAGATTCCATTTTTCCAAAAAAAAAAAAATTAACTATACAATGTTAAAGTCTCTACCTTTCCAATTACAGAATTGCCATCTTAACAAAAATTTATTTGATTTCATTGACAATTAAATGATTTTTTTTGGTATTTTTTCGTTGGAATGAAAATTAAGAATGAGACCTTAAACTGTTAATCGTGAAATAGGGAGAAAAAAAAGTTTAAAGGAAAATAGGTCCTGAACATTTATCAATAAGAAAACATCAATTAATCAATCGAAGTCTTAGTTCCATAATTGGGATCGGCTAACATGAACCAAATTGATCATTTCATGTGGTCATACATATAAAGTTGAAATTGATCAATCCATGTGGTCATCCACATAATTGGGGTCGGCTATCATGAACCTAAAAAGTTGAAATATCCATAGTTGGACCCTTTAAAAACAATTTTTCTTAAGAAATATATTGGACGCAAGCTTCTTGACTTACTCATAAAAAGCCTTAACATTGAATGAAAAATGACCCTTGAGTGAGCCTCATAGTCTCACAGCTGAGTATCAACCATACATGGACATTCAAGCCCCTACTTAATAGTCTCAATAACCCTATTATTCAAGCCCTTGACTGAGCCTCATAACCTCACAGTTGGTATCAACCATACATGGCATTCAATCCCCTTCTAAAAGTCTCAATAACCCTATTATTTACTTGATCTAGATTACAATCACATAAACTATAATACGTACAGGCACACAGTCATGGCACCTCAAATAAAAAGCCCTGCTAGAAAGACACGTCCTAACCTTGAACAAGTGCCTTATAAGAAGTGCTAAGTTTATTTTGATGATGATGAATATAACATCTTGACATAGAATTAAAATATGTAAGCATACAGCCCTATTTAGAACCCTAAGCATAGGACTAATATACTAGCTCTGTATTATTAAGTAGCAACAAATCATTATGCAATTTTAAAAAAACAGATTTGAGGGCAATGGATTAAATTAATAAAAATAACTTTAAACAAGTGCAACCAATAAATTACCTCTTGCTTGGGTTCAAATTTTGTTGCCTAAATAACTAGTTTACTACTTCAAATCTCTTCCTTTAACAAGCATCCCTAATTAATTTGTTGCAATAAAGAAAACAGAGGTAGTAAGATGGAGGTCCAAGTACTTACTTCATGGATAGCTGTGTCCTTCGAAGCTGCAGTGCTTTCATCCAAAAACAATGGCTGACCTGATGTATAGAAATCCATAACTGCACCAAATATCTCTGGTTTCAGAATATCCCATGAAGCATCATCTGACTTTGTCACGGTTATGAAATCTGATCCAAAAAACACTCTTGTAACTCCTGTATAGAGAATAAAAATATGGTTAAAAAGGTATTCCAAAGCTCAGCAAGAAAGGTAAATTGAACAACAGAAAGCACTAATAAAATAATTGTATCTATTAGCCTCCTTTACAAAAAATGAAAAGGCTTCGTCCTACTTTTGGAAAAGTGATCAAAGTGGCAATACAAAGTAAAACTGAAAAGGCTTTGTTCTACTTTTGGAAAAAGTTGCAATCGATACAGCCCCTACTGTTGTAAAAGTGGCAATACAACCCCTTCTTCATGTAACTTGGAGGACAGTGGAGAGATAGTTTAGTGATTAGATCCTACAACAATGTATTTTAGATTACTTAGGGTAGTTGGGACTTGGGGATTGGTTAAATCTAACAATAATGTATTTTAGATTACATTTTACATCTCTTAGCCTCCTTTAAAATAAAAATGAAAAGGCTTCGTCCTACTTTTGGAAAAGTGATCAAAGTGGCAATACAAAGTAAAACTGAAAAGGCTTCGTTTTACTTTTGGAAAAAGTTGCAATAGATACAGCCCTACTGTTGTAAATGTGGCAATACAAAAAGCAACTTGAAGGACAGTGGAGAGACATTTTAGTGATTAGATCTTACAATAATGTAATTTAGATTACTTAGGGTAGTTGGGACTTGGGGGTTGGTTAAATCTTTCAATAATGTATTTTAGATTGCTTTTTACATTTTATTATATTATAAAATAGAAATAAAATTAGAGAATAGAATAGATCTTATTTATGACATCGTATTCAAGAAATACTGTTGAGTTGGCCGCAATGTAATGAAGTGTGTCAATTGGTAGTATTATATCTGAATTTTGATACATGTGATAGTAAAGCATACTTCTTTTTAACATTTGGTATTAATTAACAAATTTTGTTAAGAAAATAATCATCAGGTTTATGGCCTCATTTGCCTATAAATCGTGTGACAAAGCTAATCACTAAGTGCTAGTCTTTGATTAAAATAAATATAACCACTCCCCTAATTAGCAATGTTGCAATGTCCAACGTAAATCCTGATACCATTTAAGCCTTTTAGAAAACACACAATGATAAAGGGGCTATGTGTCCATTTTCTTTCAAGGTTGGACAATTAAACACATGATATTGTTTTATACTTCATTTAAGTCAAATTTTGTATCATATATGTGAAATGACGCATCAATTACATCACATATTATGTCATTTATGTACTTCTAGTTATCATTTATGTCAATCACTATGTTGCTTGTGCTTTTTGCTTATAAATGTGAACAATTATATCATTATATCAAATGCTGCATTATTATGTAGTCACTTATACAATTTATGTCATATTCGATATCATTTATGTTTATTTGCTCACTTGTGTTATTTACATCATTTATGCCACAAGCCTTATCACTTATGTCGATACTATATCATATTTCACTATGTCAATTTTGCTAACAAATATATCATTATTGGGAAATTTTTTTTGAACAATTGGAATGTGGTACCGCTAATTAAAACAACAAACAATAACACCACCCAAAAATGATCCGAAAATTCTCTTTGTTAGCTTCTAGCTTTTTAACTCTAATCTTTATAGCCTTTTTTTCTCTCACTCTCTTCGGTAGCCCCAAACATTTTAATATTTTTCTTTGATAACAACTTTGTAGTGTTTCCATTAGCTTTTGCTTGTAAATAAATAATATGTGATATTATTGGATAAAAAAAATTATGATTTGATTTTATCAATTACCAAAGTTAAGTATGTGATATTTTAATTGTGGTAATGAATAATATGTGAAATTATTTAGTTGCAAGTTATAAAATATGGTGATATTTTGGAATGTTGTCATAATTAGGTTTATTTGATATATTAATTTTTGGCAAGCATGTTTACATATTATATTTTATTGCCTTTTTCATAACATATGATATTATGTTGCTATATTTAATGACTAGTATGGTCCAAATTAAGTTAGAAAATATGATTTGTCTATCGTGATGTATTCTTGCAACTTAAACACGGACTGCAAACCGTCAAAAGTATTTTTTTTATTTAAAATTTTCAGTTTTAATTTTAATCATTGTGTAAATACTTGAAATTCAAGAAGCCCATGATGAATCAAGGAAATCCAAAAAAAGAGTCCAAGAGGGAGATCATGAAAATTAGATCTTTAGGATTAGGGGTCATCAAGGTCAAACTTTGATTTAATTTATTGTATTTATAATCATGCACTTAGTTTTTAAAGGCGAGAGGCGCACAAAAGCGCAAAAGGGCTGTGAGCTTTGCGCCTAGGCGCGCTTCAAAAAATAAAAAAATTGAGAAAAAAAAAAACCCCAAAAAACCCTAGAGGCGCGCTCCAGTGCGCCTCATGCGCCTACGCACGCCTCAGTGCGCTTTTCAACCGCTTTGCGCCTATGCATTCTGAAGCCCCAATTACGGCGCGTTGATGCGCTTTGCACCTAGGCGTGCCAGGGCGCGCACTTTCAAAACAAAGATCATGCATGTTTTGCTTATAATTATAACATGATAAACTTAGGGCCGTTTGGTTCAACAAAGGGAAGGGAATAAGGTCAAGAATGGGAAACTAGGGGAATAGAATAGAGTATCCTTAGATTTAGTTGTTTATTTGGTTTAGAATACAAAAGGAATGGAGCCACCCTACAACCACCACACAACCACCCCTATCCTTCTCCATAAAAGTTTTCCAGCCACCATGAAAACCCACCCTCCACCCAAACGCCCTTCGCAACCCCTTGTAGACCACCGCCACCCCTCTGCCGCTAGAGCTCAGAAACGTGTCGTGTCGTTTTGTTTTCGAGTCGCGTCACTTACATAAATGGGTTGAACCTCTTCAACCCTAACACGACCCGTTTAATAAACGTGTCGTGTCGTGCCAACCCATTTACTTAAACAGGTTAATACTTTTGACCCAAACCCGCTAATAACGGGTCGATTTTGTGTCGAGTTAGCGGGTCACGTCTTTTCTTACATACTAATATATATAATTAAGTGGAATCGTGTGAACTCTCCAACCCTAACCCAACCCGTTTAATAAACGTGTCATGCCGTGTCAACCCGTTTATTTTTTGGATCAACACTCTCGACCCAAACCCATTAATAACTGGCCGATTTCGTGTCAAGTTATCGGGTCGTGTCAATTTCTACCACCTCCATCCGCAGTGCTTTGCAACCCCTCCACCTCCCTTCGCAACCCTAAGATTTGAACCCTAATTAATTCAACATTGTTTTTTTTTAAACCCTAATTTTCGTACTCGAAGTAATTATAGTTAAGTTGATTGAATATTTTATGTTTAAATTAATTCAATTTTCGAAACCTTAACTTTGTTGAATCTATTGAGTTTAATTTGTGATGGAGGGGCAGCGAAGGGTGATGGAGAAGCGGCGATTGCCGGCGAGGGAAGGTGTAGGGGCATCAGTGGTGGTGGAGGAGATTTTGGTGGTAACAAAAGGGGCTTTTCACTTGGTGATCTGTGGCGGTGAGAGAGGGGGTCATGCCAGTGGGGGAAGGGGCTCGCTTATTTTAAAAGGAGAGAGTAAAGCGCAAAAGGGTTGTGAGCTTTGCGCCTTGGTGCGCTTCAAAAAATTTAAAAAAAAAACCTAGAGGCGCGCTTCAGTGCGCCTCACAGTAGCGCCTTATGCGCCTAGGCGCGCCTCAGTGCGCTTTTCAATCCCCCTTGCGCCTATACATTTGGTGCGCTTGCCTAGACGCGCACTTTTAAAACTAACGGGGCTCGTGCCCCGGGGGGAGACAGGAGGAATGATGTAGGTGGATTTCCTCGTGGTGGGGGTTGGGGTAGGGTGGTGGACTGGTGGTGTGGTTGGGGTAGGGAAAGGGAATGGTAAAGATGGGTGGGGGTGGGGGAGGGAGTAGAGGGTTTTAGCGGAATGAAGGGGGGAAAGGGAATAGGAAAAAAAGCCTAACAAACAACAACAATGGGAATTAGGGCAGTTAATTTCCTTTCCCTTTGCTGAATACCCCAACCAAACGGCCCCTTAGGTTCTTTAAAGTAATTTTGAGCTTACCTGCCTACCCAAAATCAACACCTATGAAGCTTTAGTTTTAAATGATGGATTTACCTACACAAAGTGTTATTTCAAACCTAGGATAGTACGGATAATTTGATGAAGGTGATTACATGTTGTTTTGATTATGCTCAACTAAATTATCAACAGGCAAAGTTTTGGATTTAGAGGCATAGAGATAAGTTTAAAACATGATATGTTACTTATCATTATAATTGTTATAATTTGTAAAGGAATTTACTTACCTTAAAAATCTAACTTAAGGGCAAGGCCGCAATCTACATAGATTAAATTTTTTGAGAACTTGGTGACATTATTTCATTAATGAGGGACAATTTTGAATGAAATAATGTTAAATAGTTTTTATTTATCAAAATTTAAAGATATTAATCTTTTAAACATAATATTAATTGTTGCATAATTTTCTATATGTAGATATCACGTCTCATAACAACGATAACTCAACTTTCAATATGTGTCCATTCCTTGAGAAGGATATATTAACTAGGAATGATTTCCTATACTGGGGAAGGAATTTGAGAATTTTTCTCACATCTGAGGGAAGAGAAGAAGCTCTTGACAGTTGACACCCAAATCTCTCTTCAGACTGAAAATAAATTCGGCGGCTGAGAAACACATTTAGGACCCAATGACTTGTTTGAAGTTAGCAACTATGGAACCTAATCTTCAACGGAGGTTTGAGACATTAGATGCTTATTCGATCATAAAGTCACTAAGGAGCATGTGTTGAACTCGCAAGGATGGAGAGGTATGAGATTTCAAAAGAGTTGCTAGAAAGCAAACTTGAGTCTGGGATAAAGGTAGGGGATTATGTGTTCAAAATGCTTGGCTTGTCTATGGAGTCAAATATGGCCAAGAGTTGGCCATTGACATAGTACTCCACTCACTCCATGATGGTTTCAAAGACATTCGTCTTCACTACTACATGAATGGAGCCAAAAAGACCCTAATAGAGATGCATGGGATGCTTAAAACTACTAAATAGAACGTTAAAAATGTTGAACAAAGAAAAGAAGTTCTCATGGTCAACAAATCTGAACACAAATGTCATTACTGCAAAGCTGTTGGGCATTGGAAATGTAATTGCCCAAAGTATTTGCCTAGCAAGAAGAATGGTTGATTTATGTTATTGAAATCAATTTAATTAGTTCGATATCATGGATATTAGATATCGGATGTGGTTATCACATTTTTTGGAAACGCAATTGCCCAAAGTACTTGTCTGTCAAGAAGAATGTTTGTGTTGCATCATCGGGTATTAATGTGTGTTATTGAAATCAATTTAATTAGTTCTTTATAATGAACATTGGATACCGCGTTTGGTTGTCACATTGTTTTGATGTGCAGGATCTAGTAAGGACTAAAGAGGTGGCAAAGGGTGGGTCTACAAGTAGTCAATTATGCTACGATTGCAACTTTATGTTCCTAAATTTTAGAATTAAATCTCCAATTTTGGTTCAATTTTAGAATTAAAGTTAATGTTATTTTTGTTCCTAAATTATAATATTAGTTTCATGTTTGGATTCTAACGGTTTTTTTCATTTAAATAAAGAATAATTGTTATTCTATTTATGTGAAAAGTTTTATGCTACTACTAAATTGATTTGATGGTTTATTGAATTTATATAATTCAATTTAGATAGGGATGTCGACGGAGCCGAGCCAAGTAGTAGCATGTTCGAGCTAGGCTTGATAACTATTAATCAAAGCTCGAGCTTGCCAAGCTTTCTAAGTTGTTGTTCGAGCTTAGCTCATTTAAATTTGTAGTGTTTAAGCTCGGCTCATTTAAGCTCCTTTATTTTTCGAGCTCGAATCAAGCTTATGAGTAAACAGCTTATGAATAAACAAGCCTTCTACATATTTTATAATTATTTGTTTGCAAAAACTAAGCAACGAAATATGTATATAAAAGAAAAAATATAATCATTAATACAAGTGAAAAGTTTAATTCAATGCCAACTTATTCAAATAATTAAATTTAAATGGAATAAAATCTAATACTACCTCCGTTACTTTTTATATGCAACAGCTTCCATTTTAGGATGTTGCAAATTATGTCAAACACTTCAAAAGTTTCCTTTTTTGATATATTTTTTTTAATTGAAATTCCTAAATACCCCCAAATAAAATGTGCAAGTCTTAGTTTACTAATTTAAAACCCATTAACTACTAACCTAAATTAATTAAAGTAATAATCACCCTGCTTATGCCACTAGTCACCACCTGAAGGAAATGTCCTTCGACAAATTAGCAATTACTAAACATAATTAGGATTTAATTATGGAAAAAATAATTAAGTTATTTACTTGCTACAGAATAAATGTGACTAGTAGGCCAATATGAGGTCACACAAAGAGTAATAGATTGGACTTAAATAATGAAAGCCAGTAACAACATATTTAGGTTTTACAGACTTAATGATGGTTATATAAGATAACCATAAATTAAGAAAGGTCAGTTGAACAAAATAACAGATTTTTCAGTTTTCACATAAAAACTCAAAAACCTAAAAAGTTAGTGTTTTCCCCTCCCATCAAAAGTAAGAGCTTTATCTCTTCCGTAAAAGTTACTGTTTTTCCCTCCCATCAAAAGTAAGAGATTTACCTCTTCTGTACTAGCATATGGGGTTCCAATCTATTGCTCGTGGTCTAATTAGAGGAGCAACATATTGAGGCTCTATTTCCTATTCTTGGTCGAAATTCAAGCATACATCAAAGGTTGTTGTTCCTAAACTTTATTGTGTTATACGTATTAATAAATGCAAAAGGTCCTGTTTATATGTTAAGAAATCGTTTCTTGAAATTCCGATAATTTCATCTAAAGTTCCAACAGTAGTATCAGTTTGCTTATTGTATTTTATTAATATGTTCATAATTTGATGCAATTTTGATTCAATTAGGAGAAGGAATTAATTATGGTTCAATTATCATTGTATTTTTATTTTTTTAAAAGAAAAAAAGGGGTGTTTATTAATCGTTAATTTAGCTCAAAAAAAAAAACAAACAAATTCGAATTTGTTCAAATTGTTTGTTCGAATTTATTGCTGAATTTCGTTCCCACAAAAGCCCCAAATTAAACGAAAATTTAAAAAAAAAAAAAATAATAAGAACCCTAATTTTCACCAATCGAATTCGATTCGAATTTATTAAAAAAGGGGACTTACGTGTGAGGAACAAATTGTTGTGTTTTATAACTAATTCTAATCAAATTCGTTAAGCAATTGTTGGTTGATTGAATTAAATCTCAAAAAAAAGGGGGAATCGATTGGTGGTGTGACCACCGCAGCATGGTGGCTGCTATAACAAAGCGGCGACGACGCGGCTGGAATTTCAACCGCACAGAGGTTTGCGCCGGCGATTTTGGCGGCGGAAGTCTAGGAGATGGGGTGGTTGGTGGGCCGCAGGGGTGTCGGTAATTGCAGGGGTGTTGATATTTCCATTAAGGTTGATCTTTACACTGTTACTCATATGGTTAACAACACCGCCACTATATTTTGCAACCTGAAATCTTAATTAACTACCTTAGATAGGCAATGGAAATCTCAACCTGCTTTACCTTAGATATGAATGGATCTGCCATTAACATTATTGGCATATTAAAAAGGTCAAAAATCATCTTTTTTATTTTTTTTATTTTTTTCGGTTAATATTTGTACATATATTAGTTGATAAATATGACCAAGTAACTACAAAACTGTAAATTAAACACATGGTTGTACGTTGCAACTTGCAAGTCCATTCCACACGATCCTATTATATTTGTTTAATGATCTTTTGAAGTACTTTGCATGATATAATGTATAATAGTGGAGTAATCAAATAAAATAATCAATTAAAATAAAATTCCTTTTGTTAATTAAATAAAAATCAGTTTTACTTAATTAATAATAAGATTTTTTTTCTGAGCAAATAATTTTTTTAAAATTATGATAATTGATATCATATAATATGATTATGTCACAATTAGTTAAATTAATTGAATCAAAATAATACATAATATTTGATATTATATATATATAAATGTTTATATTGTTGCCAAAATTGTGATATGCGATATATATATATATATTTTGTGGCAATGTTTGTTTACATTTAATGACTTAAAGCATTTTATCAAGTTAGAACATACGATTTGCGTATCGTTATGTATTTTTGTATCTCAAATACGGTCTGCGAACCGTTGTATTTTTTTAATTCAACATTTACAGTTTTAATTTTAATTATTCATGTAAATGCTTGTTAGCCAAAAAAAAAATAAGGGAAATGACGATTCAACCATGAAGAGATCAAGAGAAAGTCCATGAAGATTAGATCTTTAGGATAAGGGCCATACTAGATCATATTTGCTTTAAATAATGCATTAATATGTTCATAATGCATTCTTTGCTTAATTTTTTCTAAGTATGGTTTTACATGCTATGTGTTCACTCTACATGTAAACCATATTTATAAACTTAAACCCCCAAATGTAATATTGAGTTTAATTGCTTTTCCGAACAACACCTATAAAGCCTTAGATCATGAGTAATAGGTCTGCCAAAGCAGGGTATCACTCGTAATTATGGGGATAATAGGGTAGGTCTACGAAACTTACAGGTTAATGTTTGGTTTACCTCAACAAAATTATCAAAAAGGAAAGTTTTGGATTTTGAAGCTATGAGATAAAAATTAATTAAGAGTTGTTAAACTTATCTACTAAGAATTGTAATCAGTTATAATTAGTAAAAGTGTACTTACCTTAACTACTATATTTGAAAGGCAGGGCCAAAGTCCGTTTAAATGTAGTAGGAGAGGGTCTTGGTGATATTCTTTATTCAAGGGGGAAATTTGATTTTGAATATAGAATTGTAGTTAATTGAAGTTTGTTTAATTGCTATTTTGTATTAAACATCATTTATTGAATCTTGCTTTATTATTATTTTTTTGTTGTAGTCATCATGTCTAGTAACAACAACAACGCTGCTAGTTTTAATTTGCGCTATGTAATTGAAAAAGACAAATTGAATGCAACCAATTTTTTAGAACAGGAAATGGTTGTAAGAATTGTTCTTAGAACCGAAGGAAGAGAGAATGTTCTTGACAATCCACTCCCTAGTGAACCCTTGCCAAACACTGCTTCTAATGCTGATAGAAGGGCTAGGCAAACCTTGGAGGCCAACTCTGTGCAAGTAACATGTCCGATGCTTGCTTGCATGGAACCTGAGTTCCAAAAACGTTTTGGTAACATGGAGGCCTACTCCATAATGCAGCAACTTAAAACTATGTTTCACAAGAATGCTAGATTAGAGAGGTTTGAAGCTAATTGTAAGCTATTGGAATGCAAGTTGGAAAAAGGAAAACTCGTCGGTCGACATGTGTTCAATATGATTGGACATTTTCAGATCACGGCAAAATTGGGTTTTCCTTATCCCAATGAGGTGGCAATTGATATTGTGATCAGATCCTTGTCTGAAACTTATCATAACTAAAAGATGAATTTCTATATGCAAGGAGGGGAGGCTACTTTGCAAGAGTTGCATGGTATGCTAGTTCACGCTGAGAGTAATTTGCCCAAAACTGAACATAAGGATGTTCTAATGGTTAGGAAGGGTAAACAATTCAAGAATAAAGTTCCTAAGAAAGGAGTTCCTGAAAAGAACAACAAGGGCAAAGCTATTGCCACGAATGATGCTTCAAAGAAGCCAAAGGCCACTCCTAAGGCTAAAGTTGTAGCACTCCATAAGTGCTTCCACTGCCACAAGATTGACCACTGGAAGAGGAACTGCCCCACCTATCTGGAGAAGAAGAAGAATGGTACTTTGAAATCAGGTATATATGTTATAGAAGTTAATTTAGCTACGACTGCTTCTTCGGTATTTGATACTGGTTGTGGTTCTTACATTATTTGTAATGTGCAGGGTCTCAAAAGAAGTAGAAGTTTGAGTAAAGGTGAAGTTGATCTTCGAGTAGGTAATGGAGCAAGAGTTGCTGCTTTGGCTGTAGAAGAGTATAGTTTACATTTGCCTTCTTGTTTAATATTAGAACTTAATAATTGCTATTATGTTCTAATTATTACTAAAAACATAGTTTCCATTCTGATTTTGGATTCGGAAGGATTTTCATTTAATATTAAGAATAATTGTTGTTCTGCTTATTTTAATGATATGTTCTATGTTTCTGCTGAATCATCAAATGGTTTATATGTTCTTGACATATAAACTTGCATCTATAACATAGATAACAAGAAGCACAAAACAAATGAATCGAACCCTACTTATCTATGGCATTGTCGATTTGGCCACATAAGCTCAAAACGCATTGAGAAACTTCATAAAGATGGACTTCTCAAATCATTTGATTTTGAAATTTTTGATGTATGTAAATTTTGTTTAATGGGAAAAATGACAAAGTCACCTTTTACTAGTTCAAGTGAAAGGACCAATGATCTTTCAGCACTCATACATACTGATGTATGTGGACCTGAGTTCATTAGCTAGAGGAGGGTATAGTTACTTCATAACTTTTACCGACTATGTGAGCAGATTTGGATATGCTCAACACATCCGGCATAAGACGGAGTCCTATGAAAAATTCAAGGAATTCCAAAATGAAGTAGAGAACCAACTTGGAAAGGAATTTAAGGCATTGCGATGCGATCGTGGTGGAGAATACCTATACATTGAGTTCAATGATCATTTGAAAAGTTGTGGAATTCTCTCACAATTGACTCCTCTCCGAAAGAAGGAATCGAACTCTATTAGATATGGTTTGACTTATGATGAGTCTTGCTGATCTTCCCATTTCATTCTGGGGTTTTGCGCTTGAGACAGCGACATTCACACATAACAAAGCACCTTCCAAAGCAGTGGAAAAGACACCATATGAATGATGGACGGGAAAGGTTTCGAAGATGTCTTTCCTCAAGATTTAGGGTTGCGAATCTTTATGTAAAACGTTTACTTTCTGATAAGCTTGCACACAAATCTAATAAATGTTTCTTTGTGGGTTACCCAAAAAAGACTAAGGGATATTACTTCTACAATCCAAACGAAAATAAAGTGTTTGTTGCTCGTAATGGTGTTTTTCTTGAAAAAGAGTTCATTTCTAGAAAAACAAGTGGGAGTAGTTTATATCTCAAAGAAGTTCAAGATGAGCAACAATTAAGTGAGATTAACACCTCATCAGAGGCGATACAGCATGAAAATGCTCTGGAGGCGGTACACTCAGTTGGCACAGCTTCTACTGCCACCCTACATGATGTTAGTCCATGTGAAGTCACTCAACCTAATGAGGTGGATACTTCATCTGTTGTTCCCCAACGTAGGTCTAGTAGGATCATAATTCCTTCAAAAAGATATATTGATTTCCTTTTGATTGAAAGTTTTAAAATAACAATGTTAGAATCAGAAGAACCTACTAGCTGCAAAGATGCTTAGAAAGGAAAAGACCGATTAATGGCTCGAAGCAATGAAATTTGAAAATCAAGTATGGGACTTGGTTGACTTACATGATGGGGTAACACCCATTGGATGCAAGTGGATTTATAAAATAAAAACAAACAAGGATGGAAACATTAATGTTTTCAAAGCTAGGTTAGTGGAAAAAAGTTTCAAACAAGTTCATGGTATTGACTATGATGAAACTTTTTCGCCAGTAGCCATGCTAAAGTCCATTAGGATTATTCTTGCGATTGTTGCTTTTCATGACTATGAAATATGGCATATGGATGTTAAAATTGTTTTCTTGAATGGGTTCTTGAAAGAGGATGTGTACATGACACAACCTCAAGGTTTTGAAGATCCAGAAAATTCAAGAAAGGTGTGCAAGCTTAAGAAGTCTATTTATGGGATGAAGCAAGCATCAAGGAATTGGAATCTCAGATTTGATGAGTCAGTCAGAGAATTTGGCTTTCTCAAAAATGACGGGGCACCATGTGTTTACATAAGGTAAAGTGGGAGTACTATTACTTTTCTGGTCTTGTATGTGGATGACATACTTCTCATTGGAAATGACAAAACCATGCTTGAGTCAGTCAAGGAATGGCTTAAAAGTTTTTTCTCTATGAAAGACCTAAGAGAGGTAGAGTACATTTTGGGAATAAAAATCTATAGAGATAGATCGAAAAAGTTTATTGGACTTAATCAAGAGACTTATGTTGAAATGGTTCCTGCTAGATTCAAATTGGAAAACTCCAAAAGAGACTTTATTCCCATGCAACATGGCTTAACGCTTGGCAAGGCACAATGTCCATTAAGTCTTGATGAGATCAAGCGGATGAGTAATGTTCCTTATGCTTCTGCAATAGGATCCATCATGTATGCTATGATGTGCACCACACCACATGTTGCATACGCTATGAGTGTATGTAGTAGATACCAGGAAAATCCAGGAGACGCACGTTGGATTGCAGCTAAAAATATTCTTAATTACTTACGAAGGACTAAAGAAAATTTCTTGGTTTATGGTGGAGAGGATGAGTTGGTTGCTACTGGATACACCGATGCGAGCTTCCAAAGTGACAAAGATGATTTCCGATCCTAGTCTGGTTTCATATTTTGCCTCAATGGAGAAGTTGTGAGCTGGAAGAGTTCTAAGCAGAGTATCGTCGCGGATTCTAAAACAGAGGCTGAGTATATTAGAGCAGCGGATGCAGCAAAAGAGGCTGTTTGGATTAAAAAGTTCATCATTGAGCTTGGTGTGGTTCCGAGTGTTAAGAATGGCATTGAGTTATTTTGTGACAACCACAGTGCCATTGCTCAATTAAAAGAACCTAGGTCACATAAATTCTAAGCATGTACTCAGAAAATTCCATCTTATTCAAGAGATCGTTGGAAGAGGGGATGTACGGGTAAGCAAGGTTCATACTGAGGATAATGTAGCATACTGAGGATAATGTAGCAGATCCACTGACTAAACCGATTGCTCAACCTAAGCATGAAAGTCATACTAGGTCTATGGGGCTTAGGCATATGAGAGATTGGTTTTAATTTGTTTACTTTGTGTTTACATTTGTAAAGACAAATCGTTATGGTGTTTATCAATTTATATGTAGTTTTTTTTTTTTCTTATTTAATCATGGTTTAGTATTACCCAAATGATTTAAGAATTCTAATAGGATTATCAAAAACGTTTTGATAATGGAACTCTATAAAGTGAACAGAAATCTCATCTAATCTAAAGTCCCTAGTCAAAATCACTAAAATGGGCATAAGTGACTTATTTTGAGACTAGTATAAAATTAATTGCTTTGAAATTTTTCATTTTTGTTGCTTCTAACTTCCACCAATGTCGTTTCTGTAATTTGGTTACTCCCCTTCCAATATTGCACATTTACACTATGCTAATATATATGATGAAATTCTGCAAATTTCAATATTTTGTTGATAATTAACTCTTAATTTGTTCTCTTAGTGATACTGTACGGAAATACCAAAATTCTTGTAAGGGTAACACTATATATTACCCTTTCCTCTTCCAATTTGTTTCCAATCCCTTACCTTTACAATCTTCATACCAAACACCCCCTAAATCCCTACAAAAACTGCAAGTGAATACAAAGTGTGGCGGCTGATAATTTTTCTAGAAAAAACCAATATAGAGCCTTACAAAATATAAAATGCATACCATACCATCAATTCCAAAAAGCGACCTTGCTAGAGGCGAATTCATGGCAGTACGAGCATTCGGAAAGTCTGAACTCCCGATTTCCATAACAGCCTTGCCAGGATAAAACATTAGGGATGCGGGATTCGGTGTCGCCTGTGTCTGAATAAACATCGTCCTCCTCTGCCCTGTTCACTAATTACGGTTAAACAAAGCTATCTATTACAAATAAAACAAAACAAAACAATCACAAAGAATAATAACAAACAAAAGCACGAAAGAGAGATATAGGTGACCTAGAAAAGGCGTCCATGATTTCCAACTCAAACAATTAAGAGATGAAATCGTTGAAGAATTGAATTTGGATTTAAAAGCATGGATATTGGATGACAGTGTTGATGAACATGTGAAAGCCGATCGAAAATGAAAGCATCGATTGTTATTATGTTTTACAGCCGCAATAGCTTGATGAGCTAACCGTAGCTTCCTGATATCCCTCATATTTTTTTTTATTCGAAGTCGAAAATCGAAATAGTCGACTATTTTTATGAAATGAATTGTTGTTCAAAGATTCAATGGTAGAGGTAACCTTAGTCAACACATGGACGGCCTAATTTCTAAAATTTGAGTAATTCCAAATAAAGATCCGTGCTTTATATTCCTATGAAGCACATGGCATATTAGTTATTAATGCTATATTGTTAGTCAACACAAGTTAACACAATTAGTTAACTTTATTTTAGAAGGCATAAGTTTTATTTTGTAGTTGCTTGTTATTCGCCTGAAGCTAGCGTGTGATTCTTTACATAGCCAATAGTTATATTATTGGATTCTAAATACTCTCTTGGTCTTTTTTTACTTGTTAAATTTATTCTTTCGCATATCCGAATACGCAACTTATAAAATTCATATCTCGAGTTTGGTATAATAAAAATTATAAAAATTATATATTTAAAAAATATACGTTGAGACGAATCAAACAAGATCTCATATGACTATATTTTCCGTTACGTATTAAACACCAAATTGAGTCAAAGTTACAATACGAATAGTGTCAAAAACCCTAATATAACAACTAAAAATATATAACAACTAAAAACAGACCGAGGGAGTAATTATGTCTGAAGTGTTGACATATGCATCAATTGGACCTTTAATATACATATTTTTAACTTATGTGGGTTAATAAGCCATTGTATATAGGGCTGTCAATTCGGGTTAGCGGTACAGGTTAGGGTTGACCCAATTAGGTGTTGGAAATTCTAAATGTGAAAATAAATAAGAGAATATGAAAGGTTTTATCAAAAACCGTGCTATCCCACATCGGAGAGAAATGAGGAGTTTTTCGGGTTTATATATGTAATAATATTATATATCCTAAAAGCTTTAGTGCTAGGTGGGTTGTTGGGCTTAGCACTTCACACGCGCGCGCTGAGCCGAGCCGGGCCGGGCACAGGCTTGGGCCTTGGTCTTGGTCTTGGACTTGGGTCTTGGGAATGCGATGCGCGGTGTGCGTGTGTGGGTTGGGCTTTGGGCCTCCTATCTTTTTACTGAAAATCCGTTCATTGTTTTTGGAATATTGTTTTATTACAACATTTACTCTTTTGGACTGTTGGGCTTCCGGTAGTCATTCTCCAACAATCATATATTTATGGATTGAGCCGTTGGTTATTAAATCATAGTCAATGCCATTAAGGTCAGCCCGTTGGATTCCTTTCAGTATTTAATATATTTATTTTAGCCCGTTGGACTCTCTTCCCTTTTCTCCTATATATACCCCAACTCACAAGTTCAGAAATATAAAAAAAACACATTCCTTCTTCTGTCTTCTTCAAAAATACTTCAAAACTTTTCTAGTCTGGTTTTGGGCAATAATTTGAGTTCCAGTCGGTATCTGTGAGTGCACATAGATTCCGGTGCCATGCAAATCCTAGAGGGCGACCACATTGTTTATACTGCACCGGGGTAGCGCGGAATCGTCTTTTAGGACAGTGGTCCACCACGAAGCGGCAATTTCTGTTTTCGCTCTCGTTTCAACAGATAAGTAACTTATTAATTTTACCTTCTGTTTTAACAATCTAAAAGACGATAATGGCTTCCAAACACTTAATTCCTGATATGTCGAAAATAGAAGCTTTAGATGGTAAAAATTATAAGCGTTGGGCTGTTAGGATGTGTTTTTATTTAGAATAGATTGATGTTGCTTATGTGCTTGATGATATTGTTGAACCTGAAAACAAAGCCGAACCCTCTGAATCTGATCTTAAATTTGCTAAAGATGATAAGACCTGTTTGGGTATGTTGTTGCATCATATGTCGAATTCTTTACTGGATATCTACATGTCTTTCTTCCATGCTAAGGATGTTTGGGATGCATTACATAAAAAATATGGTTCTGATGATGCTGGGTCTAAACGTTATTGTGTCACAAAGTGGTTAGGTTTTCAAATTCAGGATGATAAACCTATTATAGATCAGATTCATGCTTATGAGAATATTTGTATTAATATGGCTGCCGAGGGTCTATCTATCTGTGAGATTACTTTAGCTATTGCTTGATTGAGAAACTCCCTCCAACTTGGAAGGATTTTCGAAATCAGTTAATGCATAAAAAGAAGGACTTAACCTTATACGAACTTGTAGCCCATTTGAAAATTGAGGAAGAGAATCGTATTAAGGACAAGAGTCTTTCTGTTTTTTCCTCTTCTTCTGCTAAGGCTAATCTAGTTGAACCTAAGTATAAAGGGAAGAGTCCTCTTAAGCCTGAAGTAAAAATCAAAAAATTTAGAGGTACTTGTTTCAAGTGTGGTATGACTGTGGTCAAGAAAAAATTTAGAAGTAAAAAGCAGATAAGTGTAAGGTCAAGAAAAATGGTCAATCTAGTCAAGCACATCTTCTAGAAGATTCTGAAAATATAGTAGCTGTGGTCTTAGAAGCTAATACGGTTGGTAATACTGCTGAGTGGATCGTCGATACTGGGGCTACTAGACACATCTGCACCAACAAATACATGTTCACCACCTACAACAAACTTGACGGAGAAAATGTCTACATGGGTAACTCCACCTCTGCTCCTGCTCTAGGCAAAGGAAAGATCATTCTAACTCTTACTTCTGGAAAATCTCTTACTCTTACTAATGTTTTACATGTTCCAGAAATGCGCAGGAATTTGATTTCTGGTAGCCTACTCATGAAAGCTGGACTGAAGCTTGCTTTTGATTCTGATAGATTAGTTCTTACTCGCAATGGGGAATTTGTAGGGAAGGGTTTTCGTAATGGGGGGCTTTTTACTCTTGATGTTAAAGTTAAAACTATGAATAAAAATGCTAGTACTTCTTCTGCTTATATTGCTGAGTCTATTGATTTATGGCATGCAAGATTGGGTCATGTTAATATTGATTCAGTTAAAAGGCTTAAAAATTTAAACTTGATTCCAATGTTTTCAAACACTGATTTTTCAAAATGCCAGGTTTGTGTTGAAGCTAAATTTACAAAGAAGCCATTCAAATCAATAGATAGACAGACAGAAGTATTAGAACTTGTTCATAGTGATTTGGGTGATTTTAAAAATTATGAGAGCAGGGGAGGAAAAAGATATTACATTACTTTTGTTGATGACTGTTCTCGATTTACCATGGTTTTCCTTCTCATGACTAAAGATGAAGCTGAGGAGATATTCCTTAAATACAAAGCTGAGGTAGAAAACCAACTGGGAAAGAAGATTAAGAGACTTAGGAGTGATAGTGGTGGTGAGTATGACCCCAAGACTTTTAAGACATTCTGTGAGCAGAATTGAATAATCCATGAAACAACTGCTCCATACACTCCTGAACAAAATGGTGTAGCTGAAAGGAAAAATAGAACTTTAAAAAATATGATGAACTCTATGCTTATTAGTTCAGGCCTAACCCGACACTATGTGTGGGGGGGGGGGGGGGCCACTAGTACAAAACAAGCCTATTGAGGCACTTAATTAGACGCGCAACCCAATAAAAGTGCTAATTCAATTAAAATACGCTCAATGTAGAAGCGCATAACAAAAGCGCTGCAGATAAGCATTGGTAAAGGACAAAACAAACTCGCCACTTAATTTTTAATAAAATCAAAACTCCCACTTCCTCCACTACTTGTTACGAATTAGCAGTTTTGCAAATCCTAATCAAAATCCCTCTCTCAATCGAACTCTATATTCCTCCAATTCTATCAAATTTAAATTCCCTCCTTGCCTCTCACAATCGTATTGCGTCGTCTTCAAATCCGGACTAATCCGTCGTTCCTCCAATTCTATCTAATTCATCCGAGGTAAATTCGTCGCTTAGTTTTACTTTTTTTTCATTTAATTTGGTTCAATTTGTTCTTTATTTCAATTATACATGTTAATTTAATTCAATTTGGTGATATGTTGATCTTAATCTGATTTTTGCATCTGAATTTGGTTGAGATGTTCATAGTACTCCGATTTTTGCATATGAAATTCAATGACTAATCAAATTATTGCTTGATTCTATTTGAATTACAATAAGTTTAGTCACTTTTGTTGGTTTTGCCTTCCGATTTTATATTTTATTGAGAAAAAATTATGTCGTATTACTCTAATACTACTGGAATACAAGACTGAGTATTTTTGGAGATATTTTTGTTGTTTCTCTGATTTTCTTTTTCCGATTGACATTGATATCTTTGTATGTATTAATTGGATATTTTTTTCATCTTATTTTTGTACATGAAAAAAAATAATGATGAACTATCCAACCTTAAACTTTTACTGTCACTGAAATTGTACATTTTCTTTCATAAAATTGCAATAAACGAATTTTTTTGAGGAATGACTGATTTTTTGATTTGGTATAATGATGACTTTTAGTAGTGCATTCTATGATATTGATCGAAAAAATTCCTATGTATTTGAGTGGTTTTTCTTGGAGATAATATGATGACATATTTTGCAGGACTATACCAAATATGTCAAATTGTAAATTTTCTTGTCAAAATGTAGCCAATGCAACTGATTATTGAGTAGCATGTTTTGCTGTAATCCGTAAAACTATTTACGGGTTTAGATTTCAATTTAGTTAACACTGCCATAGATGAATGAAATTGAAAATCTGTTTTCTTTTTTTGTGATGATTTCAATTTAGTGCTTACTGTTCTGTATTTGTTGTTTGTTAGATATCCTCATAGTGGTTTGTGTTTGTTGTTCTATACTACCTGGAACCCATCCTGTGGTTTGTGCAGTAGTGACATTAAGGGTTTTTAGGTGTATTGTTTGTTTAATGTGATGACTTTAGCTTTGAGGAATGTTGAGGTTGATAGTGATGATGATGACTAGAATATATTTGAGTAGACTCAATTTATAAATAAGAAAATAATATGATAAAAAGTGTAGTTACTAATAATATGTCTAATAGTATATCGCTCGGTCGCTCCGCATAATTCTAATAACTACTAAAAGAACAGGAAAAATCATAGTCATGTCATCCCATAATTGGGCATATACTTTAAATAATGGTGCCAACATCTTTCTTTCTTATATGTTAAACCTACTTTCCCTTGCTCATTTTTTAGGTACAAATTTTTATCCTTNGGGTACAAATTTTTATCGTTTTTTGTGATCAACTACTCAAACGTGTGTTCTTTTTCTTTCTTATTGTATGTTTTTTAAAATAGTTGGTGGGTTTGCTATTTTTCAGTTTAAAATTTCATGGATTTGAGAACAATCAAGGAATACTTAAATTTCCCAATAAAAACACCAGAATACCGAGTAGGGGTTGATGGCTTCATGAGTTATGCTAATAGGACTTTAACCATTGATGCCAAGCTTAGATGTCCTTGCATAAAATGTGTTAATAATAAGCTATTGAATACTGATGAAGTAAATTATCACTTGCTTCATAATGGAATGATGCGTAATTATTCAACATGGAATTTTCACNGCGTAGTTATTCAACATGGATTTTTCACGGGGAGAGTATGAATCAAGTTCCTACTCCAACTCCTATAGAACCAATGGTAGAAAATGAGATTGTGATGGGTATGGATATGCGTCAGATGCTGCATGACATATATGGTCGTGTAGATGGTGACCCGGTTGATGGTGAGAACATGGATGAAGGTGTACCGGGCCCTAACAGAGACNAAGCCCTAACGGAGACGCACAAAGTTTCTATAGCTTGTTAAAAGATGCTGAGCAAGAATTATGGCCTGGGTGTCAATTGACTAAGTTGTCTTTCTTAGTGCTTTTATTTCATATAAAGAGCACTAATAAATGGACTAATAAGTCTCTTAATGATTTATTTCAACTCTTACTACTTGCAATTCCAAGTAGTGCAAATCTGCCAAAGTCGTTTGCAGAAGCCAAAAAGGTCATTGAGAAGTTAGGTCTTGGGTACGTTAAAATTCATGCATGCCCAAATCATTGTCAATTGTATTGGAAAGATAAGGGTAATGATGATGAATGCTCAATTTGTGGTACTTCAAGGTGGAAAACTCAAAATGAGCAGACAACTTTAACAGGAAGAAAGAAAAAGAAAGGAGCCCCTGCAAAAGTATTACGTTATTTTCCGTTAATACCAAGACTTAAGAGGTTGTATATGTCTAAAAAAACTGCCACCTTAATGAGGTGGCATGATGAAGAACGCTTAAAAGAAGAAGGGGTGCTAAGACATCCAGCTGATTCTGAAGCATGGAAATCATTTGACACTAGGTATCCAGCGTTCGGTGAAGAGAGTCGCAATGTAAGGCTTGGGCTTGCTAGTGATGGTTTTAATCCTTTTGGGGTGATGAGCTCTGCACATAGTTGTTGGCCGGTTGTCTTGGTACCATATAATTTGCCACCATGGATGTGTTTGAAACAATCTTCTCTTATTTTATCGTTGTTATTTCCTGGACTCAGTAGCCCGGGAAATAACATTGATGTCTACTTACAACCGTTAATTAAAGAGTTAATGGAGTTATGGAATATTGGAGTTGAAACATACGATGCTTCAAAAAATGAAACTTTTAACATGCGTGCAGGCCTGCTATGGACAATCAGTGATTTTCCAGGATACGGAATGCTCTCTGGCTGGAGTGTCCATGGAGAAAAAGGCTGCCCTTGTTGTAATGTTAGAACCGATTCCAAGTGGCTTGATAATGGCCACAAGTACTGTTTTATGGGATATCGTCATTTCCTAGATTTAAATCATCAATTTCGATCGAATTGTGATGCTTTCAATGGGGAAGAGGACTTTAGAGAAGCACCTACGATGCTAACTGGGCTGAGGAGTTATGCCAAGTAAGAGAGATTCAGGATTTCAATTGCTCAAACACATGGAAGAAAAAAAATATCTTTGGTCATTGCCATACTGGGAATCTCACTTAATTAGACATAACTTAGATGTTATGCACATTGAAAAAATGTGTGTGACAATGTGATTGGCACTTTGCTCATCTAGAGGGGAAGACTAAAGATAATTGAAAGCTCGCTTAGATCAAAAATGGGGAATACGAGCAGACCTTCACCCAATAGAGAAAATCTCTAAAATGGAAAAAAAGATACGACTTCCACCTGCCCCCTACACATTGTCTAAAGATGAGAAGAGAAAATTTTGCAAAACTCTTAATGACATCAAAGTTCCAAATGGTTATGCGTCAATATTTCAAGATGCATAATCCCAACAAGCCAAATTACTTGGCTTAAAAGCCACGATTGTCATATATTAATGCAACAACTTCTCCTGTTGCATTGCGGGGGCTTCTTTCGAAGGATGTGTTGGCGGTTTTGTTTGATTTATGTGGACTTTAAGAATGTATCTAGTAAGACTCTATACTAGACGACCTAAAAAAACTTGAGGCTCATATTCCTATAATTATTGTCACTTGGAGATGATTTTCCCTCCTATTTTTTTTCACCATAATGGTACACTTGGTTTTGCATCTAGCTACCCAAGCAAGGATTGCTGGACCAGTGCTTTTTATATGGATGTACTTCGTCGAGAGGTGCCTTGGGTCATGAAATCACATGTGCGTAATAAAGCTCATCCTGAGGCTTCCATTGCAGAAGCTATTGCATCTCGAGTGTGTTAATTTTTGTTCTACTACCTTGATGGATTTGATATGATATGGGGAGGCGGTTTTCAAAGATTAATAATGACGCTTCAGTGGTAGATAATCCAAATATGGCTGAAGAAACGGTGTTTTCACAAGTGGGGCAGCCTTTAGGGAAGCCTAAGTCATGCACTATTAGCCAAATTAGCAAGACACAAGCACATCGTTATGTGCTATTCAACTATCCGGGTGTCGCTAAATTTTTACAGTAAGTATCAAAATTACATAATTCATATATAAAATCTGTTATTTCAAACTTATAAATCAAAGATAAAGGCTATTTCATAATATAAATCAAAGATAAAGGTTATTTCAGGATTATAATTATTATTTCCTTTTTTAAGAGTACATGCTTCAGAACTTAAAGACGAAGTCGTCCAAGGCGTTTAACATTGAAAGACATTGAGCGCACTCAACATGAAGTATTTCATGATTGGTTCAGGCAACATGTAAGCAGGGTCATTATCAATTTCTTCTTTTTGTTATTATTATTATTATTATTATTATTATTATTATTTTTTATTTTTATTTTTTTTTAATTTGATCATGTGTTGTTATATTGCACTTTAAATAGGTAACAAAATTGGAGGAAACTAATGGCATAGAATCTTTAAAGGAGGAAATTAGAATGCTTGCACGGGGTCCACTCGATGCTGTCACAAAATATCGGGGGTATAATGTCAATGGTTTCAGCTTTAGATCCAAGCGATTTGACAAGTGTACTCAAAATAGTGGTGTCGTGGTTATTGCAAAAACATCAAGCTATGCAAGTTCTAGTGATAGGAACCCTATTTTGGGAGATGTTGCGTACTATGGTCGAATAGTAGATATCATACAACTGAAATACTTTGGAGGACATTCAGTTGTATTGTTCAAATGTGAATGGTTTGACCCTACAAGTGGAAGAGGTGTAAAGAAGGATGAATTAGGTTACACACTAGTCAATACTTCTCGATTAACGAATACAGGGGAAAACATAGAGCACGAACCAATATATTTTTGCAGCGCAAGCTGAACAAGTCTTTTACATACAAGACCAAAACAATCCACAATGGTCGGTTGCTATAAAAATGAAGCCCAAAGATAAATATGACTTGGTAGATGACGACTTCAGTGAAGACATAGAAGAAGAACCATATCATGTCACCTTTTTGAACAATATTTTAACTGATGAAAATGGAAATCACAGTTGGCTTAGGAGGGGTGTAGAAGCGACCACGGTAGATGACAATGAAGATTCTTAAATCCTTGTTCGATATATTAAACTGTTCTTTTTAAATTTTTTGTTGAAGCTGTTGACATTGTTAGTAATAATTTGAGCAACCTTTTTTTTATTGTGTATTGATGTTATTGCTGAATATTTTGGTGACTGTTTTTATGTCTCGTTTTAGCTAGTTAATTAAACTGATTGTTGCTGTTATATATTTGTTGTTGCTATGGTTGTTTTTAATTCTTCTTTTTGGTGTGGTAACTTGTCTTGCTGAATAACAATTTGCTATATGATATTGTGAAATGATGCTTCTTTTAAGTTTCTTTCTATTAAAGGAGTATGGTGGTGCGCAAGGGTAAGAGATTGCGATTGGCTACTAATACAAGTGACAAAAATGGTGAAAGTGGGCAAAGTTGTCCAACAAATTCAACCCCTTCGAATGAATTGCAGCAGGAAGGTCAAAGGGGTAATAATCCTTCTGATGAAAGAGGACCATGGAACCAAATAGATCAAGTTCCTTGAAATGAACGTCAACTACATGGTCATAGAGTTCAAAATCCTTCTGAACAAGGACAAAATGGGAACCAAAGAGATCAAGTTCCTCTCAATGAAAGGCAACAACAAGGTCAGAGAGATCAAAATCCATCGATGCAAAGCAGTTCACGGCAAGAGGAAGGTGGTTGTAGTCGTCATGTGAGTGGAAATGCAGATCAACGAATGTACGAGTACACTGTGGAAGGTACTGTATAGTCTATTATCAAATTGTCTTTTATTATGCATCACATAGTTTCCTTTAATGCTAGAATAAGATTGAAGAACTTATGATGTATTATGAACCACAATGATCTGTTCTGTTTTGCTCCTGATCAACATGGCAGGACATTGCTCTTCAATTGTTTATTTGTTCATATGGTCTCTTTGGTAGGCTAATATTTGCTATCACTTTTTTCAGATTTATAGCCTAAGCCAACTGTCTTATATTCTTGTGTCCGTTTTCTTTTTCACTCAACCACTATAGGTTTATACTCGGTTGCTGTGATATGTCCTAGACTGCTGTCTTGTTTTCTTATGTCTTGTATTATCATTGAATTAGGTTGGGATTTGCTAGCATAAATAGTGATGTAGCAGCCACATTGTAAGACACAAAAAAGTTGAAATAAAATCACAAAAGATTCAAAATCTCAAAAACAGAAGCTTAAGTGTGCTTAACACTTCTTAATCGATTCAAGTTGTTGAAATTCTTTAAAGATGTAATCTATTTTTGAATCTACAGATTCAAATGGGAATAGAAGACGTGGGAAGACTGTTTTGGCAGATGTATGGAATTTGCCAGAAGGACAACGGATAGTAATCGAGCTTAATAAGGAGAATCAACCAATTGGAGAAGATGGAGGAGTATTAGGCTATTTTTGTGGAACAGTGGCTAGAAATGGGTCACTTTGCTCTTTAACTTACACAAGATGGGATCTTTTGAAGAAAGGTTGCAATAAAAACAACCAGAAAATNATTGCAATAAAAACAACCAAAAAATGATATTAGAAGAAGTTGAGGTAATTTTTAAGCATCATATTATTACTATTATTATTATTGTTGTTGTTGTTGTTGTTGTTGTTGTTGTTGTTGTTGTTATTATATATATACGATAAGTTAAACGAAACATATTTACATCTTATTGTTATAATTTTTAAAATCCGTCTTTATATTCATATAGAGGCGATTTCTCTACCCGAAATCACTTGAGAAATGGATACTGAAATCTATTGGGCACAAATGGAGAGATCACAAATGCAACTTGAAAGGGAGAGGGTACGATGATGATACTGACGTCAACACCCTGTATGATAATTGCCCAGATCCTGATGTTCTATATGATCAATGGGTTAGCCTTGTTAATTTCTGGAGGTCAGAGGAAGGAAAGGTAAATTTGTGCAGGGTTATGTTCTTTTTATTATTATCAAAACTGGTATTGGTGCTAAATAATTCCAATTGACTGTAAATCTCTTGCACTAATTTCACAGAAAAGAAGCAAGCGTAGTAAAGAATCACATAGCAAGGCTAAAGTAAAGCCGATTCATACCATTGGTACTAAGAGTCATGCTCGTGTTCGTGAAGAGTTGGTATGATAGATGTTTACATCCTTTAAACTGGACATGTTTTGATTACTTAATTTTGACTTGTCATCCTTATTTTTTTGCTTGTGATTTGTATTTTTTTGAATGCTTAGAAAAAAAGATTGAACAAGAGCCCATCACGAACTCAAACTTATATAGAATGCCACAAGCATGAATCAGAAGCAGATATAACGATCTGTTTTTTTTTCTTCTGAATTTCTTATTTTCAAAATTTATGTTCCATTTTGCAATTGCTAATCACATAATTGTTTATGCTTTGTAGAATCAGATCAAGAAAATTATAACAGAGCANGTCAAGAAAATTATAACAAAGCAAGGGGACAAAGAAAACTTGGATGATGATCCAGTTTCACAAGTGTTGGGAAAAGATCAATTTGGCCGTGTTCGTGGTTTAGGATTAGGTGTTAAGCCATCAGACGTAGGAGAGCCTTCTATACCCCGGTCATGCACTAATCTAAACATGTCCACTGAGGATGAAGTAGCATTTATGCATTATTTTCGCCAATTAAAGGGGAAGGTCGAAAGATTGACAAATCTTGTGAGAAGGCAAGGCAAAACTATTATTAAAGTGAAGAGAAAGCTGGAAGATCATAACATTACCTTCTCCGATGAATCCGAATCAGAATCTGATGTTAGCACATCTGATTCTAATGAGTTCGAATCGGAGGAAGAGCGTGAAAATTCTGATCCTAACTAGGTAAATACAATTCCTCTTATATACTTCTCGTATCAATTTATTTGGTTGTGGTTATGAGATGAACTGTTGCTTCCTCTCTGAAAATAATGGTGGTATTTGAATTTATTGGCTTGACTTGACACAAGCAACTGTGTATCAGTTCTAATTGATTTGTTCTTTGTTACTTGATTCCTTATAATTGTGGATACCGGAAAAACAATGGTTGTTTGGGTGATTCCCAGATTCATAATTGGATTGTTGGTTCATTCTTGGATATGTTTGAAACAGGTTACAGGCTATAAATAGTCCCATTTTGGGATGGTTCATCCAATTTACAAAGGAGACTCTGCCGAAATTTCTATTGAAAATTCATAATTTATTACTTTGTGTTGATTGTCAAACAAACAAATTTGTGACTAATTATCTGATGTTTTTGGAAAAGTACTTTCTGATCCATGGTTTTAAGTTTGATTTTTATGCTCTTGGCCAAAGTTTAGATTGATGTTGCAAATAAATTTGATACCTTTGTTTTGTGTCATTTATGTAGGCCTAACAATGGAAATTTTCATTTGATACAGGTTATGCTTGCAACTCAAAAGATATCTCACAGAGGCAAATTCATAATCACATATGAGCGTCATTCAAAGTATCATTGAACTTCTACATGGACTGATTTATGTGGCATGAATAATGTTTTAATGTATAGATTTAAGCAGTAGTTTTTTGGAATGGTTTTAGGTACTTGAAAATATTTCAATGTTTGTTATTCATAATAATTTACAATTTATTGAGTTTGATTTTTAGTTTCTTTTTGGTGTGTTGAATCCTTCTCTATACAAATTCCGCTGCTGTTAGATTTTTTAATAGAAAAATAACAAGTTGAAATGACATATGCACAATTGCGACGCTAAAAGTGCGATGGATATATGGGGTCAAAAAGTGCGGCACCTTGCCTCTTGCGACGCTTAATAGCGCCTTTATAGATTGTGTAATAGTGAAACATTATAGTTATTGCGGCGCTTTCAAGTATCGCATTAGGCTAATAAGCTATGAACCTACTATACTGTAGCGAGGCTTATAAGTGCCTCTAAGAAGTGCCTCTAAAATATGCTAAAGCATCAGGTGAAAGTCGCGGCGCTTTTAGTATGCTGTACCGACGTTTTCAAATTGCGCCGCTGCAGGTCCTTGCGGCATCCACTTGTGCGGCACTTTTGCAAGCGTCGGTAAAGGATCTTCCGGCGCTTTTTTGCGTCGCAGGAACCTAATTTTGTGCGTCGCAATATTCCATTCCTGTAGTAGTGAGTCCATTCTTTCTGCTTGTCATGTTTTGAACAGGATTCCTCACAAGAAGCTTGATAAGACTCCATATGAGATATGGAAAGGTTGAGTGCCAAACTTGAAATATTTGAAAGTGTGGGGGTGCCTGACTAAAGTTGGCATACCTAGTTTCAAAAGAGATAAAATCGGTCCTAAAACTGTTGACTCTATTTTTATTGGTTATGCATATCAAAGTGCAGCTTATCGTTTTCTTGTTAAAGGTGCTAACCCAATTCTTATGCAGGTGGTAACTTCATTGAGGCTAGAGATGCTGAATTTTTTGAGAACATTTTTCCTTGGAAAAATTCTCAACTTGTTGATAATTCTAGTGTTCCATCTTCTAGAAGTACAATTAGTTTACCTGTTAATAATATTGCTGATATTACTCCTAATGATGATGTTCATTCGATTGCTAATGATAATACAGTTTTGGAACCAAGGAGGAGCAAAAGGGCAAGAAAAGAGAGCAATTTTGGACCCGATTTTGCTACTGTTTTTCTTTCTGAAACTTTTACTATTGATGATAATTTTGTGCATATTTTTGTTTTGGAGGATGATCCAAGGACATATGATAAAGCAATGAGGTCAAGTGATGCTATTTTTTGGAAAGAAGCAATTAATAGTGGGTTGGATTCAATTCTAAGTAATCATACTTGAGAATTGGTTGATCTTCCTAGAGGTTGCAAGCCCATTACTTGTAAATGGATCTTTAGGAAAAAATTGAAAGTTGATGGATCCATAGAAAAGTATAAGGCTAGATTGGTGGTAAGGGGTTTCACACAAAAACATGGTATTGATTATTTTCATACTTACTCACCAGTTACTAACATTGCAACTATTAGAACTTTAATTGCTCTTGCTTGTATATTTGATCTTGTTGTGCATCAAATGGATGTAAAAACTTCTTTCTTGAAATTCTTAAAAAATTTGACTCTTTTGATGTCGATCCAGTTAGGACCCCGTATGACCCTAGTTTCCACTTAAAGAAAAATAATGGTGAACCAATTTATCAATTTGAATATGCAAAGATAATTGGTAGTATCATGACACTAGACCTGACATTGGTTATTCTGTTAGTAGATTGAGCAGGTATACTCATAACCCAGGTAAAGATCATTAGATCGCTTTAAGGAGATTGCTTAGGTATCTAAAGGGTACCATGGAATGGGGTTTACATTACTCCAAGTTTCCAGGTGTTTTGGAGGGCTTCTGTGATGCCAATTGGGTATCTGATAATGATGAAGTCAACTCCACTAGTGGTTATGTGTTCACCCTTGGGGGTGGAGCTGTATCTTGGAAATCTTGCAAGCAATCTTGTACTGCTATGTCTACTATGGAATATGAATTTATTGCTCTTGAATTGGCAGGTCATGAGGCAGAATGGTTGAGGAATGTGCTTGCAGATATTCCACTGTGGGGGAAGCCAGCTCCTTTAGTTGCACTTCATTGTGATTCGCAAGCTGCAATTGCTGTTGCAACCAACCTTGCCAGTAATGGAAAGAAAAGACACATTCGTTTGAGGCATAAGGTCGTCAAAGATTTGTTGTCTGTGGGGGTGATATCACTGAACTATGTGAAGTCCGAAAAGAACTTGGCGGATCCGTTAACGAAAGGCCTATGTAGAAAACTAGTTTTGGAAACATCGGAAGGGATGGGGCTTAAGCCCATTGTATAAATTGTAAGTAATGGATTCCTACTCATCATGAGTTCAAAGGATACATTATGTAACAATTTTGGAAGCACAAACTTTTATTTTGCCCATCTCTAGATGTTTATTGTGTGCTTGCTACAAATGTGAATGAGGTTGAGCATAAGACTCTTAATAAAACCCATAGCCATATTTTTGGTGGTGTGATGTAGCTCACACTTGATGGGATTCACCTACTTAGGTGTGGAAGTGTGGTCGCTTCCTATGAGTATTGCTTGGGCTAATACTCTAGAGCACCTATGAGCATCCAGGTTTGGACGTATGGCTAGTATAAGGCGTCAATTTTATTCGCAGAACTCAAATTATAGTACATGTTCAATTTTGTAATTCAAGTAATGGGTTTCTAACTCCCTACTAAGTTCAAGACGAAAGTTACTTAGTAGGAAAGAGATCACAGCTTGATATTCACTATGTAATAATTCAAGTCGAAAGACATTGACATTTATGCAATTGTTTGTTTGCCCAAACACCATTTTCGTTTAAAATTATTTCTTTCTTTTCACATCTTCGACCTGTGGGGAATTGTTGGAAATTCTAAATGTGAAAATAAATTAGAGAATATGAAAGGTTTTATCAAAAACCGTGCTATCCCACATCGGAGAGAAATGAGGTGTTTTTCGGGTTTATATATAATAATATTATAATATCCTAAAAGCTTTAGTGCTAGGTGGGTTGTTGGGCTTAACACTTCACACACGCGTCGAGCCGAGCCGGGCCGGGCACGGGCCTGGGCCTGGGTCTTGGACTTGGGTCTTGGGCAAGCAATGCGCGGTGTGCGTGTGTGGGTTGGGCTTTGGGCCTCCTATCTTTTTACTAGAAAATCCGTTCATTGTTTTTGAAATATTGTTTTATTACAACATTTACTCTTTTGGACTGTTGGGCTTCCGATAGTCATTCTCCAACAGTCATATATTTATGGATTGAGCCGTTGGTTATTAAATCATAGTCAATGCCATTAAGGTCAGCCCGTTGGATTCCTTTCAGTATTTAATACATTTATTTTAGCCCGTTGGACTCTCTTCCCTTTTATCCTATATATACCCCAACTCACAAGTTCAGAAATATAAAAAAACACATTCCTTCTTCTGTCTTCTTCAAAAATACTTCAAAACTTTTCTAGTTTGGTTTTGGGCAATAATTTGAGTTCCAGTCGGTATTTGTGAGTGCACATAGATTCCGGTGCCGTGCAAATCCTGGAGGGCGACCGCATTGTTTCTACTGCACCGGGGTAGCGCGGAATTGTCTTTTAGGACAGTGGTCCACCACGATGCAGCAATTTATGTTTCCACTTTCGTTTCAACAGATAAGTAACTTATTAATTTTACCTTCTGTTTTAACATTAGGTTCGAGATATTTCAGTTGAGTTTAACTTTGGTCGTTTTGTCTCTTTGGTTCAACCCGATTCGGTTCAGACTATTTCAGGAGGAATTCAAAACAGTTTACTATTAGTTCGGGAATAATTCAGTTCAGGCTCAAACCATTATGGTCAGTTCAACTTCAATTCAATTTAAAATGGGTCAAGTAAAAGTAACTTAGAAAGACGTCATGGTTTTTTTCGATCATGTTCGGATTATTTCGGATTCTTGTAGGGACTTTAAATTTGTCCTTTTGAATTAAAGTTGAAAATTATGTGATAAATATCTTTATGGTAAACTTTTAAGATATATTTTATGTCGAATACTATGTATTGGTATTTCATATTAATCATATTTCTGATTGACTTTGGTGTAGTTGACACATACAAAGAATTATTTAATTAATATATTTGAAAGCTTCCACGTTTAAGTTTACATTGATTCCAATATACAATATAATGTGTCACATTAATTAATTATATGTGATCATCAACTGACAAAAGCGGGTATTACTTGATGTTACAAACAGAGGAAAGGCAAGTTTGTCATGCTCAATTTCATAATACAATCATTTCGACAATAATTTTGTTTTAATAATTATCTCTGTCTACTAAATAACTATATTTAATATTCCACATTTTTCCACCCCTACACATCTACCTAGGAACCACTAAACAAGGAACAGCACGATCAATTATCAAAACCAACAATAAAATATTCGCAGCACAAATACGATTACTAATTTACAAACAATTAAGACTAAATGTGTTTATAATTTACCCAATGTCTATTTCAACATTCCTTTCAAATACGATTACTAATTTAACTAACACTTAAGAATATAACTCAATGTCTATTTCAACATTCCTTTCAAATACGATTACTAATTTAACTAACACTTAAGAATATATCTCTATACAACATCTCATTTCCCACATAATATAATGAAAAATTATTTGATTTTAAACTTATATAATCATTTCAATATTTTGTAAATTGCCTACTTGTCCTTTATTCATTTGTAACTACAAAAATTACAACCACAAATTTCTAACATAATCAATGACAAATTGAGAGACACTTACCTCAAAATATAGGTAACACAATAGTCAATCTTCCATCAAAAACAGTATGCCCCTGTAACATATGTTGATAACTTGAAAAAAATAATTGAGAGACAATTTATGTATTAATAGGAATTAAGAACTTGACATTTGTTTTTTTTTTTTTTTTTGGAGTGCATTGTTGTACTCTTTCAGTCTTTTTTTAGTTGCTGCATTTGAGTTTTTGACATTGTTCACATTGTAACTTTGGCCTTGTTCTTTTGAACTTAAATTTTTGGCACTTCAACTAAATTCAATTTAGTTCGGTTCAGCTCTATTCGGTTCAATTCGGTTCGGTTCAACTCATCTCCATTATCATTACTACTTTATTCCAGTCTACTTCAGTTTTGTTCAGCTCAGTTCACTTCTATTCAGTTCAGCTCCTTTCAATTCAGTTCAGTTCAGTTCAACTTTGTTTCAGTCCAAAAGAATAGGGCCTTTGACTCACTTTGGTGTTTTATACGTAACGAAAGATATAGTCATATGGGATCTTGTTTGATTCGTCTTGATATATATTTTCCGAAAATATAATTTTTATAATTTTTTATTATACCGAATTCGAAATATTAATTTTATAAATTGCGTCTTGGGAGATGCGAAAAAGTAAATGTAGTAAGTAATAAAAGACAGAGGGAATACTATAAGTCGTGAAGCAGGGAAACAAATTTTGATACAATTGTGACAACTTTTAAAATAATTGGGCGTGTGATACAAGCTTTTCTATAGTTTACTAATTCCTATTTTCTGTTATTTAACTTTGTTGACAACACATACATACAACTTTACAATAATTCCTTGTGCTACACAACTCAAGTACAGCACTGATCTTTCCTAGACACCCCTCCTAAAATTTTAGATTTTTATGTGTATCTAAAATGTCATTTTTGTAAATATTTCAAACTTTTTACATTTAAAAATATTAAAAACTTAGTGGTCCCCTTTTTGCCTAACATGCATAGTTATTGAATTTTTGTTCCTGTAAAATTTTGTTTTCCTTTCATTAATCTCACTCTCACATTAATATCCCCAATTCATGTCTCCTCTTGTGTCCTCTTTTCGCGTACTTTTTCTACTCCTTCTGTTCCTAAATGTTTGATACGTTTAGAATCTTATCACTATTCATAAGATGAGAGAATCTTCTAAATTTCTATTAATATATAAAATATAATATAGGCATATGGGATTTTGTTTGATTCGACTCAATGAGTACGTTATTTACATCCAATTATTATTATTTTTACATATACACAACAAAAGATACTTAAGGTAAAACAAATGCATTGGCATATGTGTAAGTCAAAACGTATTAAACAAAAGCAAAAATCTCAGCTCCCCCTCCATGTACTACCTCCTTGTTGCACATTCGTTCTTTTACTCAGTGTACATCCCGCTAGTATTAATATACGGTGCAGGTATTTTCTTTTTTCATAATTTCGTTCATTTAAAATTAGGTATGATTTAGGGTTTTTTGTCAATTTGTAACACGTATAATTTAGTAAATTAAATTTTTAAATATGTTGTTAAGCAAGCTGTAGAATGTGGATTTGAATTGTAGTTAAATGTGGAATTTCGCTTGAAATTGTAGTCTTATAAATTGATTTTTTGTGATTTTTTGTGGTTTTGTTTGTTCGTGATGTTGTTGCTGTAAACAAGGATGTATAGTGAGGTAAATCATACACATCAGGTGGACGAAGTAGTTGGCGTAGGGTGTTTGGAGTATTTACATGATGAAGTTAAGAGTGACGTTTTGGCTGTAGAAAATGGGAACAAGGTGATGAATACAACAATCAGTACATGGGTGAAGATGAGGATATGGTTGGAGGGGATGAGGAAACTAACGACTGGTTGGTGGAAAGTATGGTTACAGCTTATGCAATGGATGATAAAGTAGAACCCCCTAAAGTTGATCAAGTGTTTGACAATTGGTTTTGGAAGACGAGTTGTGGAAATATGCAAAGGGAATTGGGTTTAAATGGTCTAGGTTTGAAGGTGCGAACTCGAAAGATAAGACACATAGGATAGCTATGACATGGATGTGCCACTGTTGGGGTGATCCTGATATGAAGACTAAGCAGTTGAAGCAAAAAAAATTGTCAATTAAATAGAATAGGTGGACCTAATGTTGTTGACAAGGTGAATCCGAGTGACAAATATTGCAATCTTCCAAGGAGGGTTAGCTATTTGTTTGACTTCTTAATAGTCTTTACTCTTTCATACTATTCGTAAGAAATCAAAGATTTGAGGTTTATTGCCCGAAGTCCAACCTAAATGCTATATATGGAGTAACGGAGTAAATAATTACATGGAAAATTGTTTTCCATGTAAAATTGTTTGGTTGCATGTACTCCCTCCGGTCCTTGAAGATCATGTCAGTTGTGTATTTTTAACTATTCACAGGTGAAGAGATTCTTATAAATAACTATTGATGTATAAGAAAAAATATAGTCATGTGGGGTCTTGTTTGATTCGTGTTAATAAGTACATTATTAATATTCAATTGTTATAATTTTTATACATGTGTAACTAAATATGTAAACAATATAAAACATGCATTGGGAAGCGAATGAATAGTAACTGGTAGGATCTTCAAGGAACGGAGGGAGTAAAAAAAGTGATGAAAATAGGAAAAATGAAGGGGGTGGAAGGAGGTAGTGAGGAAAGAGTGTATAAGGGGATGGGAGGAAAATTGTTTTCCTTTCATTTTGGAAGGAAAATGGTTTTCCATCATTGTAAGAAAAAATTTGCACCCATGGAAAATGATTTTACATTCCTTTGTGTACCAAACAATGTAAAATTGGGAAAGGGAGGAAAACACTTTTCATGGAAAATGTTTTACGCTCTACCAAACGGAGCCTTAAATGGAGGACGTTTTGCACCTCTCTTAAGCCACTATTTGTAATCAAAAAGGTAATACTCCATTATATGTAAAACATCTTTAACTTAACAACTTGTCTATACTTCCATTCATTCGAAAAATACATGTTTCGTTTCCCTTAAATATAGTGAGAAGCTGAGAATCATAATCAAAATACTTGGATCGAGAAAAACGCGGCAGCTAATCTCACGATAAATTTGGTATGTACTTTTTTCATATATAAAGAAACATTCGACGCGTTAGAGGTTCAAACGGAGATATAAACTTGCTTCCGAAAAATATGCCACCAAGAAAATGGATAGATATTTTGGAATCATCGAAACAAAAAATTAAGACAAGAACAAAAATACAATTCTCAAATGTAACTCTTCAATGCATTATGTAAATCGAGAAAAACATGGCAGCTAACCTAACAACAAGTTCTTACACTTTTTCACGCGCAAAGAAATAATATACACATTTAATCGTTCAAATGGAGATATAGTACTTGCTTCCGAAAAAAAAATGCCAACAAAAAAATATAAAGATAGTTTAGAATCATCGAAACAAAAACTTAGGTGAAAACAAAAATACAAGTCACAAATACAAGTCTTTAATATCTACTCGGTTGATTAAACAAGGTTATTTAGGATAAGTAAAATATGGCACAATGACAGAGTAATAAAAGCAATTATACAACTCTACTCTATTGGAACATACAAATCAAGCATGTTAATCATTAATAGAGATTATTCTAAAGTGGAGGCACATTGAATATTTTAACATTATTTTTAGCACTACACTGGTAACTGTACTTGTGTAAGTGGTGTGGACTTCTCTGTTCTTCTTGACAGTACACTACTAAAGCAATCTGGATTAGGTGCACCCAGAGTACCTTCTTGACAGTACACTACTAAAGCAATCTGGATTAGGTGCACCCAGAGCACCTTCCTCTAGGTGCTCCGGGTACAAAACGCTGCGTTTTGCGTAGTTTCAATAAATCTCCAACAACCACTGCTATATATACGCAGCAAATTCCTTTTTTTTGTTTTTTTAATTCATCCTTCATTCTCTCTGATTCTCTCTCTTCTTTCTCTCAAAATCAAAACAATTCTCTCTCTAATTTGAAACCCTAGAATTTCAATCATGGCAGATTCAACAGAAAATCAAAGAAATACAATTCAAAACAACACAAAAACAAACGAAGATCTACAAGAAGTAATTAATGAAGATTTTACAGAAAATTGTAAGCTATAATTTTCGTCAAATTTTTCATAATTTTATTTAATAAACGTTCAAAAAGTTTCAATTAAAATTCAAAAATTATTGTTCTGAATTTTGCATATATGCTGATGAAGATTCATAAATGTTCAGAAAAAATGAATTAATGTTCAGAAATTAAATTTCTATATTAATATATTGTTCTGAACTTTTTCATACAAAATTTTGAACATTGGCAAAATTGAATTGTTGTTCAATTTTTCTTGTAATTGATGTAATCATATTTCTGAACTTTTTCATAAAAATTCTGAACATTTAGAAAAAATGAATTGTTGTTCAGTTTTCTCTAGTAATTGGTATAATCTTATCTCTAAACTTTTTCATAAAAATTCTGAACATTCAGAAAAAATGAATTGTTGTTCAGTTATGTTCTTTTAATAGTTGGACAATGAGTTAGTGTTCAGCTTATTAATTTTAATGTTTTCAATTTTTGCAGATGATTCAATCCAAATGATTGTAAATGAAGCTGATGAATTCGAATTGTTGAATGTAAAAGTGAATAATGATGAAGAAGCATTTGATTTGTATAACAAACATTTATTTCTCTTGTAATTGATGTAATCATATTTCTGAACTTTTTCATAAAAATTCTGAACATTCAGAAAAAATGAATTGTTGTAGATGGTACATGAACTCTGTTGGATCTATATGTATAAATTCAAATTAATATTCAAAATAATAATATAAATGTTCAATCTTAAAACAATAATGTTCAAATAACAACATTAAAGTTCACCAAAAAACTATATGATCCAAAAAACATCATTGTTCAAGGTAACTACACCAATGTTCAGTTCAAAAACATAAATGTTCAAAATAAAAATATAAATATTCNATAAAAATAAAAATATTCATTTACCTAAGCACTGAATCAATATTTAGTGAAGAAAATTTAATGTTCGAAATAAAAACATAAATGTTCATTTTACATAAGAACAACATTAATGTTCAGTTAAAAAACATTACAGTTCAGAACAAAAACATCAATGTTCATTTTACCTAAGCACTGGTATTTTTTCCCTTGGTTTTTCAGTAACAGCTTCCATATCACCAGCAGGTTCACCAACTTGTTCTTCTTCAACTTTGTCTTTTTCCTTGGACAAAACATGTGAAACAGACTGAACAAGCTCACCCTCAGTCAAACCAAAATCTTCACCCAAACCAACAACATTCTTTTGCTTTTCACTATCAAAGCATCTCACAACATCATCAGTATTCAGAAAAGTAGGTGTTGCCAATTCAAGGTTGGTGTTAATATTGGATTTTAGAGAAGAAGGATCAACAAATTTAACAGAGGTTCCTATTGGAGAAATAATGATCATCACTTTTAACAAAATGAACATCAGTATTAAAAAAATGAACATCATTATCAATGCCAAAATGAATACTAAGTATTATAAAATGAACTTCAGTGTTAAAAAAATGAACGTCATTATAAAAAATGAAATAGAACACTAAAGATAATAAAATGAACATCAGTATCAAAAATAATGAACACTAATAGTAAGAAAATGAAAATCAGTTTCAATAAATCATTATAAATAAGTAAACTAAAAAAATAAATGAATAAAACAAATAAATAAATAAAGCAACTGATAAAATGAATATAAGAGAGAACAAACAGTTATTTGGGACAAAATTCAATTTTTGAAAAAAAAAAACGAAAAAAAACTTCAACTGTCGCGCGTGTCTTACACGCGCCTGGGAGCACCTAGAGGAAGGTGCTCTGGGCGCACCTAAGAATTTGCGCTACTAAAGCTACATATTGTCTGGAATTGTCCAAAATACCCTTTCTACATTACAAAGCTGAAATTTGACAAAATTACCCTTTGATGTGAATTTGTATACAGGTGAAATATCTTATTGTGCACCAATAGTGGATGAGCCAATTAGCCTAATAATAAATCTTATTGGGTTTGATAAAGATAAATCACAGGTATGGGTGACAATGGTTAAAGAACTTGACACTGTGGACGTTAGTGGTGGCATCCTAGCCAACACCATTGATAATTTGTACATTGTCACTGGTGGAGTGAGCCATTAAATAAGTTATGAATTATTAACTAATTAATGCACTCACAGGATGGATACAAATGGTGGTTACAATGAACAAGTTGGTTTGGTCCATGAGTTTTTTCCCATTTCACTTGATAGGGTTTTCTCATTTTGGACATCATTGCTTTCATTAATTGTGGAGTCTTGATCATCATAATTATGCTAAAATACATGGAGGATAGGTTCTTGAAGTTTTCTTGATTAAAATATTGAAGCTTGAAGCATTTCTTGAAGTTTCTTGGGATTCTTGAAAAGTTGCGCAAAATTGACGAAATAAGGGTGGCGGAAATTTTGACGATTTTGAGCAATCTTGGGCACCAAGTTAATTGTGTGATTTTTAGTGTTAATTCTGATGGTTATCTTGTTTATTAATTATTTATTTAAGTTGTTAGGATATTTTCTCGATTAGATAAGTTTGTTAGAGTTTGTTAGCAAGATAAGATCAAGATGCAGTGATGTGGCATTCTTATCTTGTGAGTCATACTTGAGTCATGTAAGCTGAAATTCAGCCTATTCTATGCGTGTTTTAGGTCTTTTTGAGTCTTAGAAATTTGTTAGAACTTAGTCTTAGGTTAATCTATAAATAGCTTGAGAATTCCTTGTAAAATACAGAAGTTTCAACATTGAATTTTCAATACAATTTTTACGAACTTCTTGCGCAAATTTGGAGTTTCAATTTGTTCAAGTTTTCTTCATAAATTCGTGAGTCAAGAGTGATAAAACAAATTTAGATCCTAATTAATTAATTACATGAGTGTATTAATTAATCAGTCTTCAATTAAATTAATCCAAGAGTGGAGATTTAATTGGTTTTCACGTGAGTTTTGAGTGATATTTGAGAGTACCACTTAAAATCCACATCGCCCTTTTCAATAGTTGCTACATATCTCAAGTTTCAGCAACTCGGAATTTCCCTTAGCCCGACCCGAAAAAATGCGATTTTTGGGCATCATATTTCTGTCTCAAATACAGGCTAGGCCTGGCCCGGTCCGATATTTGCAACTTTCCCAGAAGTTTAGTTCATTTTTTGGGCCCGTCCCAAAAAAGCCCGAAAAGCCCACCAAGCCCGCTCCAACATTCCGGGCTTTGGACAACAGCCGAGCCCGATTATCGGGCCTTCTTTAATGTGACAAGTCCGACCCATGACCACCTCTATTCAATAGGGTGTGACGAAGGGATAATGTCTAGTAACAAACTATGATATTCAAATGGATAAAATTAGACTTCTTAAACCCTAAAAATTTCCAATTTATTTGTAATTCATCATCAATTAATCATTCAAAACCTCTAATTTATTTCCTTGCAACAATCACTTCTTTCTTGTCTCTCTTCTTTGTTTAATTTTTCTGAAAAATCGAACAATGGATATTTCACACAAACACAACGCCTACAAATCAATGCTGAAAAATTTTGGAACACTACAAAAAAAAACGGTTATTTGCGACGGAAAAATTCCGTCTCAAAATACTGGAATTCCGTCGCTAATGGCATTTGCGACGGAATTCCGTTGGAAAATGCCCGTCAGAAATTTGCTAGTCGCAAAAACAAGAATTTGCGATGGAATTTCCGTCGGAAAACTTTTCCGACGGAATTAGCGACAGAATTTCGCCATTTTTCCGACTATTTGAGTTTTTGATTTGTGATGAAATTTCCGACGGAATTTCCGACAGACGTTAATCCGCCGGAAAATTCCGTCGCAAAACGAAACCATCAAAATAAAAAAAAAGGCGGTGAGGCAGCAATAGCCACCCCACCACCTCAACAACCCCACCACGCCCAGGCCACCACCCCACCCCACCACCACGCCTAGACCCCCACCCACCCAGAAACCCAACCTAACCCCCAACTCATCTCCTTCCCTGAAACCCAGACCCACAAACCCAGACCCGACCCCCCCACACCCACCCAGAAACCCAAACCCACAAACCCAGCAGACCGAAACCCCACCCAGACCCACAAACCCCACCACCTCAACCACACAACCACCTCAAACCCCACCCACCCACCTAGACCGAAAACCACTAAACCCCACAACAACCGGAACCGCAAACCTGGAAACCACAACCTAAAACCACAAACCCACAACAATCGTCCAACAACAAACCCGTCACAATAATCGTCAACAAACCCACAAAAACCCGGAACCACAAACCCACGCATCCACAACCCACAGACCACCGAAATCAGCCAAAACCACCATAAATCAACAAAAAAAACCACGAAAAAAAAAACATCGAATTTTTTGAAAAAAAAACACGAAAAGTAAATCAAATATACCTCGAAAAGTTGGAACTGGTCCTTCATTGAGTTTTATAAGGCCAAAATCGACCACGAAAACTCTAGATCTGGAGGTTTCGAAGTCCATTTTGGCCTTTAAAACCATTAACCGACCACGAAGATCATGCATTTTGGTGAGAAGAAGAAGAAGAAGAAGAAGAAGAGTATTTGCTTGAGTATGAAATGAGCAATTAAAGCATTAAGCTGAGGGTTGGTTTGAAATAGAGAGAATTAAGAATGCAATTAGCAAAAATAACATTAGCAAACACTCATTCAGAATAGTTAATGCCGGATTGTTGCAGACAATGCTGGAAAATCTCCCAAAGGTTGTAACTAAAAAAAAATATTTACATTAAGGTTTTGTCCTGGAAATTTTTTTGTAAAAGGTTTGAGTTGGAAAAAAAAATATTTTAAATGGTTTCTTTTGGCAATTTTTCCTATACAAAAACACAAATCACATGGCAATTTCATAAATAATTTGATGTTTGTCATCACATGGTAGTGTCACGCCATTTGTTTAATTTGATTGTTTTACCAACATTCGAGTGGCAATGTGAGGGTGGCAATGTGCCCTAAACCTTTTCTTTTCTTAGTTGTACCCTTAAATTAATCATTTGTCTCAGGTGCACCCCTAAACTATTTTTTTTGTAAGCTTTGACCAAGTCGTTATTCTTGCATTAGTTTGCTGTTAACTATTTGTTTCTGAATTTTTTTTAAATTTATTTTGCAATAAATAATTCCCTTAAAGCTGCATTTATGGGTTGTGTAAGGAAATTGATGAATGATATCAATTATTTGGGTTTTGCATGGTATAATATAGGAAAAAATTAGGATTTAACACCCTAATAAATGGTAGCCTAACACTAGTTAGTAAAAGTACATGCAAAGGTTAGTAATGTTAAAAATTGATTAACTTTAGGGTACAACTGACAAAAAATAAAGGCTTAAGACACACTTTAGAAAAGTAAAAACTACAAGGGCATAACTTAGAAAAACCTTTTTTTTCCTCGTAATTTTATTTTTATATTTCCTAGTCTCCTATAAGGCTATAACCTACTCTTAAGTACTTAGCCTTGCATTAATATCTTTTGTAGAAATTAACTAAACAAATAGTCTGTGAATACTACTCTCATAAGTTTTGTTATTATTTTGTCGAATTATAGTCTAGATGTTTAATTAGTGCCTTAGTGGTTATTGAATTTGATAACACTACATTATTACATTATTATTATCATTATTATTATTATTATTATTATTATTATTATTATTGTTACTCCATCTTTTTTAATCACTATTTTCATTGTTTTTTTGGTAAATAAAATTTTATTAATCAAAAACAAAGTACAAACACCAATAGCAAAACAACCAACAAAGTAACAAACAAAACCAGCCAAGTTGCAAAAGCATCATATATGGGGTAGTTGCCACCTTCTAAGAAGGGTACAACAACCAACCATAACAATCATCTGCAGCAACAAGGAAATACATCACATCAGTCTATAATCAATAGTTGTTGACCAGTTTCTGCACACTTGCAAGCTACTCTAAAAACAACCTCCCTAAAAACAACAACAAGACTTTTGCATTGTGTAGTGAACACCTAAGCATTCCTTTGCAGCCAAATAGCATAAACACACTCAGTAAAAAGCAATAGCAGAATTATGTGGTGAGTAGTCTTCCTCCTTCCAGCTCTCTACCATTACTCTGAGTTCCTGCTCCCACTGCATTGGGGCTCTATGCAACCTCACCATATGAAGAGCCTTGGACCACACAACTGTAGAGTAAGGGCAGTAAAAAAACAAGTGAGTTATACTTTCAGTTCCTCCATTACACAAAGGGCAGGTCGTATCGCAATCAGGGATCCATACATTAAGCCTATCCCTAGTTAATAACCTCTTCTGAACAACCAACCAGGTTATAAACAAGCTGCTAGGAGTAGCGTTGTTGTTGCAAATCACCCTTCTCCACTCTACCTTAGCTGCAGGTGATCTGATCAAGTTGTAAAGTTTTTTTGCTTTCATTTTTCCATTCTGTTCAACAATAGACCATCCCCCAATATTATCAATTACACCCCTGCATTTCAAAATCTTCCTCAAAACCCATGAACAGGACTTAGGAACAGGATCTCCCAACAACTACACCTTTTAAAGTAATAAATATGAACCCATTTGACCCAAAGGGTATCAACTTTATGAGCAAGATCCCACAAAAGCTTAGCAACATTCCAATCAGCCAAACTAATAATATTCCATCCTCCACTTACTCTAGGCAGAGAAACTTGATCCCAGGCAACCAGACTCCTTCTAGACGGAATTGAGGTTCCTGTCCATAAGAAGGCTCTAAGTCTAGCTTCAATATCCCTAATCACACTCTTAGGTAGAACAAAAATATAGGCCCAATAAGTTTGGATACCAAACAACACAGTTTTAACCAATTGAAGCCTGCCAGCATAGGACAAATGCTTAGCAGTCCATCCTTGGGTTCTAGCAGTAATTTTCTCAACCAGAGGCCTACACTGAGCCATTTTCAACTTCTTTGTAGATAGTGGAACCCTCAAGTATCTAAAAGGGATCACTCCCATTGAGAAATTAAGGGTGGTTTGCAAAAGCATCTGATCTTGTCTCTCCAACCCTCCAAAATAAATCTCACTTTTATCTAAATTAGTACTAAGCCCTGAAGCTTCAGAAAACTTAGAAAAGGCCTGATATAGCAACTGGACAGAAGTCAAATTAGCCCTACAGAACATCAACAAATCATCAGCAAACATCAAGTGGGTGAGCCCCAGTTTTTCACACCTATGATAAAAATTAAAGTCTGGCACGATACGCAACTCTCCCAGACACCTAGATAGGTATTCCATGCCTATAGCAAACAAAAAAGGGGGATATAGGATCCCCTTGCCGCAAACCTTTCCTTGCAGGAAATGGTTTCTAAGGAATCCCACTTAAGAGAAGAGAGAAGGAAACATAACAGATACAACTCATAATCCAACCAACAAACTTTCCAGGGAAACCTAGCTCCAAAAGCATAATTTGCAAGAAACTCCACTTATTAGAATCATAAGCCTTTCTTAGATCAATTTTAAGCATACACCTAGGAGTGATAGCCTTTTGAGTGTAGCCTTTAATAAGCTTTGTGGCCAACAAGATATTTTCCCCAATATGCTTACGTGGAATGAAGCCAGCTTGAGCATCATTAATCACCTCTCCAACAACAGCAGCAAGCCTACTAGTCAAAACCTTAGAGACTAATTTATACAACATAGTACAACAAGCAATAGGCCTATAATCCTTGGCAAAAGAAGGCTGAAGGATTTTGGGAACTAAAGTGATAGTAGTGCAATTCCATTGATAAACCATAGTGCCTGTCTCAAAAAATTACCTAACAACTACATAGATACCCTGCTTAATAGTAGCCCAACACTTCTTAAAAAAGAAGCTATAAAATCCATCAATACCAGGAGCCTTATTGTCATCAATGTTAGAAAGAGCCATATCAATCTCTTCATCAGTAATTCCAGCAACAAGAGAGGAGCAGGCTTCCCTAGAAAGCTGTTTTCCCTCCCTTACTACATTTAGGTCCACAGCAGGCAAAGAACTAGCTGCATATCCATTAAGGACTTTATAGAACATTAGAAATTCCTGCTCAATCAGCACAGGATCTCTAAGAAGCTCACCATTGTCATTGTAGATAGAATCAATCCTGTTCCTTCCCTGCTTCTACTTAGTAGTATTAAAGAAAAACTTTGTGTTACTGTCACCAAGCTTAATCCAGTTTAATCTAGATTTTTGCTTGTAAATGCTTTCCTGAACAACAAGCCATTTAATGACATTTGCCATTGCTTCCTGTTCATGCATGCATAAAGTAGCATCCATCACATTACCCCCAACTTGTTGTTGGATCTGCTGTAACTGCTCTTGTGCATCTATTACCCTCTGATCAACATTAGAGAAATGCTGGGTATTAAAGCTTTTAAAACTTTGCTTATCTGCCTTCAGTTTATGCCAGACCCGGACCATAAGGTGTCCAGAAATAACCACGTTCCAAGCAGTACTCACTATAGATAAAAAATATTCATGAGCAGCTAGACAATTGAGAAATCTAAAAGGTTTGCCCTTACCTATAGGAGCTTTAAAAATATCAAATAACAAGGGACTATGATCAGAAATGGAAGGAGGATGATAAACTGCCTCAACATGCCCATAATCATTAATCCACATCTGATTAACAATACCTAGTCAATTCTAGACCAAAACCTATTACCTTCACGAGCCCTATTAGACCAAGAAAAGTACCACCCCTTACTTTTAATGGTAACAACTTCTAAGTCCACAAGGCACTGTTGAAAGTCCCTTGTTTCATATTCCATAACAGTAGAACCATTAACCCTATCCTCCATAGATAACAAGGTGTTAAAATCACCATCCCCAAGCCATGGAAGAGGTATCCACATCCACAAGATTCTTCCACAAATCCAATCTATTAGGCACATTGTCCAATCCATAAATCATAGTAAGCAGCAATTGCTTCTGTTGATCTTTAGAAGCAATTTTGCAGTGGATAAACTGGACATTCATACACACCACGTCTTAAGTTTCCTTCTCACCTTCCCAACTAATCCAAATCGTACCCCTATCAGAGCAACTACAATTAGTTACTCAAGACCACCTAGCACCAAACTTTTTCTGAATGGCCTTAGTGTTATGATCTTTAACCCTAGTGTCTAACAAACCAATCACATCAACATTATACTTTTTGAGTAACTGCTTAACAACAGTTACCTAATTAGGGTCATTAAGACCCCTTATGTTCCAGGTAGAAATAATCATCCTCTTGTAGGGGGATTACCATCACCCCCACTAGGCTGCTCATAATCTGCCTGACCTGTTATATCAGATTGCAAAACCTCAAACGCATTAGCTTGAGAACCATTAGTAGTTACAGCAGCTTCCACATTCGGCCTAGCCTTGCTTCTTGATCTCCTCCCTACTTCTTGCCAACCTTCATCATCCCCAGTCTGCACAGTACCCTTAGAGACCTCTTTGGGAGCAGAAGAGGTGGGAGCCACTTAAGGACTAGCAACCCCAACCTTCTTAGGCACCCAAACCTTCTTAACCAGAAGGGGCTTTTTCTTAGATCAATCACGCCCAATTTTATTGCAGCTAGCACAGAAGGGAGGTGTTCACTCATAGACCACTGCTCCTGCACAGATTTACTAGGCAGCTCAATAGAGATAACATTAGGCAAAGGCTGAGTGACATCAATCTCAATAAGAAGTCTAGCATATAAAACTCTCAACTTCCTAGATGTACACTCATCAGCACAAACTAACACTCCCAGAGTACTAGCAATCCTACTCAAAGTATTGAACGTCCAACAGTTAAGAGGTAGGTTTGGAAACTTCACCCATAGAGGAACAACCCTTAGTATTTTAGCATGAAAATCAAAGCTGGAACTCCATGCCTTCATAATAGTGGTTTCCCAAAAACATATGAGGTCCATCATAAAGAACAGTATGCATATCATCCTTAGTCTGAAAACTAACCACAAAGTAACCATCATCATGCCAGAAAGCAGTAGGTTTAGCAATGGTATTCCAATTCTGCACAAAATAACGAGATACAACAACAATTGTAGGAATATATGCCACAACATAAAAAACCATAGCATTTGACCATTTTTCATTGCCCTTAATAAGTTCAGACTCTTGAATCTGGGCAACTTTCTTACCATCCTTAATAACAGGAAAAAGAAAAGAGAGAGAAGCGCCTTTAGCATTAAATTTACCTTTAAACAACCCTGCCCATTCATCCCCACCAGGCTTCGAAGCAGCATAAACAACATTCCCACTAGATTCAGGTAATGGAACTGAAACAGGGGAAACACTATTCACTGTTTGAGTATATTGCATAGGACCCGGCCCCAAATTAAGCTGATGAAGCTCTTCAATGATTTTCGAATCCTCACGCCGCACGTCACCCGCCGCCGGATGCATTAAATGTGGCGGAGGTGTTACCATCTCACCATTTTCTTCAAGAATAGGCAAAGTCAAAACCCCCAAACCACTCTGATTAGATCCCACTCGGGCCAAATGTCGAGGTTGGGGAGTAGCTTGCTTCTTCTTCTTTGGCATTGTGGTCTCTCTCCGGCGAAGACCCACCAGAAAAACGCCACCAGAAAAAAGTCAACAAAAAGTCAACGGAAAATCAAGACTGAAGTGTAGAGAGAAAAGTCAAACTTTCGTTTTTTTTCCTATTACTATTTTCACTTTTTCATATCTTCCAATACACAACTTACAATAATACATCTTGAGTTTTGTATAACATAAAAATATGAAAATTATATTATTGAAAACTATACATTGAGACAAATCAAACAAGATCTTATATGACTATATTTTTCTTTACGTATTATATACCAAAGTGAGTCAAAGCTACAATGTAAATAATGTTAAATCCATCAATGTAGCAAGTAAAAAAGTCAGAGGGGGTATTATGGATTGTCGTAAGGGGTATTATAAATTACAAAATAGAAAAATTATTAGAACAAAATTTCAATAACTGCTTAAAGAGTTTATTACTCACAATTGCTTTCAAGCTTTTAAGAAGTGATATATACAAGCATAGGGATAAGGGCAATTTGTAATTTCATTCTATTTTGTTAAGAAAACATACCCTTATATCATCGTCCTGTTCTCTTCAACTTATTTTTAGTACTTTTTGAATAAGATAAGTTTAGATAAACATCACTAATTTAAGATTAGCTTAGATAAATACCAATAAGTATCAATAAGGGTCTGTTCATTTCAACTTAATTTCAGTTCAGTTTAATTCAGCTCCAATCAGTTCAGTTCAATTCAATTCTGCTCTGCTCTTCGCTTGATTTGCTATTTTTTTTGTTTTATATAATTTAGCTAATGATATTGATAATGACAATTTGATCTAGACACGCCTTTGGACTGATCTTAGAAGTTCATCTTTCTTGTCCGAAGATCACTACTTTATGTCTCATGATATTGATAATGATAATTAAAGCCAATTTTTCTACTTTTTAATAGATTACAACAACAGCAGCAGCAGCAACAACAACAACAAATTTTTTGTAATCGATCAATTCATACTATTCCGTTCATAGTATCAATATTATTACTGTGTTATTACTATGTCATAGTGTGAATAATATTCAGTGTATTTAAAATCAATATTATTACTATGTCATTACTAATCCATGGTTAAAAATCATTAGTTTATATAAAAGCTTTTAGTTCAATCCAGTTCAATTTCAAACAGTTCAACTCCAATCAGTTGACTTCAATTCATTTCGATTCAAATGGTTCAATTCAGGTCAGTTCAACAGCTTTCAATAAATAAGAATATGCCCGAGTTCAAATACATTCTGATAAGTAAAAATAGGTTGAAGAGAAGACTCATGTATGTATTATGACCAATTGACCATGGTATACATTGGTGTATAATCAAAATTGTTTTGTTCTAATTATATACGCTATCCATTTTTTTATTGCTATATTTAACATTTCAATAATTTTGTGATACGTCTTTGAACATTAAATTATTCAATTTTGTATAAGTAAAAATTATATAATCAATAAATATACACAAATGGGAACTCATACATCGCATAAAATATCTTATAGGACTATGTTTTATTCTACTATACATAAACAAAATTAAAGAAAGTCTAAGTTGTAAGATGAATAATGTCCTTAGACAAACACGTGCAACTAAAAGTGTACTGATAGAGTAATAAGCTTTCACCAAGTATAGGTGCAAATATAATTTAACCCACAAGAGGATAGTTTCATAAATATAAACAACTTTCAATTAAAGTCGCAAGTAGTAGCAAGTCATAACTCATTTTGCACAATATTTAAGTAACAAAATTCGCTATTGAAGTCATAACATTGATTGCGGATTAATATAATAATTAATTATTTAAGTGATTTTCAATTACATGTATTAAGGGTTTGTTTAGTAGGATGTAAAAAATTTTTAGATGAAAATAGTTTTTTATGGAAAATCTTTTATATTGGAAAACTCATTATCATGAAGAAATTCTATTTTTTTGGTTGCATGTGAAACGATTTTACATTTTAAGCTTTTTTTTATTTGGTTGAATGGAAAATCAATTACTTTTATTATGAAGGAAAATTTTTTCCTTCCAAGTGTGAAGAAAAATATTTGGAACATGGTGGAAAGTGATTTTCTACCCAAGTTTTTCATTTCAATATTTTACTCCAAACCAATCAACGTACTTTCCTATCTTCTTAAGACTTTTTAAGACTCAAACTATATTTATTACTTTACCTCTAAGATTCAAATAAGACTTGTGAAAATATAGCAAATATAACTAAAATAGTACATAAAGACAAAAAATATACAGTAATTAATAATAAAACAATGATTCCTATCTTTTAAATCTTAAGTTCAAGACTCAACTTAAAACTTTACTAAGACTTAGTACTTTTGTGGAGAAAATTTTGTGAATTTTGTTTTGAGACGCTTGGGGACCACAACTGTGTCTTAAGCTCAGACAGGGCTAAACATGCTTTAAGCTCTTATCTATAATTAGTTCCAATAATTTTTTTCCTTTCTATTTTAATAAGATCCAATAAGTTCAGATTATATCCATTTTATTTCATTCCGATGTTCACTTTCTATATTTCAATCCATATTAAGTCATTCCAATGAGATCAAATAAGTTAGGACTCATTTTAACAAGTTCTAATGAAGTAAAAAGTTTTAATCCATTCCAATACATCCTAATAAGTTCATCTTATAGTTTTCCGCCTTAACCCGTAAAGAGAACACACACTATATGGGTTAAACTAATTTAGCTTTATTTACCGATTATAAAAGGTATTTAACAACCTTTCAAGTTTCAACTTGTGTGTAGGCCTAGACCCCAGATGTTGCATTGGGTTTTATTCTTTTTACACTTGATATATATATATATATTTTTCCATTCTATTTAAAACAAATCATGAAAACTACTTCTTAAATGAAAATTATAGTATATAATATATGGAAGGATTATAATAATATTGGACATTTAATACATTAAAGAAAGTTGATTAAATATTGTGTACGTATTATAAATTGTACGAGTAAATTGCCATTAGTAAAATTACGCAAACATATAAAAAGAAAACATAAGAAAAAAGAAAAGAAAAGAAACACACTGCTGCTCTACATACCTACAGTATTACTAGACTGCTAGTCTACTACCTGTCTATAATACAAAAAGAAACAAATACGGAGTTAAACATAAGAAACAAAAAAAAAAAAAAAAAAAAAAAAAAAAAAAAAAAAAA
>PYUH01000522.1:551507-587181 GCA_016808085.1 Suaeda aralocaspica | reverse complement strand
AAAAAAAAAAAAAAAAAAAGAAAAAGAAAAAGAAAAAAGTGAATAGTATAGTCTGCTCCTGACATGCAAGTAGGTGCGTGAACTTCAACTGAATAGCATAGTTAAATAATCGCATTTGGGGGACATGATGGGTAGATTACTCAACTACCCTGTGACTTTTAATTATTTAGAAATCACAGTTTGGGCAGCCCTCATCACAAAGATGGAGGAGGGGTCCTCACATTTAGGAATGTATATCAAGAAATGATGAGGCTAATAAACAAGCAATTATGGGGCTAATAAACAAGCAAATGTAGTGGGAGTCTCACATTTCTTGCACGGGGTTCCATATATGTCAGTGTTTATCAATGTCAATAATTTTGGTAAACATATAACATTGATAAATTTAGAATTTCCCAAGATGGAGGTGAATGAATTATCACGTACAACTTGCTTGGTTTAATCATACAATATATTAAAAGGCGTTTCGGACAACGTTGACACACCACATATGCTTCCCACCTTTCACCTGCATTGCGTCACGTGGGAAGCTCTCGCCAACATAGTGCCATGTATACAAGATCTCTCTAACTATGCGTCACATATGCAAAAACTCATACAATATGACGAAAAATATAACAGCAACATAGTGCCAGGTATACAAGATCTCTCCAACTTTGTGCCACGTATGCAAGAGCTCATACAATATGCCCAAATATATAATAGCAACAAGGGTTGAACCCATGACCTCTCCTATGTCATCCAAGTCAATTACCAACTCGACTAAATATTTTCAATACCTTATACATGTTTTTTTAAATACATATGTATTGATGTATCGTTCGCAAACAATGTTTTAACTATCTCCCTCATTATTATATGACCATACACTACCAATGACACATTCGATATGAAGGTTGTTATAATTGTTTCGATCCCTACTTCCCTAGCTGTATTAGTTAGTGTTGTTCGGGTATATTTGAGAGGTTTATGACAACCAGCATCAAATTTTGGCACCATTGCCGGAGAGGCAATTGTTAATTTTGTTAGTTGGGTTTAAACTGTTATTTTAGTTTTCTTAGCCTCAAGGGACTACTAAGTTATTTGAGGCTTTTCTCATATTTGTTCGGAGTTTTATGCTTGTGCAGGTCTTCAATTTGCATGCTGGTGTGGATTGATCCTAGTCTTGAAAGATCGTTTCATAGGCGTAATTCGTAGAAGGAACTGAAGATCAAGGAGGACTTTCCTTACGGAACGTACGTTCACTGATTTGTCACGGTTATTTGAGGAGTTGAGTATTTCTAATGAAGAAGAAGAGATATCGGTTTTTGATTATAATCAAAACATGCTGCCACCACCAACACCACTAGCAAGGTCATTGAGGGACTACTCTAAACCGATTTCGGCAACAATAGGAGGTGGTTATCGGGTTCCTGATATAGAGGCTCTAAATTTCGAATTGAAGCTAGCTTTGGTGAATATGGTGGAAAGGAATCAATTTGCAGGAACATTGAAGGAAGATCCGAACTTGCACTTGAATAACTTTGTCCAGTACTGCAACATGATTAAGCAAGCTGGTGTAACTCAACACTATATCAGTTGAATGATGTTCCCATTTTGATTAAAGGACAAGGCTTGTGCTTGGTTGAACAATCTCAACATGGATAATATTAATAGTTGGGATTAGTTAGCTCTTGCATTTCAAAGGAAGTACTATTCTCTAGAGTGGACTCCAACCCTTAGAAGTCAGATCACAAATTTCAACCAGGAAACCAATGAGAAACTTTATGATGCATGGGAGAGATTCAAGGAGTTATTGAGGTTATGTCCACATCACGGTCTTGAGAAGTGGTTTTTGGTTCAGTCATTCTATAATGGGTTGGGAAACGAGAGTATAGCTTTGTTTGATTTTGCTGCTAGTGGTTGATTCATGAACCAAGAGGTTAATAATGCATATGATTTAATGGATGAAATTGCAATTCATTATTCTCAATTCGGAAATCCCAGAGGACATGCTAAAAGAGGAGGAAAACATGTGATAGATGATAAGTATGAAAGTTTGGCTTCACAAATCAATGCAATAAGTGAGAAGCTAGATAAGATACACCTTCTTCACCAACGACGGTAGCTGCAATGGCTGTACTTTCGGGATGCAATGATATCTTTTGTGATTCCTGCGGGTCGTTTGGTCATAATGTTCAAACATGTCATAGTTCTGTGGAGCAAGTATGTGCATTTTAAGCTTATAAGAATAACCCCATTATCCAATACATACAATATGGGTTGGAAGGATCAGCCATGCCTCTTTCACAAGAACACTAGCAACATTCAGAATCCGCAGCAGTTCATGCCATATCAGCAGATGCAATGATTTGCACCACCTCAACCACCTGGTTTCAATAGGCCACCGCCTCCGGCACCCCTACAAGAACCACCACATCCAACCAATAGTGAGCTTTCAAGACTATGATGATGAAGATGCAGAAAACTATGGAAGCACTATAAGATCAAACAAGCAATTGGAGACTCAAGTTGCACAAATTGCTCGATCTTCACCTTAAAGGCAACAAGGACAACTTCCTCCTCACACTACTCCTTCAAATCCACCTAGAGATCATTGCAATTCCATTTCCACAAGGAGCAATATTTATTATGAAGGTCTAAGCATGCCTACTGATAACAATGTTGGAGATGGAATGAAGAAGACTAGTTCGGTTGTGATTGAAGACCTTGAAGAAGTAGTTGTAGATTGAAATGGATAGTGAAGCACCAAAAGGAAAGGAAGTGAACAAAAAGAAAGCTCCTGTAGCTGATTCAGTTACTGATACATTGCCACCCTCTAAGGTGTCGTTACCCTTTCCGAACAGGGTAACTAGGAGTAAGAATGATAATCATTTTCAAATTTTTTTTAGAAATAGTCAAGAATTTATAAGTCACTGTTCCTTTTACTGATTTGATTACTCAAATTCGTACTTACACTAAATTTTTGAATGATATTCTGAGCAGGAAACGTGAGTTGAATGTGACAAAGACAGTTGCAGTTACTGAGGAGTGCAGTGCTATACTCCAAAACAAATCTCCACCTAATCTAAAGGATCCAGGTAACTTTTCAGTTCCATGCAACATTGACCCTTTATCTATTGATAAAGCTTTATGTGATATAGGGAGTTAGTGTTAGTGTTATGCCCTTATCAATTTGTATGAAACTTGACATGGGAGATTTGAAAGTTACTAATGTTACTTTGTAGATGGCAGATAGGACAGTGAAGTACCCTAAGGGTATTTTGGAAGATGTACCTGTTAGAGTTGGAAAGTTTTTCATCCCTATTGATTTTGTAGTATTAGATATTGATGAGGATGCTCATATTCCTATCATACTTGGTAGACCTTTCTTACATACCGCAAGTGTTATTATTGATGTTAAAAGTGGAAGTCTAACTCTTTCTGTAGGGGGTGATAGAGTAACGTTTAGTTTTAATAATGCAATGAAAAATCCCATGCTAGAGCAATCTTGTTATAGAATTAATATTGTCAATGAAATTGTCTTTGATGATATGCCTCGATCTCTTAAGAAGGATCTTCTTGAGGCCATTCAATGCTTGGATGCTGTTGTAGGAGAACGAGATTCTGAAGTTGATGCCATAGCTCATGAGTTAAATGGTGAGAAGAGAGCCAAAGGTACCATGCATTACCTTAACAATCATGCTGTGTCAAGGAGGTAACAGAGCCTGAAACAAAACCCCTCCCCTCTAACTTGAATTATGCCTTCTTAGATGAGGATGAGATGTATCCAGTTATAGTTAATTTTGATCTTACTGATAGTCGACTTGAAAGATTATTATCTATACTTAAGTCTCATAAAAAAGCTATTGGTTATACACTTGATGGTTTGACTGGTATAAATCCTGAATTTTGTATGCATATAATTCACTTGGAGGAAGGTCATAAGCCTTATATACAGGGACAACGAAGACTTAATCCTAATATGCAGGAGGTGGTAAAGAAGGAGGTTCTTAAACTCTTTGATGCAGGTATTATTTATGCTGTGCCAGATTCTCAATGCGTAAAAAGGATCATTTTCCTCTCCCTTTTATTGATCAAATGTTAGAAAGTCTAGTAAAGAAAAAATGTTTCTGTTATCTAGATGAGTATTCAGGTTTCTTTCAAATTCCTACTGATGATAGAGTAGAAACGACATTTACATGCCCTTATGGTACTTTTGCTTATCATAGAATGCATTTTGGTTTGTGTAATGCTCCTCCTACCTTTCAACATTGTATGATGGACATATTTTCTGAGTACATAGAGTCTATCATGGAGGTCTTCATGGATGATTTTAGTGTCTATTCACTAGTGGAAAAATGTCTATAAGTAACGCCCTATTAGTATTGTTTCTAAAAATTACAATACTAACGGGTCTACATCAGTATGGTTTTTGAATAAAAAGGTACCAATAGCTTGCTTATTAATATCCTTTTCATAAAAAACGATACAATAGTACTTCAAAAAGGCAACACCGACATATTAGTATCGTTGTTTTACAAAAACGATACTATGCTGTTATTATAAAAAGGATCCTAGGTCTCCTTATTTCTTTTTCACTTTCTTAATATTCATTTTCCACCATTTCATTTTCATTCTTTGCCATTTCACTCTTTACTCTCATTTCTTTCATCTCGTTTAACTCTAGATTGTCATCTCGTTTCACTACTCTTCTCCATTTTTCCTTTCTACCTTTCCTTATTTCTTTTTGTTTTGAACAAACGGAGTTGATTTCTAAATCTTGACTCTATGCTTGTTTTTGTACGGGGTTTCGTTTTAGGTTTGTTGTTGTTCTTAGATTATTGTAAAGTTTAGTATGAGAAAGATTGAAATCTTTTTGTGTCTTGCTTACCAAACCACGAAGTAGAACGCCCAGGGTTCTGTTAGTGACTTCAGTTTGACCATCTGTTTGTGGATGATAAGAAGTATTGAAGAGTAATTTCGTGCCTATCAAACGCCACAATGATTTCCAGAAGTAGCTCATGAACTTCGTGTCCTCGTCACTTACAATTGTTTTCGGAACTCCATGTAACCTCACAATGTCTCGAAATACAATTCTGCAACAATAACAACATCATCAGTCTTGTGACAAGGTATGAAGTGAGCCATCTTCGAAAGTCTGTCAACCACAACCATTATAGCATCCTTTTGCCTTGCAGTTCTAGGCAAACCAACTATAAAATCCATAGAAATATGATCCCAAGGAGCTTCAGGCACTGGCAATGGTGTGTAGAATCCTTGATGGAAGGATGCCTTGGCCTTTTGACAAATAACACACTGTGATATTACTGCTTCAACATCAGCAATCATTCTAGGCCAATAGAAATGCTCTTGCAACATTGTCAATGTTTTTGTGATACCAAAGTGACCTGCAATTCCACCCCGATGCGCCTCTCTGACTAGTAATTCACGAATGCTGCACTTAGGGATGCAAAGTAGATTCCCTTTGAATAAGAATGCATCATGTAGCACATAAGATCCCATTGAACCCTTCGAAATTTGTGAATAGATAGGTCCAAAATCTCCATCTTGCTCATAATATTGTGTAATCAACTCCAAACCAAGCAATTTGAAATTAAGAACTCCAATCAAAGCATACCTCCTTGATAAAGCATCAGCAACCACATTAGATTTGCCTTCTTTGTACTTTGATGAAAAGTGAAAAGATTGCAAAAATTCAACCCATTTAGCATGTCTTGGATTGACTTTATGTTGGCCATTGATATGCTTCAGAGCCTCATGATCAAAAAGCAACATAAAGTGACTTGGACACAGATAATGTCTCTAATGATCCAATGGTCAAACAATAGCATAGAATTCTTTGTCATAGGTAGAGTAATTCAACCTTGCTCCATTCAATTTCTCACTGAAATAAGCTATAGGCCGCTTACCTTGAACCAACACTGCACCAATCCCCACGCCACTAGCATCTGTCTCATCTTCAAAAGGTTTCGAAAAATCTGGCAAAGATAAGATAGGAGCTTGACAAAGCAATTTCTTCACCAATTCGAAGGCCTTTTGCGCATCTTTAATCCATTCAAACCTTTCTTTGTTCTTCTTAATGCACTCGGTCATAGGTGCTACTACAGAAGAGAAATTCTTCACAAATCTTCTATAGAAAGAAGCTAAACCATGAAAAGCACGCACCTTAGTTACAGGGGAACTGGCCATGTTTTAATAGCTTCTACTTTCGAAGGATCAACTAAAACACCATCCTTAGAAACAATGTAACCTAAGAACGTCACACTTGAGACCATGAACGAGAACTTTTCAAGCTTAGCATACATCTTCTGCTTTCTCAAAGTTTCGAACACTTCTCTTAGATGCTGCAGATCATCTTTCACACTTGCACTATATACCAATATATCATCCAGATAGACAACCACAAAATTCCTAATGAAAGGTTTCAAAACTTCATTCATCAACCTCATAAAAGTACTAGGAGCATTAGTAAGACCAAAAGGCATAACTAACCATCCCATAAAAAGTCCTAGTTTAGTTTTGAATCCTGTTTTCCATTTATCACCTTCCTTCATTCGAATTTGATGGTAACCACTCCTCAAATCAATCTTGGTAAACACTTGTGAGCCAAACAATTCATCCAATAAATCATTTAATCGAGGAATAGGAAACCTGTATTTGATGGTGATGTTATTCACAGCTCTAGAATCAATGCACATTCTCCATGATCCATCCTTTTTAGGAACAATCAATGTTGGTACTACACATGGACTCATGCCTTCCCTGACATAACCCCTTGCCATCAACTCTTCAATATGTCGTTGAATTTCTTTAGTTTCTTCTAGATTGCACCTGTAAGTTGGTTTATTAGGAAACTGAGCTCCAGGAACCAAATCAATCTGATGCTCAATTCCTCTAATGGGTGGCAAACCTGGTGGCAATTCATCAGGAAATATGTCTTGAAATTCGTGCAACAAGGGGCACAACTCACGAGGGATGCTCGTTGCTTTCTCTTGCACTTCCTTAGCCATCATCACATAGAACTTCTCAGAATTCTTTACCTCTTGCACCATGGCTTTCTCATCAATCAACAAAACACCCTTATTATTACTCACATCTTTCGAAAATTTCGAACTTTCCAAAGGTTTCAGCGCAACTGGTTTTCCTAGTGCTTGTTTCCTAATGATGTATATGTTTGTTCTACCATCAAACGGTATGAACCTATCATACTGCCCTGGCCTTCCAAGCAATATATGGCATGCATCCATAGGACATACATCACAGAGCACTTGATCATCGAAGTTTCCAATTTTGAAACTAACTAGAGCCTGTTTATTCACCTTGATGTCACTTGTGTTACTGAGCCAATGTAACTTGTATGGTTGAGGATGTTCAGTTGTAGGAATTTCCAACTTGTTGATCAATACTGTAGAGACTACATTAGTGCAACTACCTGAATCAATTATCAGATCACATAATCTCCCTAAAACATTGCACCTGGTGATGAAAATCTTATCACTACAAGAAAATCCATTTATTGCAACGACTTTTTGCAACGACAAAAAATGGTCGTTGCAATACATTAGTTTTAACAACCATAAGCTAAAGTCGTTGCAAATGTTGTTGCAAAAAATCAAAAATTTCATTTCCCTCCAACAAAAAAAAACGCGGGGTTGAAAAAATTTTGGTCAGCAAATGGCAACAAAAGAAGTCGTTGCAAAAACATTTCACTGGAGTACAGCAACACTAAATATTGTTACTAATGATGAGCAGTACTTTTAGCAACAACGAATGTCGTTGCAAAAAATAAGAGTATAGTATAGCAACGACCTGTCGTTGCAAAACATATATTGTACTAATACCTAAAATTTCTTATACGTATACCTAAAACTAGCTAATACCTCAACATTATCCTAACTTATCTCCTCAAACCGAAGATCACCATCTCCCTCACCTCAAACCGAAGACCACCATCACCATAACTCCACTGAAGACCACCATCACCATCACCTCACTCAGTTCGCACACCAGCAGCGTGTGACGACCTTTTCGCGGCTTAGCCCGCCGGCCCCCTTCACCCCACCTTCAGCCACCTTCGCCCATCAGCATCGAAGACCACCACCACCCTCACGTCACTCAATTCGCACAGCAGCAGCGCACCATTGCCCTCAACTCCTTCAATTCGCCCTTAAGTCCTTCAATTCGCCCAAAAGCCTCGCCCTTAAGGACGTTTGTTAATGGTGAGCTTTTAAGTTTTGTAAATAATTATTCTGTGGTACAAAATGCAGGTTCGGGTTATTCTTTGATTTTAATTTTGTGTTATTTTGGGTTTAAAGTTTGCATTTTGTTTTACTGTAAAAAATTGGATCTTTAACTTTAATTTCTGTGTTTTTAAAAATTTTTAACAGTAAATTGTAAATTTTTTGGCTCTTCGCCTCTGTGTCTTGCAACCCAGTCTTTGATTGAACCTAGTGTAAAGCATAAGGCTGCCAAATTCTTTCCGGCGCCTATACTAGACTTTCTCGCGCCTGCAGGCGAGAAGAAGTTAGACACAGTGTCTGACGAGCTGAATAATGCCGATAGGCGAAGTGGCGAAGTTTGCTGTGAGAGTCCAACCTGAGGTTCAATAACCAACCTCAGCAGCAGGTGGTGGAACAGGGGGGTGGGGTGGTTCTCTAGGCACAAACTGCTTCTTCCTCTTGGGGTGGGGTGGTGAGTACTCAACTCAAATTACGGTGGTTATTTGACTTGAATTTGTGTTATTGTTTATTTACTTGTTACCTTACTGAATTGAATTTCAAGTTATATGCATTACTATTTACTCAGCTTTATAGTTTGATTTTTGGTGTTGCGAAATTCTAATGTTTTTTTTTTTTTTTTTGCGAAATTCTAATGATTTTTGGTGTTGCGAAATTGTAAATTATTGTTGTTTTTTCTCAATACTAGCTTATACTGAAATATATGGTTTGAATTTGCAATTCTAATTTGTGGATTTTTGATGGGGAGATGCCCTGATTGATTTATTTGTTGACTTTGTAATCAGGGGAAACTTCAGGAACCACTGCCATGTTCGTAATTGTCGACAGATGGACAATGACTGTTGCTTGTGTTGGTGATTCCCGTTGTGTATTAGATGTGCAAGGAGTTCCTGTCTCTGATTTAATTGTTGACCACAGGCTGGATGATAATTTGGAAGAGTGTGTTTCCATCCCTTAAACTAACCAATCTATCTTTCTTTCACTCCTCTCCTGTATCTTCCTTTGTTCTCTTGCTTGCTATTATACTGAATTTGGAATGTGCTTTTTATTGCAGGAGGCAACGTGTGATCGCTAGTGGCGGAGAAGTTGGGAGGCTTAGCATGGCTGTAGGTGTAGAGGTGAGATTTCAGTTATCAACAATTATATTTATTAATTTTTATGTTAGGTTTGCTGTTATATTTAATATTTGTTTTATGCTTGTGTATTATTTGAGCTGAAGTTTCATTTAGTTTAAAATTTCAAACATTGCATTAACATATATATACTCAACCATTTATAGGTGGGGCCTCTCCGTTGTTGGCCGGGGGGTTTGTGCCTTTCTAGGTCAATTGGAGAAAGGTATTGCCCATAAGTATTGTTTGAAGAAGTTAAGTATTGTGGAAGAATTGTTTGAAGATGGGTCAGCTATGCTTGCAGAAAGGTCAGTATCACCTCTTTTATCCTTGTAATTTATATGATTGTTACCAACTTCTTATTGCTATGTGCTATCACTAAAAGAAACTTATGATATCTTAATGGTTTTATAAAGAGAAATCACAAGCTTTGTAGTATCTTTCTTACAGTGATGCATCACCAGGAATCTATCGCTTTACTCTTCAGAATGTTGGCTTGTTTATTAGTAGGTTTATAAAAAATGGTCTTATACTGATCTATTGATAGAGATCATGCTTGCAGTGGTAGTCTTCCATTTAGTCATCAGAATAACTATAATAAAGGGTCCAGTTTTGCTTGGAAAGCATTCCTTTTGGGTTTTACTGCAATCATTGCATAATTGTCTAGGATTTAATTGGCTAGTTAGTGTCGGCGATAAAGCTATGCTATTCAAGAGATCAGAAAAGAATGGATATCATGCGGCAAGTTCAAAGTTCGGGCCTCTTTAAGTTTGCTTACCTTACCTTATAATCTCCCATTTGATAAACTATAAGAGTATCATATATTGGTAGAATGCATTGCATGTTGACAAAACTTTCCCGACGAGACTGCTGAATCCAAAACAATTCTTACATTAAAAGTACATTTGTTATTGTAGGGAGTCTAGGGACCTTCTTTTGGTGCAATTGGAGGGACATTCCAAATTTTTAATCAATGGGTGCATGATACATGTGGCTTTAACTTTAACATGAATGATTGTGGTTTTCCTTGTGGTTGAAAATTATTGTGATAAGGCTTAGTGATGGGATTTGCATGAATATAGAACACAATGATTGTGGATTAAATATTTTCAGGTTTTGGAGATGTCATTTGCAGTTGTAAACAGGTTTTGAAACCATTTACATGGTGGCTTAGTTCAAAATACAAAGGAGACTCTGCCGAAATTTATGCTCCACTTATTGATAGTATCTTCATAATTTTTAAATATTATCTTATGCATTCTCTTACTTATGAATTAACTCTTACCATTCTAATACATGCAGGGTTAACAAGATTGTGATCGCATTTTGTTATGAAGACGTTGAAGGTTAATTGCTAATTGTATGCGTAGCGCTTTTGGGTAGTAACATTGCTATAACTTTTGCTATTAATAGGAAAGTGAGAACATTCTAACATCAATTGACATAATGTATGTTTTGGACTCTTTATGTAAAGATGATCACATATTTTTGGTTTGTAATGTACATATTCTAAATATATATATATATATTTTATTTGAAATTCTACTTTTGGAAGTGGTTGGATTATGTGCAACCAAAAGGTATATTTCCGTAGTATATATGGTTAAAAGATCGATGATTCTTTGCAAAGAATGTTGTGACTTTGGATAAGTTTTTGCAACAAAAAATTGTTGTTGCAAAAAATGTATGCTATGATATTTGATACGTTTAGTAACGACAAAAGTTGTTGCAAAAGACAAGTACCATTAGAAATGACAACATTTTGCAACACCAAAAGTCGTTGCAAAAAGAAAACTGGCAAGAAAAGGTTAACTTTTGCAACGGAAACTGTCGTTGCTAAACAAGATGTATTGCAACAACTATTGTTGTTGCGTAAGACCGTATATATGTCGTTGCAATAAATAGTACATTAAATTGGGATACAGGTGTTTTTGGCAACGACATTTTAATAGCAACGACAAAAGTCGTTGCAAAAACAGTGTTTTTTGGCAACGAAAAAAGTCGTTGCCAATGCTTTCGCTACAGCTATACCCGCAACGACCTTGCAACGACAAAAGTCGTTGCTAAAGCTATTTACAGCAACGACTTTTGATCTTTTGCAACGACTTTGATCGTTGCAATAAATGGATTTTCTTGTAGTGTATCCCTGTGATTCTCTGTAGGTGGCGCAACTTTAGATTGCAAAACCCTTCGAAGGACTAAACTCTGGCCATTCACCTCAGGAGTAATTTCCTCAATCTCCTCTTCCTGAGTATCATAATTTACGCCATCCTCCTATTGCTCATTCTCCTCTTCTTCAAAGTTTTCATCATCTACCTAATTTCTAGTAGTATGAACCCTTGAATGAAGACAATCCTTCTGGATATGGCCTTGACCTTTGCAGTTGAAACATGTGCGTTGATCAGGGTGTGGAGGCTTAGTAGCAGAGCCTTTATCCTTGATATATGGAGGAGGTTTCAAAGTGGAATCGAAATTTTGTTTAAATGAAACAATGGCACCTTCTTTCTTCACAAAGGGTTTCGAAAAAGTACTTGGTTTTTTCGAAAATTGCTTCTCAACCTTAGATGCAACCTTGAAAACTTCATAAAAGGTCCAGTAAGGTTGTAATCCACCTTTTCTCTTATTCTCTCATCTAGGCCAGCAACATAACGAGCAACTTGGTGATCCTCTTTTTCTTCAAGATCACAGATGGTGATCAAATTGAGGAATTCAGATGTATATTCTTCAACTGATTTTCGATCTTGCCTCAAAGTATGCATCTTTATAAAGTTGCCTTGCTCGTAATCTTGAGGAACAAAACATCTCCTCATCTCCTTCTTTAATTTTGTTCAAGTGGCTACTTTGGACTTCCCATCCTTCTTTCTTTTCTTTTGCATACCTTCAAGCCACGAGCTAGCCAAGCCAGTCAATTTCAATTCTGCAATCTTGTATGATTTTCGATCATCATACTCTTTATATTTAAAAATTCGTTCAATCCTTCTTAGCCAATCCAAGAACTTTTCAGGATCCAAACTTCCACTAAATTCAGGAATATCCAGTTTAAGATTGCGATCATCATCCTTAGGCCTTTCCTTCTTTCTGCGCTTATTCATAGGTTCTTCATTACTAGAACTTGATAAGTATTTTTTCCTTGGTTTTCGTGCACTCCTTGCTTGCTCATCATCATAACTAGAATCCGTCTCCCCTTTACTTACACCCTTAGACTTGCTTGGTGACTTCAATGTTTTGGCAAAGTCTTTCATGGTGGCCTCAAACATAGCCTTTAGTTCTTCGATGTCTTTACGCAATTCCTCCGTTGTGATCTTAGGAGTATTTTCCTCATCAGCTGACATGATTACTTTTGTTTCAACAATGAAATTGATACCAATAACCTTGAGGGTCCTCTCAACGAGAGCACCAAAAGTTGATGTGAATGTTGATAAAGAAAACCGCCACTCACAATGGGATATTCTTAGTTCGTTTTTTATCTAAAGCTAAGCACCAAGAAAATCGATCTAAGTCGAATAATTTTTTGAATTGATTAAAGCAATGCACCCTCAATTCCTAAAACTATCCTCACAAGAGTCTAAAGCCTAAGTACCAACTCTTTTAGGAAGTTCGAAAATTTCCACACAATCGAAAATTTCCTCACCTTCGGTTTTTTTTGGTTGTTTTGTAGAAAACAAGCAAATTTAAACAAATAAATGTTTATTGAATTTACTAATCTCAATTTTTACAAGCTAATGTTGAGATTATTTATAGTCATAATCATCAACAAATCCTAACTAAACTAAGCTAAATTTACACGCACAACATTAGGTAAATTCACCCTAATCTAGTGACTTATCAATGACTAACAAGATAAGAATGCCACATCATCACTACATGTCATGCAACTTGCTAAAATATCCTAACAAACTCTATCTAATATGAAATATATCCTAACAAACTTATTCTTACCTTGCTAATCAAGATAATCAACAAATTACAACCAGATTTACACAATAACAAGATTTACCCAAATCCCCCAAAAATCGTCCAAATTGACGCAAGGTATGCTTTGTCCAATTTTGCGCATTTTTGTGGTTTTTCTTCAAAACTTCAAGAAACCTTTCAAGATTCAATCTTTTAATCAAGAAACCTTCAAGAAGACATTCTTCATGTGTATAAGGCTGTTAATGATGATTAAGACACTTCAAGTATTAAAAGACTCAATACCTAAAATGAGAAAACCCTATCAAGTGAAGTGGGAAAAAACTCATAGGCAAAACCATCTTATTCCCCTAATTCCACCATTCTTTCCTTTGCTTCAATGATCAAGTATTTTTGTGTGTTACCATACACACCCATGATGATATCTTTGAAGATCCCAAAAGCCTTGAATCTCCATAAGCCATTATTTCCCCCATACTTGCATCATCTTTAGAAGCCATTATCAAACCTTCAAAATTATCATCTTGTTTCGTATCACATCCCAAAAAAACCAACAGCTCCCTAGTCCATTTGTTATAATATAGGACCTAAATTAACATCATGCTTGTAATAGGTTTTGATCATATCTAATCCAAGCAATTTGCATCTCAAAACACTAATAAGAGCATACCTCCTGGAAAGCGCATCTGCCACCACATTAGACTTGCCCTCCTTATACTTTGATGAAAAGTTAAAGGATTGTAGAAATTCCACCCACTTAGCATGTCTAGGACTCAACTTCTGTTGGCCATTAATGTGCTTCAGTGCTTCATGATTAGAATGTAGAATGAAGTGATTAGGTCTCAGATAATGACTCCAATGATCAAGAGCTCTAACAATGGCATAAAAATCCAAATCATATGTAGAATAGTTCAACATGGGTCCATTCAACTTCTCAATGAAATATGCAATAGGCCTCTTTCATGAACCAATACTACTCCAATCCCCACATTGCTTGTATTAGTGTCAACTTCAAAAGGCTTTGTAAAGTCAGGCAATGCAAGAATAGTTGTGTGGCATAGCAACTCCTTGATTCTCTCAAATGCTTTATGCGCCACCTTAGTCCACTCAAAAGGCTTATCCACTTGATGCATTCAGTCGTAGAAGCAACAATAGATTAAAAGTTCTTGATAAACCTCCAATAAAAAGAAGCCAGTCCATGAAAGCATGAACTTCTTTGATTTGGTTGGTATTGGCCAAGTTTTAATTGCTTCAACCTTTAACTAATCAACTGACACTCCAACCTTTGAAACTACATACCCCAAGAACGTTACACTGCTCACCATGAAATATCATTTCTCTAGCTTCCCATAAAGCTTTTGTTGCCTTAGAGTTTCGAAAACCTCCTTTAGATGTTATAGATGATCTGCACTATTTCTACTATAAATTAGTATGTCATCTAAGTAAACAATAACAGACTTACCTAGGTATGGCTTCAAAACTTCATTTATGAGCCTCATGAAAGTTCTAGGAGTATTATTAAGACCAAAAGGCATAACTAACCACTCATAGAGACCCAATTTTATCGTAAAAGTTGTCTTGCAATTGTCACCTTCCCCCATTCGTATTTGATGGTATCCACTTCTCAAATCAATCTTGGAAAACGCTTGTGACCCAAACAACTCATCAAGCAAATCATCTAGTCTTGTAATTGGGAACCTGTATTTAATGGTGATATTGTTCACTGCTCTAGAATCAATGCACATTCTCCAAGAGCCATCGTTCTTAGGAACAATTAGTGTAGGTACAACACAAGGACTCATACTTTCCCTTACATAGCCGCGTTGAATCAATTCTTCAATCTGCCTTTGAATTTCCTTAGTTTCCTCTAGATTGCATCTATAAGATGGCTTGTTAGCAATTTGAGCTCAATGAAAAAGATCTATTTGAAGCTCAATACCTCTTATAGGAGGCAACACTGGTGGCAAATCATCTGGAAATAAAACTGCAAATTCATTCAACAAAGGCTGTAAAACACGAGGGATTGTAACAGATTCCTCCTTCACTTCCTTTGCCACGAGCTTAAACACCCTTTCACACTCTTTCAACTCTTTCACTACCTCCTTTGGACTCGTAAAAAACACTCCCTTCCTATTCTCCATACTCACTTGCTTTTTGACATCAATTTTCAGAGGTTTCAGTGCAATTGGCTTATCATTCACATGTTTGTTGATGATATAGACATTAGTTCTACCATCAAACTTCACCAACCTATCATATTTCCAGGGCCTATCAAGTAATATATGACATGCATCCATAGGGAACACATCACATAAAAAATTGTCTTCATATTGACCAACCATGAAATTGACCAAAGCTTGCTTTGTTACCTTCACATCACTGGTGTTGCTCTACCAATGCAGCTTGTAAGGTTGAGGATGATTATGAGTAGGATTTTTGAGCTTCTGAATCAACAAATTAGAAACCACATTTTTAAACCTTCCCCTATCAATAATCACATCACAAAATTTACCTTGGACATTACACTTAGTCACGAAAATTTTGGCTGTCTGACTCTCCTCCATTGGTGTTGGTATGGTCTCAAGAACTCTTCTCAGGACTAGAGCCTAGCCCTGCATCTCTGCCTCCACTTCCTCCATGTCATGGCTACTTTTATCCTCCTGTTGTTCTAGATCATCATGCTCCCCTTATTCAAGAATAACATCTAGGTAAGAATCTTCAATTTCATGTGTCTCTCTTAAGGTGACCACTCTGGAATTTGGACAATTTCTCTACACATGCCCATAGCCTTGAAACTTGAAGAACTTTCTTTTGTCATTAGGAATAAAAGAAAGTTTAGTTTAAGTAGAAACCCTTTGCATTTCCATGTTTTCACTTTTAGGTTTAGGATTTGGTGTTTGAGTGTACACCACTTCCTTTTCCTTCCTAGATTCATAGCTTTTGAAAAAGGTTTTAGGTTTCTTCAAATTTCCTTGCTTCTCAACTCTCAGTGCCACCTTACAAAACTCTTCAAAGGTAGGTTGCAATTCCACTTTCTCCCTGATAGACTCGTCCAGACCCGCAATAAATCTAGCAACTTTATGATCTTCCTTCTCCTCAATGTCACACATAATTGACATCTTCTTAAACTCATTAATGTATTCTTCGTCACTCTCTTGATTTTGCTTCAAAGCATGCATCTTTAGAAATTTATTTTGCTCATATTCATGTGGAACGAATCTCCTTTTGATTTCTTTCTTTAACTTCCTCCACGAGTTGATTTTCGATCACCATTCCTTCTTTCACTTCCTCTGCATTCCTTTATACCAAAGACCTGCATAGGACGTGAGTTTCAATATTGCTACTTTGGATGATTTATGATCATCATACTCCTTGTATTTGAAAACTTTTTCATTTCTCCTAAGACAATAAAGGAAAACTTCAGGATCAAAACTTCCATTGAATTCAGAAACATCCAACTTTAAGTTTCGATCATCATCCTTTTGTTTGCCACGTCTTTTGAGCCTTTTTCGATCATCATCATCACTTGAACTTGAATAATCAACCCTCCTATGACTGCATGCTCTCCTATATGACTCTTCATCATCAGAACTTGAATTAGATTAATCACTTTCGTGAGTGTTCTTTGAATTTTTCGAACCACCACTGACAAATTGTATTACTTCCTCTAACATGGTGTGCAACTCCCTTATTTCATTATCACATCTACTTTCTTTTTCTTGCTCCAATGTCAAACCCTTTTTGAAATTTGAAGGTTGCTTATCATCCATGATTTGAATCTCTTGCCATTGCTTGAGTATTGCTCGATTTAACCTCAGCTCTTAACGAGAGCACCAAAGTTGATGTGAGTTTTCGTATGAACAAAAACTCACAAGTGATAAGTAACTAAACTCACGAATTTCTAAAGGCCTAGCCACCAAAATTCTAGAGTTTAGGTTGATTAATTAGTCTTTGATTAAAGCCTAAGCACCCTCAAAGCCACTAATCAATCTTTACAAGAGCATAAAGGAAATATTCCACCAACTCACTGAAAATTTCGGAATTTTTTTGTTTGAAGAAAACAAATAAAACTTTCATAAAATTTAACTAACTGATTTGTTACAATGATAATTGAGACTATTTATAGATATAGCCATCAACTAAAATCCTAAAAAACTTATAACAAACTCTAAACAAACTAGAAACAACTAACAAACTCATCCTTATCCTACAACACACGCCGAAAATAAACCACCCTTATCCACAAGTGGATAAGAACAATCTACCTTATCACAAGTTGATCATACCTCTAACAAATCCTGACCAACTCAAGATTTTACTCTAACAACCTAACTAATAAACTAACATACAAGATAAACATCAAAAATCAACCAAATTACACGGATTTTCCAAGGTACCCAATATTTCAAGAGATGCACAAAAATCTCGGAACAACCCATCGCTAGTTTAACGTCATTTCCAAGAAAACATTTCCAATCTTCAAGAAACCTTTCAAAATCCAATATTTTAATTAAGAAACCTTCAAGAAGTCAGTTCCCATGTATTTTAGGTTAAAAATGATGAATAAGACTCAACAAGAAACAAAACGCACAATACCTGAAATGAAAAAAACCCTAGCAAGTGCAGTGGGAAAAAACCCATAGGCAAAACCAACTTATTCCCCTAATTCCACCAATCTTTCCCTTGATTTGAATGCCACCTAGGTATTTTTGACCAGGCACATGCAAATCCCTACCTTGGATGCACCCATATCACCTGAATCTCCATAAGCAATCAACTTACCCATGGTTGCACCCTTGCTTGCATTAACAAACAAACCTTCGAAGTTATGATCGAAACTTGTATCATTGGATTTCCAAGGAAATTGGGAAGATAGCTTGGATTTGATAAGATTTTCATACAATAATAATTGCCATGCGAGTACTGGAATGGCACCTTTTGAAGAGTTTTGTATGGAAGGAAGTGTAGAAGTCCCTTATAGTAGAGCGACATAAGTGAGACAATAATTCTAGGACCTTAATTGATTGGGGAGACTACAAACAAATTAATGGAAATTCAAGCGAAGATTCAAGCTGCACAAGATAAAAAGAAATCATATGCACATCAACAGCGTAGGGAGGTTGTATTTGAAGTTGGCAACAAGGTGTTGCTAAAGGTAACGCCAATGAAAGTCATTATGATATTTGGGAAAAAATCAAAGCTAAATCCAAAGTATATTGAGCCATACGAGATTTTACAAAGAATGGAAAAGGCAGCTTATAAGTTAGCCTTACCCATGTAAGTGAGCAAAGTGCACAATGTTTTCATGTGTCACAATAGAGAAAGTATGTCTCGGATAAGTTGCACATTTTACAACCAGAGACAATTGAGTTAGACCAAAGCCTCACTTATAAGGAAAGACTAATCAAGTTACTTGATAGTAACGTGTGTGGTACTGGTATGGAAGGTGTAAAAATATTTAAAGTTTTGTGGTCTAACCAAGAAAGTGACGAAGAAACTTGGGAAGTGGAGGATATGATGAGGAAAAAGTATCCAAAATTGTTTTAAGTTACTAGAGTTACGGGGGCGTAACTTTGTTCCTTAAAATTTTCAAAGTTTTAGTGCTTTTTAGCATAGTTTTTATGTTTTGCTCTCAATTTTAATATTAAACACACGAGGAGTGTTAGAAGAAGGTTGAGTAAGTGTCTAAAGTTTACAGCAACTAAGGTTAAAAGGATAAGTTTTGAAAAAGAAAACATAAAGTGCAGTCTCTAATTTAATTTCCATGCAATACCTTACCCATTGTTTCAGGACGAAAATTCTTTTAAGGGGGTAGACTGTAATACCCCTTATATTTAGGTATTTTATAAATTAAATTAATCTTTATAAAGTGCACTTTTTGTATTTTTATAGAAGGAATAAAGATTTTATAAGTTAATTAATTAGATGAATTTAATTAATTAATGCGCGAAAATATTTATTTTGAGGTTTTGTAATTTTTATAAAGTATTCCATTGAATTTTAGTATTTATTGAAGTGTTTTTAAAGTTTACAAATCTAGTTTTAAGGTGGTTTCCGATAGCCTATCAAAGTAGCTACCAAAGATAAACAATACGAGGCTCACTAAGCTACAAGTAAAGGCAAGTAAGGATCAAATCCGACAAAATAAAGATTTTTACACTAAGGCAATCTAAGGAGTAAGTTAAGTCAGAAATTTCTCGGAAAGAAAGGATTGTCACTAAGATTGAATTAACTACGTTAACATTAAGGTTTTAAAGACAACTAAGGTAAGGGATTCACCGCTCACATCCTGCATGAAGGCGTGTATTCCTAGGTCAAACTGAAAAAAGAAGGGAATATTTAGAGGATGTCAACAGCATGAGTCGCATAACGAGCGGAATTATGCACATGACCTATTCTTATGGCGTGAACACAAGACTACTACTAAGCACTTATTCACGAAGACTAGTAACATCCCTTAACTTGAGCACCTATTCTCATGGTTTTCAAACTAATCAAACATGGGGAGTCTTCACTCAACTTCATCTCTCGATCCTTCGTTGAGGAATCTAAGACAATATTTATATTAGCAAGTCATACTACGTGATTATAACCCCATGTAACAACTCCAGTCACCCCATGCTCGGTTTTTAGTAGGAACCAACTAAGTCATGAAGGTGGTGAGGGTTCCACCCACACCTTAGCAAAACAAATAATTAAAGAGAGTTATTATTACCAAACTATAGTAGAGAAGTAAGTTATTCAAGTGAGTATATCAAACTACAAAAGCTACTAGACATAAGGATGAAAATATAGTAAGGACAAGATTGCTTGAGAACTAAAACAAGATTAAAGCTTGAGTAAAATGGAAATAAAGAAGTGCAAGAGATAGAGATGATTAGTAGAAGCTTGATTATATAAATATGGAGCAAAGATTCAAAGAATTCCAATACAACAATGGTGCTACTTGCTTCTAGGAAGAAGATGAACAACCAACTACTTACTAAGCTTAAAATATTTAGGTTAAAATTATGTATAACTAAGGAATGTAAAATTAAAAACGTTAAGACTAGAAATGTAAAAACTAGGTATCTGACAAAGCACGGTAGCGAAAGTCGTCTACTTTTCAAAACAATTTAAATCTAAAGAACTTTTAAACAATCCAAATAAAAGTCTTCATTACAACTTGGAATCGAAACAACGACCCTTCAATACCAACTAAACTTTATAAATTTGAAAACAACCATTAGTCCAACAAACAAACCAAAAGTCATAAACAAAAAATAAAAACAACATAATCAACACAAGCAAACAGAAAACAACAACCGGGAGCACTGTTCACTCAATCCTAGTAGGATTGACTATGCCCACCTGTACCTGTTGCTTTCTCTTTATTCTAGACTTCTAATTGCCATCAAAATGGGTCATCGTAGGGCCAAGTCAAAAACAAAGCCATGCACACAAACGACATAATCAGCAAAGTTGAGTACATAAACACTAAAGACTATGCGACACACTAACATGATTAACCCTAAGTAGAAGCTTTGATAAACACATAGTCTTACCTTTACGATAACCATGCACCTTTAACATAAACTCAACAATCAACATAGTTATTTTAAATTAATTAATTGTGGATTTCGCATCAAACGGGGTTCCTTCTCAACATTTGCCCTTTTGGGCACTAACTTGGGAGCAACTCCAATAAGGTATTACCTATGTTACATGAAGTGACGGAATTCCAGAGCATTTAAAGTAATAAAGAGTACAACATCTTGTACCCAGATTAGAAGTCATAGATTAGAAGGTACATATGTTCCAAGAATTCTATTGCGAATCCTCTTTCACTTTACGTGATTATCAATTTAATTACTTGTTGTAACTCACGTAAAACATTGCATGAAACATTCATAATAAACATAGCAACATGGACACCATATTAATTGTCTTGATTTACACGTGATCATATTATTTAATTTTTAGTTTTTCATTAATTGATCCTTCCTTTGTCCACATATAGACTGTGAGTGGTAAACTATTTGCTCATTAATATTTGCTATTAAACCTATGAATAAACATTCTCTAACTACCTTTCTTCTTACTCAAGTTATATCTTAACTTAAACTTGCTCTTCTTTACTAATTAACTACTAGTCAACTTCTTTCAAACATTCAACATTCCAGCATCAATGATGTAATAACAATGCTATAAAACAGAATGTAAAACATGATAGTCAATACATACTTTACATGTAACCATGCCAACATAACTTCTCATACAGGTCAACACAAGTTAACAGTCAACAAGAGTCTATGACTTTCAAATATCACAAGTTCTTACATGAGACTTAAGAACTACTCTAGAATGATTTCTAAGGACACGAACGCCTTTAGTACTCACGTACCTTGTGTTATAGCGATGACCCGCCACCAATATTAAAAATCACTTACATCGAAGCTTCCTACAAAGGAAAATCGAAAACTAATTAAAAACCTCATTGACTAAACTTTACAACAGCTCTAAACTAACTTTCAGTAATGAAAAATCAACCAAAACCATTCTTGTATCATCTCTATTCAATCCCATACTTCATTCATAATTTTCCTTTTCAAAAACACTTGATTTTTGCTATTTTCCAAAATGGCAGCTTTGAAAAACCAATTAAAAATTCTTTTAAACCTTCTTATACATCATAATTTGACCTTAAAACAACATACTTATGATCTAAGATCATCATGTGATGATTTCATGCCTGAAGAACAATTATAAGTCATTATTTCATGCACTCAACATTTTTAGTATGCATGAACATGGTTTCACAAAATTCACAGCAATATTAGATTACTTAAAAACCTCATCAAAACCTTATAAACTTCATAATTTGCACATAAAACACTATAACAATATCATAAGATCATTATACCTCATCAAAACCTTATAAACTTAATAATTTGCACATAAAACACTATAACAATATCATAAGATCATTATACTATAGTTTTACGCATTAAAAACCCTTTTTCATGCTCAAAATCATAATTATACCATTATTACTATATTCATTCATACTTAGAATAAATTTACAGCAATATTATTTCACTTTAAAACCTTCTAAAAACATCTTAAACCTCTTAATATGAGCATAAAACATTACTGTACCATATGATGAACATAATTCAAGAATCTAAAGTTTTAAATACACAAACCCTAATTATTTTTGTAACTTTATAAACCCTAAATTTATAATTTTATGAACAACTTTTGAAACATAATTATAAATCCTAAAACAGGATCATAAACTATAAAACATTCTTAAAAACGTAATTAGAAAAATGGATATCTAAATCATAATCCTTGATCAAATCAAGCCATCTCCTTTGTTTCATGTTTAAATCCTTTTGAGTGAAAAAGTACTTTAAGCTCTTGTGGTCCGTGTAGATCCTACACTTCACTCCGTACAATTAATGCTTCCATATCTTTAAAGCAAACACGATCGCTGCTAGCTCAAGATCGTGAGTGGGATAGTTTGCTTCGTATGGCTTCAATTGTCTTGAAGCATACGCAATCACCTTTCTATTTTGCATTAAACACATCCTAAACCATTTTTGGAAGCATCACTATACACATCATGATAACCACTCCCATATGTCAAAGACAACACTGGAGCGTAGTCAAACACTCCTTTAAGGTCTGAAATGCCTCCTCACACTTATCACTCCAAACAAACTTACATTCGTTCTTCATTAACAACGTCATCGGCTTAGCGATCCTCGAAAAGTCTTTCACAAACCTCCTATAATACCCTGCTAAACCCAAGAAACTTTGTACCCGTCACATTCTTTGGTTTAGGCCACTCTTTTACTGCTTCGATCTTGGATGGATCTACTTCAACTTCCTCTTTTGACACAAAATGTCCCAAAACTACAACTTTCTCCAACAAAAATTCACATTTCGAGAACTTAGCATGCACCTTATTCTCCCTTAGTGTCATCAAAATTGTTCTCAAATGTTCCACATGCTCCTCTTTACTCTTGAAGTACACCAAAATGTCATCAATAAATACTACCACAAACTTATCCAAGAATCGTTGAAAGATCTTATTCATTAAATCCATGAAAATTGCTGGCACATTCGGTAACCCAAAAAGCATAACAGTGAGCTCATAATGCCCATACCTCGTACGAAAAGCCGTTTTACGTATGTCCTCATTGGCAGTCTCAATTGGTGGAATCCTGACCTTAAATCGATCTTTGAAAATACAATAGCTCCTTTCAACTAGTCAAATAAATCATCAATCCTTGGTAAAGGATACTTGTTCTTGATCGTCACCTTATTCAACTCCCTATAGTCAATGCACAACCTCAAACTCCCATCTTTCTTCTTTATAAATAGCACTGGTGCTCCCAGAGGTGAAGCGCTAGGCCTAAAGTAACCTTTCTCCAACAACTCCCACTACAAGATAAAAGCTATTTTGCGACGGACAAATTCTGTCGCAAACTTAGCACATTCCGTCGCAAATGGTCCGTCGCTAAAACTTTTGTCGCAAATTTCCAAACTTGTGACGGAATTTCCGTCGCAAAAAATTTGCGACGGAACTGTTGGAGTTTGCGACGGAATTTTCCCTCGCAAATTTGCGATGGAAAATTCCCTCGCAAAGTTAGCTATTTTGTGACGGAAAATTCCCTCGCAAATTTGCTTATTAGTATCGTTTTGATGACCAAAACGATACAAATAGACAGTCTATTAGTATCGCTTTTTTAGAAAAACGATACTAATAGTGGTTTTTAAGATATAAAAAAAATTAGCTATTAGTATCGTTTGTTGTTAAGAAACGATACTAATAGCGATTTTTGAATAGAAAAAAAATAAAATCACAATTGTAATGAAATAATAATACTAATAACCAAAAATTAAAATTATTATAACAAATACTGTATTAAGTTGATGAATAACAATAATAAATTATTACAAAACATTAATGATACATAAAATGGCATAAATTACCAAAAAGGAAAGAAAAAATACAACCTCGCAAGCCAACCTAAGCCAAATTAACTCAATTTAGCCTAGGAAGCTTAGAACAGCACTAACCTATACATCAACCAGCAAAACAAAACTCACAAACTAAACAACTAAAACAAAAATGCTCAAGATCGAGGCCCAAACCTTCTAAACTACCACTGCAGCAGCCAAACCTTCCAAACACAACAGCAAGAACAGACTAAAACTACCACAACACACACTGCATAACCAGTCACACCCCAAGCAGCAGCACCCAAACAAACCACAAACTTGCAAAGCCTACATTTCATCACTTCTGCAAAAACTGCTCTAACATAGTACTACAACCAACAACAAAACAACAGCAACAAAACTATAGTAGCTAAAACAGCCAAGCACAAAACTGTAGCAGCTAAAACAGTCAAGCTAAAACACATCTAATTTTCCATATAACAATCTCCTGAATATTCAAACTAATTTGCCTTTCACAGAACGAAAATTTCTCATTACATACTAAAATTAATACGACAACCTACCTCCAAGTTTCAATGAAGAGCTTAATGTCCAGTACAGCGTGCTCAAATCCCTGCCATCATCTTCTTGTCGACATGTATAATTATCATAACACACTGAACAAATCATATTTTTTATGCTGTGATAGTCTAATTTTCTTTCTAAAACCCCTGAAAAAGATTGGATAAAAACTAGTCATGAGTCCGAGCATGCATACATATGTCCAATTGAATACAAGAGACTCGAGAACATCTCAAAGGCACGAGTGAGGCAGATTTTCGAAAATAAGCATCAATATCAAAACAACAAGAGGAAAGGTATCAAAATCAAAAGGCTATGTAGAAGCATAAACAAAAACACATAGCAACAACTACCCGATCATCAACAATAAACCTTTGAACAAAAAGTCTAGTGCCATCAAAGTTTAGGTTGAAAATTAGGGAATACTAGCAGTCCATATAGCACCAAGGGCTCGTACAAATGCTAAAATTTTTTGTAACTTGTAACTTAATATCTAACTGCAACAAAATTACCCCTGGTTGAAAATAGGGAATACAAAATAAAATGCTGAAGTTGTTAGACTATTTTTAATCCCATAAAGGATATACAATGGAAAAATAGACAATGAATCACATTTTCCACATTGCTTATCAACAAGGATTATCTTGACACCCTCATTTACCACAAAGCATGGAAACTTATTTAAATTAGAAACTTAAAAAGCACGGAAAACTAACCCACAATTGGATTGACATTGATAGCCTACAGATAGGTCCTTTTCAAGATGGTTCAGCAAACGTAGTTTTCCGTTTGTTTACATCATTCCATCAAAAATTAGGAGAACACATTGATAGCTACATAAGTGACCTGGGCAAACTTAGGCAAGTTAAATGTTACCTGCTACATTCCAGACTTCTAGCTGATCTACATTCAAAGAGCACTGGAATTTTGATTTGATGATCGTAGAGTTAGCGTCTCCAAATTAATACCTACAAGCTTAGAATAAACTTCATGCACTTCCTTGAACAATAGAATAAACTTGTTCAAAAACTTAGAGTCGGTGTAGCCTACAACGGTAATAAGAGAATGCCGTGTCACCAAACCATTCTCCAAACCAAATTCATCATATCATTCTTTTTTCTAACTATTCCTATACTTAGCAGTTATCGCTTCATGCACAATTATCTTGACACCCTCATTTACCACAAAAATTCAGCAGTGTATCATAAATGATCAACACAACACACCGCCAGGATACTACTTTTTTAACTAAAAACTTCTTTATTTCTACATAATGTCCAAGTTCGACACCAAGAAGCCCGTATGACCGTATCCGACTAGACACTTACAAACCTAGTTACTCCACCGATCTATTAGGAAACAATAGTTAGTGATTTACAGCAATATACTCCATCCTTAAACTTTCTTCATACAAGGACAAAGATTGTTCAACACTTCTTATAGAATAATACAATGTACAATTACTTGTTCATTTTTAGAGATTAACAGTGGAAAAATGCTACAAATAAGTCATGAAGTCTAACAAAAGACTGCAACAAGAAAAATAGGGGGTCAAGAGAATACTATTCTCGAATGCCTAGAAAAGCTTTCACATTCCCTTAAACAAACTTCCTCCATTTATATTTAACCGACAAACTTTGTACATTATTCACATAAATCACATTTTCACCATATATGATTTCTAACCAATAAAATGCATAGTCGTCAGCGATATCACTGCCTTCACCTCATTGCATACTTTCGCAACATCAACATTTCATAACCTTAATTAATCATACCTTATACTTCAAAGTACCACTTCATTCTAGATATAGTATGAGCGAACAAAAAGGGCGAAAACCCAGCAGAATTATAGCACAAAGAAAGAAAGTAGCTATCAAGTTTCAGACAACTATAGTACTATATTAGAATCATTACAATCCAAATCATATTTTCACAAGAAAGGTGTCTAAAATGAACTGCCAAAGTGCCAGGAACCTAAGCATGCTACTTTGCCTAGTGCAAATACTAAAGTGTCTAATCAAACTAAAAGCACAAGAAGAGCCGATAATTGGGGTTATTTATGCAAACTAACTAAAAAGCTAAAACGACGTAGTTTGGAAATCCGAGATTCAGACTAACACGGGCGTGTTGGAAAAAACATACAGATCAGAACCAAAACAATAAGCCTCTGACGAAATCATAGGCAATAAAGTGAACAAGAAAGCATTGAATCATCATTCATGAACTCTCCGACGACTAATCAGTAATCATAAAATCAAACATTCTGCTCATAAACACGGTAAAACCCTAACTAACAACTACCCAATTTCGGGTTTTAAACTCAAATTAATCAATTAAAGCAAATAAAAGACAAAGTGGAGAGTAGAAATGACCCCAGATGGCTACCTTCCAAAATTTGTTCCGCCATTCAAATCCCCTATTGTTTTAATTCTTCCTGTATAAATCAAATTGGGGAAAAAAACAATAAACATCATTAACAACAAAACCCTAGAAATTCAAAAACTTCATTTTAATCAAACTCAAAACTCCTTGACGTTTCCTTTGTGATTTTATTCACTTTATATCAAATACCCAGTTCATAAACAAGATTAAATATTTAATCTATAACGACTAACATATTTCAGAAAAAAAAACAATTGTTTAATTTAGTGAAAAACGATTGAATAATTTAGTGACAAACTAAAGGCAAATTCAATCTATAATACAATCAACATAAGTTAACGAGAAACATACAAATAACTAAAATAAAATCAGGGTTTCGAACACAAATCAATCAATCAAATTCGATTGACAGTTGAGTATGAGAAAAATCTAGTGCGGAAATTTTGAATGGAATTTACCTGAATAGACCGCCGAAAGAAGGGAAGGAGCGGAGTCGCGGTCCTTGTCGGAAGGGTTTAATTTTTTGGCGAAGAAGAAGAATGGTGAAGAAGAATGAGAACGACGGTGTGGGAAGAGGAGAAGTGAGAAGAGAACGGCGGTGTGGGAAGAGGAGAAGTAAGAAGGGAGAAGTGAGAAGAGAACGACGATTTGACAAGGGAGAAGTGAGAAGGGTTTAATTTTTTGGCGACAAAATAACATCAGTGTTTGTCGATTTTTTGCAAGGGAATTTGCGACGGAATTAATTCCGTCGCAAATTTGCGAGGGATTATTCCGTCGCAAACATATAATTCCGTCGCAACAAAAAATTGCTCATTTTATTTGGTTTGTCCCTTTTTTGCGACGGCTATTTCCGTCGCAAACAAGTGGACTTCCGTCGCAACTTTGCGACGGAATTGATTCCGTCGCAAACTCTATATTTGCGATGGAATTAATTTCCGTCTCAAAAATCCGTCGCTATTTTCCCGTTTTCTTGTAGTGTCCTATAACTGCCCTTTCAAATCACTCATTTTTGCAGGTGCCATCCTATATGGTGCTTTGGAAATAGGTGCTGTCGCTGGAAGTATCCCCGGAATCTCCTCCGGAAACACGTTCTGGAAATCCCCACTACCTCAATATTCTCAGGTTTAGAAGACTCAACATGATCTACGTCCCTCACACTACAAAGGTAAATTGGGGAACCTCTCTTTACATACTTAGAAAACCGCATTGCTGACACTATTTTGTTGTGTTTTGGCCTTCCTACCCTCCAATAGCTCACTTTCTTACCCTTATTAACTAACGAGATCTTCTGCGATTCACGCAAAATCTCAGCCTTATGCTCACTCAACCAATCCATCCCCAGAATCACTTCCAAGTCATCCAAATCACACACAATTAGGTTAGCCTTAAACTCCACTCCCTCAATCTCAATTGCAACATCCAAAAATCTCCTTGAATAGTGTACTTCTTGTCGTGATGGTAAGACTATCGACATATCTATTGTATCTACTTTTCCCAAAACATGTATTAACTTTTCGAAAATCTTGGTGGATACAAAAGAATATGTTGCACCAGATCAAACAAAAACTTTAACATAAAGTGAGTGAATAGAGAATGTACCAGTAATGACATCCTTACTAGCATCCGCTTCACTTCGAGCCATCACACTTAGCATTCTAGTATTCGAGGCCTTAGTTTGACCTCCTCCATTTCCACTTCCATTCCTATTCCTGGCAGGTTGCGTTGCCTTTCCTCCCATGTTTCCTTGGAAACCCTTCCCCTAGCCTCCAGTTTAATTCCCTTTGAATTGAGACCCATGTCCTTCCTTTACCTTGTTCTTAGAGAAGCACTCACACTCACGATGTCCAAGTTTATTGCACAAACGACAATTCACTGGGTTCCTAGAACAATCCTTGCCAGGGTGATTATTAGGACATTTCTTGCAGAAATACACATGACCTCCTTGATTAGCCATCTGTACCCTATTCCCATTTCCATTAGCAGTCTTCCAAAAGTTTCCCTTATTGCCCTGAAAGTTATTGTTGAAACGAGGCTTCTTAAATCCACCATGACTCCCTTGTTGGTTAATGTTTCCTCCACCATCCTTTCTTTTCTCCCTCGTCTCACCTTCTTTCCGCATCTCCTTATTCTTCTGGCCTAAGGCATACAGATGTGCAGCTCTTCTATACAACACATCCAAGGACTCAAAGACTTGCCCGGCTAGCTACAACTGAATATCTATGGGCAACCCTCTCTCAAAATGCCTAGCCTTTAACTTCTATGTTGCTACACCCTCCTTAGAAATCCTAGAAAACTCCTTAGCAAACCTAGACCTCCTTAGCTACAGTAGCTAATTTCCTCACTACATCATTCAGCTGATTATTGTTACATTCAGATATCCTATTTCTCTTGTAGAGGGAAAAGACCTTTATTTTAAACTATGTTTAACTCTAAGTTAGAACAACACAAGCTTATAACATAAAATTAAATCACTTTCTCAATTCGTCTCACAAAAGAAATTTCCATTCTTTTAGAAAGAATGATTCACTTAGATTTGATTGTTTACACAACCACCCAAGTAAAATAAAACACATAATAAAAAAAGTTTCCCTTGGTTTTGCTCTACTTATAGGCATCACTCCAAAAAGATTTGACTCATTTATTATTTTATGCTCAAAAGGGTTCTTAAATGCTTAGTTTCCTAAAGTTCCTTATGGCTCACTGCCGTTTATTCGCAAATTAAATAACAATCTAAAAAATCGAACATTCTAAACATCAACAATACTAAACAATATTAAACTAACTCATATCTATAACAAAACTTCTAAACATTAACATTATCCTGCTTGTCCTTTGACACCACATATTTCTCTGGTATGAACTCGGGATCATCTTTAACATCATCTTCCAAATCCTCCTCAACATCTTCATCCATGTCTTCTTCAGGGTCAAACTCATTTTCTTCTTCTTCGGAATCAGTCACTAATTCAACATACACTGGGATCACCGGGTTTTGATTCTCAATCTTATAACACGAACTATCCTTTGACTCATAGCCTTGAGAACCTAAAGTAGCTTCATTTTCAATCATTGCATCATTCTGTTGATCACCTGTGTTTGACTCTAGATATTCGTGGTCCTTCTTTGCAATGTAATCTTCCATGTACCTCTATTCACAACCCCATTGACCATTTCAATCCTTATACTTAGAGTAGTTTGGAAGTTCTCCAAAGAAATGAAAGTCACAAAACTTCGGCTTGATCTCCAAATAAGGTGGACAGTTTGGTAAGCAATTAACAATTAAAGCAGACACGTGATTGGGTCGGTCTCACTTTGGTAACTTCAGCACTAAACTCATGTATGAACGACAGAATCGAATCTTCCATACATACCGGGGTGGACTCTCATAGTCCTTCTTCTCCAAAGTTTCCATCTGGGTTTCCTTACTAGGCATATTATCCACCATCCTGCAACGACACTTCAAACTAATGGGCCAACCTTCCCACAAAAAAAAAAAAAAAAATCAAGCTAATAGTTCCACAACAAAAAGGTTTGGTGGCTAACATACAATTTCTTCTACACATAACTATCCATATAAGCAACACTTCAAAACATGTACTTAAATGCATGAAGGAAAAGGAATAAAGTCTATCGTACATGCCCAAATTTCCTACCCAATCTCACCACATGATATGAAGCAATAACACATAATACATACCTGAATTCCTTGCATACTTGCACATGTATGTGATTTTAAAACCTTTTATTTTCAAAACTTTCCATTTCCGGAAATTACTATTTCTAGAAAAATTTCCATTCCTTGTAACCTTCTAAAATAAGAAGTTCCTCTTTCCAAAGTAAAACTTAGGGTACCCCCAAAAATAAAAATTTATTTATTTTCGAAAACTATGCTTTCGTAACCACTTTGTAACACCTTGGAATTTCCTAACTTCCTTCTCTAGATTTTTCGGAAATATAATATAAATAATAAAGGATAATAATTATTAAAACTCCTAATCATCCAGGAAAAACAAAAGTATTACCGCCACCGTGATAACAACTAAGGCTTTTAAAAACCAAAACCAAATTAAAAATCAAAATAAAACTTAAAAATAAACTCAAAACAAACCAAAATTAAAATCAAGAAGAAAACCAGCTTAAATCTTTATTACACTTCGGAACCATCTTAATGGCCCTTCAAAACAAAATAAACTTTAAACTTCAAATCAAAAGTCAACATCAAAATAATAAATAACTAACAAGTCCATAAAGTATTAAACTAAGAAAACTACGACGCAAGCACTGTCACTCTAGCCCAGCATAATTGACTTATGCCCACTTGTACCCTTAGCTTCTCTTATTCTAGACAACTACTCGCCATCAAGTGGGTCATCGTAGGGCCAAGTTAAAGACAAAGCCATGCACACAAAACACATAAGCAACAAAGCTGAGTACATAAATACCAAAGACTATGCAAAACATGATTAATATTAAAGATAGAATAAAAGTATAACATACATACTTCTTACCGTTGACAGCACTTCACCTGTGCATAGACTCACTCAAATAAAGTTATTTATTATGTTTAAACTTTGGATTTGGCATCGATCGGGTTTCCTATCCTTTAAAATCGCCTTATTGGGCACCAACTTGGGAGCAACTCCAAGAAGGTATTACCTATGTCACATAAAGTGATGGAATTCCAGCGCATTAAAAATATAAAATAGTACAACGTCTTGTACTCCAATTAGAAGTCATAGATCACTGTTCCATACGACTTCCCCCATTGTTGATGCTCAAGGTATATACGCTCCAAGATTTTTGGTGCGAATCGTCTTTCACTTTACGTGATTAACAGGTTTAACAATATTGTGACTCACACATAACAACACATAAAAGCATGCATGACATCAAACAAAACCATATTAATTATCTTAGATTTAAAGTGATTCTAAACATAATCTTGGGTGTCCTTTAATTCAATTAAACTTCCTTTACCACACATTAACTGCGAGTGGCTAACTATTTGTCGTTCCTTAACCCCACATTAAATTGCGAGTTGCAACATGTAAATAAATATTTGCTCATTACCTTCTAATAATCATGTGAATAAAAATTCACAAACTACCGTTCTTGTTGATTAAGTAACTAATCAACTTAACTAACTTTCTTTTCTTCTTTATTGACTATTGGCAAACTATAAAAATAATTTTAACATTTCAATTACTCATGATAACTTAATAATGCTACAAAAGTTGAATGTCAATACAATATGAAGCTAATACTTTTATACTAGCATACTTCTCATGCAAGTCAACTAAACAACAGTTCATATACACATTCATAACATGTAAAGTCATCAAAAAAGCATGAAATCTACTATAATTTCGCCTTTAGTACTTATGTACCTTGTATTGTAGTGGTGATCCGCCACAACTTCTAAAAGTCAACTAGCTCGAATTCTCCTACATAGAGAAAATCGAAACTAAATTAAAACATTGTTGACTTACCTCTACAACAACTCTAAACTAACTTTTTATGTTGGAAACTTGTCCAAAACGTTCCCTATATGGTCTCTATTCAATCCCATACTTTAGTTTAGTTTTTTCTTTCACTATACACTTGATTTTTGATAATTTTCCAAAAATGGCAGCTTTATAAAATTTCTGAAAAACATGTTAAAACCCTTCTAAACATCATATTTTGATCATAAAACATTATAGTAATGTCCTAAGATAATCACAAAATATTTAGATGCATTAAAAATAATTATGACTACTTATTTCAAGTGTTACTGTTTTTATTCTGCATGAACACATGTTAATAAAAATTCACAGCTTTTTTTATTTATTCAAAACTCATTAAAAAGTCATCAAAACATCATAAATCAAGCATTAAACTCTTTTATAATCTATTATCATCATTATACATCTAATCTATGCTTTAAAACTAATTTTTCATGAAGTAAAACATGTTCATAATATTTGAACTCTTAGTCTTCGTGATTATAAAAATTTGATAGCAATATTAAACAACTTATAAACCGTTAAAAATAAATCTAAATTTCATAAAATCATCACAAATTCATGATTATAATATTAAAGTTTAGATCATTAAAAACCATAAAACCTTGAATTTCATAATTTCATAAACCCTAATTTAAAATTTCATGATCAACTTTATAAATTCATACTTTAAACATAATCATAACTTTATAAAACAGGATTAGAATCATAAAAACATGATCAAACATAATAATAAACATGAATTTTGCATGATTGAATCAAAAAGAAAAGAGAAGATTTTTTTTTTAAGTTTCGAATTATACTTAAATAGAGGGGAGGATGTGGTGGCTAGCGAGGCAGCCGGCGGTGGTGCAGGCAGTGGGCGCGGCAAGCTCCGGCGAGGAAGGGACGCACGAAGGGGAGGCAAGCGAAGAAGAACGAGCGACGAAGAACTTTTTTTTCACTTTTTTATTTTTGAAATCCTAATTCACTAGATTACAAAATGAATGTGAAAATTTCTGATTGAAGGGGTATTTGTAGGCCCAAAGTAGGTTTTGGTGCAATTACATAACTACCCTTAATGTTTGAAATTACTTTTGTCCCTTATTTTAAAAATAATTTAGGAAATTCTAAAGATTCTATTTTTAGAAACTTTTCAAAATATTTAATAAAACTTAAAATAACAAAAAATATTATTTATAAACATAACATAATTAATTTGATTAAAATTAATATAAATTTCCTTTCTTTAATATTTTTATTGAACTTAGTTTATCAATAAAAATACTAAAAACATAAACGATATTAACTCCTTAAAATACATGAAAATATGGAGTATTACAAAAAGTGACAATCGTGAGAGTTTTTTGTTCGAAAATCTCAATACATTAGAAGTTAATGCACATACTTTAATACAAAAAGTATGAAAATCTCATGCTTTCATAAACTTGTCATGCACATAATTAATAGAAGTTAATGAGCAAATATTTCTATACATGTTGCCACTCATAGTTTAATGTGTGGTCAAGGAAAAAGGGTAAATGGTTAGCCACTCACAGTTAATGTGTGGTAAAGGAAGTTTAGTTTAATTAAAGGACACCCAAAATTATTTTTAGAATCACTTTAAATTAAAGATAACTAATATGGCTTGTGTGATTTTATGCATGTTTTTATGTGATGTTGTATGTGAGTCATAATATTTTTAAACCGGTTAATCACGTAGAGTGAACGAGGATTCACACCAAAACTCTTGCAACGTATATACCTTGAGTATGAACAATGGGGGGAGTCGTATGGAAAAGTGATCTATGAAATCTAATTGGAGCACAAGACGTTGTACTCTTTTATATTTTTAATGCGCTGGAATTCTGTCACTTTATGTGACATAGGTAATACCTTCTTGGAGTTTCTCCCAAGTTTGTAATACTTTATGCGAAATCCAAAGTTTAAATATAATAGTTAATTTGTTTAAGTTGAGTCTATGCACAGGTTACAAATAAGAAAGTATTTGTATCAGGTTTCTGACCGTTACAAATAACGAACTATTTGTATCGGGCTTTATAGAATGCCCGTTACAAATAGGGTCATTAGTAGTAAAAAAAACCACAAACTTGTAACGAGCATTAAATTAAGCCTGTTAGAAATACATATTAGTTGTAGTGAGAGTCGCATGTGCCCGATACAAATAATATTATGTGCTACAAAAAAATAAAGCTTATTTGTAACGAGTAAATTTATAAGCTTGTTACAAATAAGTTTTTTTTTACCCAAAAAATAATCCAGTTTTCAATATCACCTACTGATGTGAATTTTCGTATGAATCATAAACTCACAAGGATAGAAGACTACAATCACGGATTTATAAAGGCCTAGCCAAAAAAATTCACAATTTTAGGTTGATTAATTAGTCTTTGATTAAAGCTCAAGGCACCCTCAAAGCCACTAACTAATCTTCACAAGAGTATAAGGGAAAAATCCACCAACTCCAATTTTCGGTTTTTTTTGTTTTCAAAGTAAATAAAACAAAAATTTATTTCAATATCCAAATCTGAATTTTATGAACTAACGTTAAGATTATTTATAATTATAAACATAAACAAAATCTTAACAAAACAAACTAAAAACACAAGCACAAAGCTAACAAAAATCGTCCACCTAATGACTCATCTATGACTCACCAGATAAGATGCCACATCAGCACTGCATGTCATTCTCATCTTGCTAGCAAACTCTAACAAACTATACCTAATTAAAAAAATATCCCAACAAACTTTCTAATACCTTGATAAACAAGATATTCAACAAATTACAACCAGATTTACACAAATACATGATCTACCCAAATCCATACAAAATCGCCCAAATTTCCGCCACACAAGATACTTCAATATTTGCGCAATTTTCAAGATTTCTAACAAATCTTCAAGAAACCTTTCAAGATTCAATCTTTTAATCAAGAAACCTTCAAGAAGTCAATTTCCATGTGTTGAGGGCCGTAAATAAAGATTAAACCCCCCCCCCCCCCCCC
>PYUH01000522.1:414506-545110 GCA_016808085.1 Suaeda aralocaspica | reverse complement strand
CGAGGTTCTTCATTGGAAGAGTTGGCATTGACCGCAACAGAAAAACTCCTTTTTCCTTTTCCCCTTAACCCATCAGTGGGACCACGATCTTCAGTAGCCTGATTAGAGGAGTTTGTTTGCATTGACTGTTCAGTCGGAGTATTAGCTTGCCGTGGTTGTTCAGAACCTTGATTGGAACCTATCATTTCTTGAGCAGCAACATTGGTTCGTTTTCTTCGAAACATAATCTCTGTTTCCACAAACATAAATCAATGAAAACAAATGTAGACATATATATATATATATATATCTTAACATGTAGAAAACAGTAATTAATTAATATAACCTTAAAAGTTAACAAAAAAATAATGTATACATCAAGCAATACAAGGAAGCAAGTTCATCAAAAATGTACTACTCATCTCCTAAATCATACATATCTCTAGGCTTAGATTCTGTGGCATGTAACCATCCCTTTCGCATCTCATCTTCAACGTAAAAGACTTGTTTTGCTTGGGATGAGAATATAAAAGGATCATCATGTAGCATTCTTCCTCGATGCATCAATCGAGAGAAGTTAACAGAAATGCCACCATTACAATGATGTTCTAAGCCCTTATTAATGTCTACCCAATCACATCGAAACATTACAACTCTATACATTCCATAGTAGTTTAGTTCATATATATTTGTGACTTTTCCATAGTAATTTTGCCCATCTGCCACGACCATAACTCCTGAATTTTGAGTTGAGCGATTGCGGTCACGGTCTGTTGTACGGAACTTATACCCNGCGATTGCGGTCACGGTCTGTTGTACGGAACTTTTACCTATTCACGAACAAACCTTTGAACTCTTTAGCATGCGCGTACAAACCACGAGCTAAACCTTTTCTTTTCTTCCCTTGCTCAGTAGAAGTATCTAGGTCGTGTACCTAAACAAATGAAGATTAATAAAACACTATACCATGTTGCTTTATGAAAATTTTTGCGACTTATAAAGACAAGCCAAGTAACCTGGTTTTTGAGCCATTCGGAAAAATCCTTAATAATCCACTCATTCTCTGCACTTCCTCGTATTCCTCTAAATCGATTCTCTCGTCGCTTTTCACGTAAGAACTCACTAGGAACAACGAAAATTATTTTCAACATATTGTTGCTTTCGTAATTTATAATAATATTGAAGTCTTAAATAAAAACTTACTCGCGAAGGTCACTTATCTCATCAGAATGGAGGAGGACATAACGATGTGCTTGTTCAAGACTTATATCATCCAACACAACATCTTTTTCCATTCCAATAGCTCGACCACCAGTATTAAATAAGTAACCAATTGTATTGACAAGGTCACTTCATTTAAGCTTATTGAATAGGGTCTCAGTTTGTTCAAGATACCTTGAGTAAAAGTTATTAGTTTCTTCTACATGGTACCCTTCGGCCATTGAACCTTCTGGTTGAGCTTTGTTAGTCACATAGGATTTCAAGTGGGCCAAGTACCTTTCAAACATTGTGTAAGCATAAGTAATCAAGACTTTATGAAAAAGAGTAAATGTATTCTATTAAGTTAGTTTGGTTTTTGTTTTAATACGAATAGAATACACTACTAACCTTTCAATGGGATACATCCATCTATAGTGAACTGGACCACCAAGCTTCACCTCCTCTACTAAATGTATAACCACATGAACCATGATTGTGAAAAAGGTTGGCAAAAATTCTATCTCCATCTTACAAAGAGTCAAAATAATCTTAGATTGTAACTCATCCAGGTCTTTCACATCAAGAGTAGTGGAGCACACGATTTTGAAAAAGGATGACAAATCTGAAACTAACTCCATAATTTTCGTAGTTTTAGAAGCTCGTAACGCTACTGGTAGAATATCTTGCATAAAAACATGATTTTCGTGACTCTTAAGATTTTGAAGCTTTTTTTGCTTCATATTCACACAACGAGAGATGTTAGACCCATACCCATCTGGAACTTTTACTTTTTGCAAAACCCTTAAGAATCGTTGCTTATCTTGAGATGACATAGAATAAGACGTTGTAGGCATAGTTTCATGCCCGTTAGAATCCTTTTGAAGCCAAAGGTGAGACTTTATTCCAATCTTTTGGATTTCTTGTCTAGATATCTTATCATCTCTGTTTTTGTACTACATTTTCAAAAATGTTCCTAAAAAATTATCACACACATTTTTCTCAATTTGCATAACATCTAAATTATGATGAAGAAGATTGTACTCCCAATAAGGTAAATCGAAGAATATACTCCTCTTACTCCACAAAACATTTTCATCCCTATCATCAACCTCATCATCTTGTCTTGCCCTCTTTTTTTTGGAAGACTTTTTCCTTTCTCCGTAAACATAACCAACCCCTTCTTGTTGAGTACAAATTTCCATCCCTGATTGACGAATTGGAGCATGGCCATGCTCTTCATTCCCATCAACAAATGGCCTTGACATTGATAAGGGTGATTAGATGGCAACCACTTACGATGTCCAATGTAGCATAATTTTCCTGCAAATTCAGTACAATGTGTATCATGGGCACATGAAGGACATGCATAATAACCTTTAGTACTCTACCCTGACAACATTGCATACGTGGGAAAATCATTGATTGTCCACATTAAGGCTGCTCGAAGTTTGAAATTTTGTTTCTTATAAGCATCAAAAGCATCTACACCTTCCCATAAAAGTTTTAGCTCATCAATCAAGGGTTGTAAGAAGATGTCAATATCAATACCAGGGCTAGATTTTCCGGGAATTATGGAGGAAAGAATAAAGGAAGCACGCTTCATACATAGCCATGGTGGTAAGTTATAGATCACCAAAACCACTGGCCATGTACTATGCGTGGTATTCATTAAGCGATAAGGATTGAACCCATCACTAGCAAGACCTATCCTCACGCTACGAAGATCCTTGGAAAAATCAGGATACCGACTATCAAAATCTTTCCATGCTAAGCCATCCGAGGGATGCCTCAACTTCCCATCCTTCCTCTCCTCGAGATCCTTTCCATGCCATGTCATATCTTCAGCAGTCTTACGTGACATATATAATCTTCTTAGCCTTGGGATTAATGGAAAGTATCGCAACACCTTCACTGGCTCACCTTTGGTTTTGTTGATATTATCGCTATTTGCATCGCACTTTGACTTCCATCTAGAAGTATTACATTTTGGACATTCATTATTTTCTGAATACTCACCACGAAACAAAATGCAATTGTTTGGGCACGCATCAATTTTTTCATACCCAAGACCCAAGTGATTAATCATTTTCTTGCTCTCGTAATAGGAAGATGGGAATTGCATAATTTGAGGAAATGCTTCAATTAATAATTCAAGAATCATGTCAAAGGATTGTTCAGGCATATGGAACATACATTTTATGTGAAAGATGCGCAAAAGAAATGACAGTTTTGAAAAGGTTGTGCATCCTTCATAAAGTCCCTTATTAGAAGCTTCTAATAGTCTTTCAAACTTGGCCTTCTCTTTTTCATCAAGAAGTTCAAAAGAGGATGGAGTGGGCTCCTGAAATGATGAATGATAAGAAGTAGGTTCATGTTAAGCTTGGCAATTGATCACTTGAACCAGGTTGGTTTGAATCTATAGGTTCAACAACACCAGGGATATTAACCCCAAATGCATCTCCTAATAAGCCCCTCATATCATCCCGTCCAAGTGGCGTCATTTGGGTACCTAGGGTCTCCCCCGTAGTATTTTTAGTAGACTTTCGGTGATCACTCAATACACGCTCAAGAACATCTCCTTTTCCATGAAAGATCCAGTTCTTATACTGCTTGTCAAACCCTTTGAACATAATATGCTGCTCTATTTCTTGTATAGGCAACCATTTTTTCACTAAACATCTCTTGCAAGGGCATAAAGCTTTTCCGTCTACAAGCCCTTCTTTAGCCAGCTAAATAAATTTCAAGGCTCCAGCACGATAAGCCGGATGATTATTAGGTAATTCAATCCAACTATTACCCATTTAATTTCCTTCAAAATTAAAAAAAAAGAAGCCTTGCACCATTTAAAAATATATTAATGATAAAAAAATATACCTATACAAAAAACATCAATGAGATTCACTCTTAAATGACGATAAAATTTATATAGCAATGATAGAAAAATAAGTAATTGAAAATTGATAATCATATTAGTGTACATATGTATGTCAAGGTTGGGTAATTAAAGTCGATCACTATGTTTAGTCACTTCTAAATTACACTATAGTCACTTCGTAATTAAGTTATATGCATGTATGAATTGTCATTTTAGTTACATAAATATTGCATCGATCAACAGTAAAGAAATAATAATAATAATAATAATAGTAGTAGTAGTAGTAGTAGTAGTAGTAGTAGTAGTAGTAGTAGTTAGTATACAAACACTACTCATTGATCACTACAACCTCTTCATTCTTTTTAACATCAACAACAATGATAAAAGTTACTTTTTTTTTCTTTTGCTAAATAATCATGAACAATGAGAAAATAGAGCTTCCCAACACTACAACAAAATTGATCTTTTTTAGCTGTCAATTAGTAGCGGTTATCCCTACAACCGCTGTTAAAAGTGAGTTGGCTACGTTTTTATAGCAGTTAATTAATAACAGCCATAAAAAGCTAAAGAAAAAGGCATATTATAGCGGTTAATTGACAACAGCCGTTAAATCTCAAACAAAAACACAGTTATTATAGCGGTTTATTTTCAACCGCCATAAAACAATCAAAATCCAAAGCAGCATAGCTTATTATAGCGGTTTGTTTACAACAACCATAAAAACAATATTTAAAACTAACTTAAAAATTAAAAAAAAAAAAAAACGAAGTCTTCTTCATGCTCCTCACAAAAACACGAAGTCTTCTTCATGCTCCTCACAAAATCAAACAAACCACCTCACAAAAACCCTCAAGCTACAAGTGAAATCGACGACTGAAATCTCCGGCAAAATTCTGGATTAAATCTCTGGCAAAATTCCCCGGCAGCAATTTTAATCTCCGGCGGCAATTTTCGATGACTGAAATCGACGCTACAAGTGAAATCGACGAGTAGAGGTAAATTTTGATTCCATTTACTGCATTAAAGTATTTCAATATGAATTTGGTTAATATGATGATTGGTATAAATTATTGCATGTTATGAATTGTGGTTTGATTGTGGTTTTGATTATTATATTTTACGGGGTATTGATTGATTGTTTGAGGAATTGTTTTTGATTTTGATTTTGGGCGAGCTTTGTGGAAATTAAGGGCTTCAATTTGTGATTGGTTTTGCATGTTTACTGATTGTTCTTATTTCTCAATTGAAAGTTAGATTGGTTATTGTTAATTACGCAATTATTAGTTTCATTGTTAGTTTAATTTTTAGTTTTTGATAGCCTTAAACAAATTGAAATTGGATTCTCAGTCATCATTCATATCCTGGTAATCTGATGTTTTATTGGTGAATGGGGTGTTCTGCATTGAGAGTCAATTTAGGGTGTTGGTAAAGTTTATAGTCCTATAGTCAATTTAGGGTGTTCTACATTGGTAGAGTTTACTGTCCTAGCAATCAGCATGAATCCGCTGCTATATGCAGATTGATTCATGAAGGGGATATAGCCATATAGTTATAGTGTTGGTAAAGTTTATAGTCCTATAGTCATTAAACACATTTTTTGGAGGTGTTTTTGCAACATGGATAAGTGATTTTCTGATAAGAGTGAATTCGGTGAGCCTGAGTTGTTTTTACAAGGCTCAGAATTAAATGATGATCTACCAATGAAGCATAGCCGCTTGACAGAGAGTTATCAGAATCGTCACTATCTAATTCTGGAGATTCGTATACATAACTAGGGAACCACTTTGTAATGTCAGGAGGCTCTGAAGTAAAACATGCATGATGCACAAAAGTTTATAAATATTGCACCAGTATATGTGAATATTAGCATATGATAAGCAAAGAGTTAAAGAGACGAGTACGTACTAGATGGAAATGAAAGTGAGTGTGAATAGTCTAAAACCTGTAATAAAAGGAAACGAGCATTGGCATGGACTATAAATTCAAAGTATAATCATCAATAATATTTAGGAATCATTGAGCTAAGGTAAAGAATGCATCAAACTATCACCTATGATTCCCATTATTTAACAAGTAATAGGGTAGTTATCAGTTTAGGAGTAACATATATTTAAAAGTAGATCATAAAACTTCTGAAATGTAGAGCTATATTACCAAAGAGACTAACAAACAATACCTTAAAATGAAATCACTTGAATGCATACACTCATTGTCCTTCCAAGATTCAAACATCTAGTAAGCCATATTCACAAAAATACAACTAAAATTTAGACCACTAGAATAAATCTCAAATCTTCCAGCTTAGTGTTTAGTGGTTTAGCAGACTATCTATACTTCATCGTTATTTTCTGATATTGTGTTGGTTGACTTAAAGTATTGAAACTAAACTATTCTGCATTATTCATTTGTTTCTGATATCTATGCATTATATGGATTATATGGGTGTCAGACTGTCCATCATAGGGAGTTTGGTCTAATCAGCATATAATGAGTTTGTACATGTAACAAATGCATATAATTCATGATGGAGTTTGTACTATTAGCATGAGATTAGTGGATTTGTAAAATATGTGAACTTATAAATGAGGACAATGAGTTTATCTAAGTCATATTTAAAAGAAATTCTTAGTTTTTTTTATTCAAAATGAGTGGAGGCGGAGGATGGAGGGAAAAGGGATTAAGATATGTAAAGGATTCAGCGAAAAGAACTTAATTGGTCGAGGTCAAATCAAACAATGTTTTGTTGACAGATAGGAAAATATGGACGAAGCATTATATGAAGTAATTTTTTTTGATGGGGGAGACATGTATAAATGCTTTGAAATTTATTTGTGATTTTTATACCTTTGCTTTGAATGTTTCTAAGATTTATAACTGTCATGGTGCTGCCTTGTCGATTTGTTATCGAATTCTTTCATAAATTTATTTGAAATTTTAGGTGTTTGAGCTAGTGATAGGTGATAAGTTGTCAACTTGTAAGTATTTATATAAAATAATGCCGTCATTGCCATGTGGGATACTCAATTTAGTACTAGTGATGTACGATAGTGCATGGAGCTATTTTTCTGAAAAGTTAGCTCTCAATCACATTAAATTTTAGCTTAAGTTTATGCAGAGTTTGTACGATAGGTGATAAGCTGTCAACTTTTAAGTATTTATATTCCGTGAATAAATTTAGGTTTCGATTTTGTTGGAAAAATAAATAATTTGGAAAAAATAAATTTGAATGCCTCTGCTGTATATGCCTGTATAATTCAATGGTAGTAGAAGAAGAAGAAGAAAGCTTTATAGCATGACAATAAGATCGAATTAAAATAACAAAAATAATTCAATAATTTCAATTAGTGTGTATTGAAATTAAAATATCTATTATATTCACCACAAAATAACAAAAATAATTTCAAAAATTTGAAGAACTTAACACACTAATGATAACACACTAATAATCATTTTCATGTGCATTTTTTTGTTACACCATAGTTGTTATGGATCGAGATTGGATGCATGCTCGGCGTAATACTGATAAATATGAGCATGGAGTAGATGGATTCATTGAATTTGCAAGAAAACATGAAGAGAATGTGAATCAGGAACTAGAATTCATAGATTTCCGAGAGTTGTCTACATGTTTTAGCGTGTATAACATACACTACTTTACTCAGGAACTATATCACAGTACAATCCTGCACATTGCTCTCAATAATCATAAAATTTTATACAGATTGCACCTGGTATATTACTGATTAACTGAATTTTTAAAACTGACATCACAGTACAATCCTGCACATTGCTCTCAATAATCTTTTGTATTTGTTTCATTTGCACACTTAAATCCTAATTACTCACAAGTTGTTGTGCTACTAACGTAAAAGGTGACAAATCCTTGTGATGATAACCAACAACAACAACAAAATCAAGATGCACAAGTGTTAGACTTCCAAGATCAACATGAAGAGCAATTGCTTGAAGGGAATGCAAGAAAATCCAAGAATGATAAGGCAAAAAAGGTAGTTTAATGACAAATAAATATAGTCTTACTCATCATCATCATGTTCCTTCACTTCAAAATTTGTATTGTTGTTTTTCATAGGAGCTTCTCTCTTCAAAAAGTAAAGACAATCAAGGTAAATTGAGAGAAACTCCAAGAGTATGTCCAGATGAATCACAAAAGGTAAATTGTTATCCTCCTGCTATTGTGCTGGTGGGTTTAGTTCGGCAGCCAATGAGCGGTTCGAATGCTATAGATTGAAACAGGCATATCATTATTTGAATAATATGCAAAGCAATTGAACATAGTCTGTAATAGCCATGGTTAAATTGGTTTTTCATAATTATTTTGTGAGTCTAATTTAAATTTCCCTTTTTTTTGGTTAGGAGCTGAACACGTCGCCTTTAATCATACACAAAGAAACGGTTGATCGAAGTCTTGAAGCATTGGTCAATGCTGGTGTTCTCCCAGAGATGGTCATGTTTTACAAGTACGTGGAGAAGTTTTCGGCAAATGAACAAATCATGGTCCCAATTGATATTGGAATACGTAATCAATCCAAGAAGGTGTATCTTGGTAAAGAGGAAGTTTTTGATTTCCTTGTTCAAGACCAAATCGGATTGTGTCATTTGTTGACCTACATGTCGTAAGTTTGCATAATTTTCAAGTATTACATAAGTCTTTCAACTTACATCACAACTTCATCTTACCACTCACAAATGTGTCTATTATTTCTTCAACTTACATGTTTATTTATTTATTATTGTTATTTTTTGAATTAAAATTAGGAAAATGTATTCATTTGCTTCTATTAGTGGAGTATCTCCTTTATTTGGATTTCTATGTCCATCTGGGATTTCACCGACGATCAAGGTACAAAAGAAAAACATGAAGAAGGTCAAGGATGACAAAAAAAGTCGATCTCAGTATATAGTTGATGTTTTGAAAATCAATGCAACGAAAGGAAAAATCTTCCTTGCTCCATATAATGCCGGGTAATTCTTATCTATATCTTATTTTACCCTTTTAATCGTAGGTTTTCTATGCCGTACCATAGTTATGTGAAGAAAAGGTGGGATTTTTAGTAGCTTATGTCTTGCATGGTTTAATGTCTGTTGAGTAGGATGCATTGGATATTGAGTGCTATCGACCCTTTCAACAACATCGTATACTACTTTGATTCCTTGCACAATCAAGATGAAATTGGAACATCGAAAGGTGTCAGAGAGGATTTATGTGAAATTGTTGACATGTGAGTAATACATTTTCAGCATGCTAAATTTAGTGCTACAGAGGATCCTTATTCCTTTTATCAATCAATATTTATACTTAGTCTCAAATAAGCAACTTATTTTCAATTTCAATCCCTTTAGAGCCCTTTTTCAATATCGAAGTGAAATGGAGATTGCTACAAAATTGAAGATGGATACGAAATGGCATTCAATAAAAGTATGGTTAATTCATAACCTAGATAGCTACCTTATTATTCAATTTTGAAACATTCATATGAATGGACATTTATATTTGTTTATTTTATTACTTATGTAGTGTCCTCGGCAAACAAATGGAGTTGATTGTGGCTATTATGTCATGCGATACATGAAAGACATCCTCGCACACAAACGCACAAAGATCCCTGAGACTGTAAGTCCCATTTCATCCTTTTACCCCTTTACAAAAATAGAAATTATTTGAATGTGTATTCACTTGTGCTAGCTCCCTTTTCGTTCCAATTCTGAAATGATGCTTTTGTCAGAAAGCAAGATTGAAAATGTTGGTTTTGCTAGATATTGCCAAGACCTTGAGTCTTCCAAAGTTTATTGCAGGTGGCTAAATAACCATAACTCATGGTTTATTTATGGGAAATGTCCATATATAGTTGTTATGCTGCCGAAATTTCTGCTCATTATACCCCCTACCTTTCTACTCATTGTACCCTTTACCTTTACAACATGAGTTTAATATATTACTTGCATGTTATCTCCCTTTTTTTTTTAAGCAAAGTAATAATTAATGTTCAAACTTTTTTCTAATTTAAACATGTGTTATGCAGTATTTTTCGGATTGCCAATTTTCAAGCTACGATCAAACTCAAATTGATGAAGTTAGACTTGAGTGGGTGCGTCATGTTTTTCAACACATGTAGCTATCTTGCATGTTCAAGTTGGAACAAATGAAACATTTTGTAGTCAACTTTGTTATTTTGATATGTTTTCTTTTTGATCATATGAATGTATGTTAATAACTATGTATATATTTTGAAAAAAAAGTGAACTAGTTCTCGAGTATCTCCACAGTGGAATACATTTTGCGTAAAGCGTCTGTTTGAAATATATAATAGCTATTGTAGAAGCTTTCGACAAAAATGGTAATATTTTTGTGGATTTTTTTTAAATAATATTGGAGGTTTTAATAGCGGTTGAAAAATAGGCGTTGTTATATGTCCAAAGCTTTTAACAGCTTCTATTAAATAACAGCTATAAAAGATGTGTTATTTGGTGCCACTTTCAATAGCTTTTAACAGCTCCTACTAAATAATATCTATAAAAGACTTGTTATTTGGCGCCCTTTGAAGCACTTTTTATGGCTGTTGTATAATAGCCATAAAAAATAAGCTGTAAAATCTATGTGTCTTGGCGCCCATAGAAGGACCTTTTATAGCGGTTATAGAACAGCTATAAAATGTGCCATCACTTTTTATAGCGCTTTGAATAATGACTGTTGAATAACAACTATAAAAAAGCTTTCTAACAGCCATAAAAAACACTTTTTGGCGTAGTGCAAATCTCAGTAAAAACCTCAGCCTTATTTTTGCGGGATTGAAAGGAGTTTAATAAATCAATCAAATTTTAATATCAATTAAACTAAACTAAAATTTCACGTTATTCGAAATGCAATTTATAATTACAACTCAAAATTGGAATTCCAATAAAGAAATTTATCATATAAAAAATCCAACTTTGACTCATCCAATTTAAGCAAAAATAGGTGCAATTAGCAAGCAAATTACTCATGAGTAATTGGTACTCTAATTGAGGAAATAAGTGTTTGATGCATACCTGATTGTCGAGCAATTTGGTTTGGCAAAGAGTATGGAAGCAAGCAATTCCACCAGATTAACAATTGGATTTGAGTTTAAAGACTGAAATTGAAGATAAATTGTGATTAAGAATTGTTTGGGAATTTATCAAATTAGTCATGTGGTGTTTGATTGTGTTCTCAAAATAGTGAGTGAAGTGTTTTAGTGTTTCGGAATTTACCAGGTTACTCAGCAATAATCTTAATTTTCCTGATTTTCCCAAATTCAACAAAAAAATAAGATATATCTTTGATTATTGTTGAGTAATAAAATTAGTATTATCTCATCAACATGAGTAATACACTGATGTTAGTTAGTATCGTTTGTGAAATTACAAAAATTGAAAGGATTCTCGTTAACAAAGAAAAGGAAAAAATTACTCATGATTCAAATTCATAAACATAAAACTATACATAAATTCATTTACTTGAACATATAAACAGAAATTTCTATTAAACTAATGAAAAATTCAGAAATTTTAACATGCAAATTGAAATTTCAATCTGAAAGCCATTTAGTAAATCAAACAAACTAACAAACCAATTAAACTAATTTCGAACTCTAAATTTAGTAATATTACGAGATGTTAACAAAAAATTCACTTTAGCAATTCATATTAAAATTTTCAATTCTAAATTTACTTGAAATTTTCTGTTTTGCAATTCAAAGTACGAGATGTGTCACATAATTATCCCCTAATGATCAAATTTTTCAACAGCAAACCACAAACACCAAAAAATCAGATGCAAAAAACAAAACTTTAACAGAAATAATCACAAAAAAAAGAAGAAAATTAAGAGTAAAATTCAGAATTCGGAATTGGTTTAATTGGTTTCTTGAATTAACAAACCAATTACTTGGAATTCATTTGAAAGCGGATTAGTAATCAAACAAACTAAAAAATATGAATAATTGCAAACCATAAAATTTTTAGCCAAATCAGAATTGCAAATTTTCAGCAAAATATGAAATACAAAACTGCAGCAAATAAACCGAAAAACTGGACATAGTATGTGCGTGAAAAATAATTGCTATATAAACTTATCATTTAACATAATTGTTCAATCCTATAATAATCGTCTTCCCAAAAATCAAGTCATGTGTTCGTGCACGAAAACAAGGTAATTGAATAAATTATGGATGTTTGATGGATACCTGATTGTTGAAACTATTGCCGGATGAAGCAAGCAAATCCACCAATTCAGTTTCAATGCCGAATTGAAATTGAGTTTGAAGACTGAATTGCAATTTAGTTCTCAGTTGGAATTGTCGTGCAATTTAGATTCAATGCCGAATCCAAATTTCCGTGGAAGTTGAGTGGGAATTGCAATTGAATTGGGGTTGAATTGGAATGGAGATCGAATTATTTGTGTGAGTGAATGTTATGGATTGAGAAGTTTTGAGTATACATGCAAGTATATGGAAGCAGAACAGCTTAAACCCTAAAAAACATAACTACTCCCTCAACCGCCTTTTTTTTTGTGGAAATTTGATTTATTTTACTAATCAAATTAAATCTCGCTATTCCAACTAATTAAGTTTTTTTTTAAACTTCGCCCAATTCTTGATAATTTAAAGTGTTGGCTTAAGTGTCGGAATCATAAGGATACATAGTCTAATATTCGACATTTATAAAGGTGTCGGGGTAAAAGTGTCGGAATATCAAGCATATTGTAGTAGTGCTTGTCATGGAGATTTTGTCTCTTTGGCTCTCTTCCAAGGGGCGTTGGTATGGTTTGTAAAATCCTTCTCAACACTAAAGCTTGGCCATGTGTCTCAGGATCAAATTCCTCCATATCATTACTACTTTTATCCTCTTGCTCTATGCCATCTTGCTCCCTTATTCAATAATTACATCTAGATAGGTTTCTTCAATCTCCCTTACCTCTCTAACTGTGATGACTCTTGAACTAGGACAATTTCGTTGCACATGTCCATATTCTTGGCACTTGAAACACTTCCTTTTTTCATCAGGAATTGATGAGAATTTGGTAGGAGTAATGACCCTAGATTTATCTCTAACTTCAACTCTAGGCTTAGTGTTTTGCGCAAACACCACCTCTTTCTCCTTCTTAGATTCGTAACTTTTGAAGAAACTCTTGGACTTTTTCGAGTGTCCTTGCTTCTCCACTCTCAAGGATACTTTGCAAATTTCATCAAACGTCCAATAGGGTTGCAATTCTACTTTCTCCTTGATAGCTTCATCAAGTCCTGCCACAAATCTAGCCACCTTGTGATCCTCCCTCTCTTCAATATCACATATGATGACCATACTCTCAAACTCATTGATGTATTCTTCAACACTTTTGGAGTTTTGTTTCAAATCATGCATCTTTAGGAAGTTTTTTTGTTCATATTCATGAGGAACAAATCGTTTCCTCAATTCCTTCTTCAATTTGTGCCAAGAGGTGATCTTAGATCTTCGTTCCTTCCTTCCTTCTCTTCCTTTGCAAGCCTTCATACCAAAGACTAGCATAAGATGATAGCTTCAATTCCGCCACTTTAAAGGCCTTAGAATCATCATACTCCTTGTAAGTAAACACCCTTTTGGTTCTTCTTAACCAATCAAGTAAAACTTCAGGATCCAAACTTCCATTGAACTCAGGAATGTCCAACTTCATGTTTCGGTCATCATCCCATGGTTTGTCACATTTTTTGTGCCTTTTTCAATCATCTTCATCACTTGAACTTGAATATATGATTCTCCTAGGTTTTCGTGTGCCTATAGTAGAATCTTCATCACTAGAACTTAAACTAGCCTCATGAAGTTCGTTTGATTTCTTTGCGCTATTGGACTTGTTTCCAACAAATTGCATAAGTTCCTCCAACATGTTGCGCAACCCCTTGATCTCATTGTCCCTTTGAATATATCTATCTTGCTCTTAAGGAATTCCCTACTTGTTGTTTATAGATTGCTCGTCTGCCATAGCTAATTTTGCTTAAGTATAATAGATCATTTTAATCTCTCAACGAAAGCATCAAAGTTGATGTGAATTTTCGTATGAATAAAAAACTCACAAGGATAGAAGACTAAAATCACGAATTTCTAAAGGCCAAGCCACCAAAATTCACAATTTTAGGTTGATTAATTAGTCTTTGATTAAAGCTCAAGGCACCCTCAAAGCCACTAACTAATCTGCACAAGAGTCTAAAGGAAAATTCCACCAACTCCAATTTTCGTTGCTTTTTTTATTTTCAAAGTAAACAAAATAAAACTTTATTTCAATATCCAAATCTGAATTTTACAAACTACTGTTGAGATTATTTATTATCATAATCATCAACAAAATCCTAACAAAAAAGACTAAAGATACACGCACAAATCTAGCAAAAATCGTCCACCTAGTGACTCATCTATGACTCACAAGATAAGATGCCACATCAGTACTGCATGTCATTCTCATCTTGCTAACAAACTCTAACAAAATATATCTAATTAAGAAAATATCCTAAAAAACTTTCTAATATATTTATCAACAAGAAAATCAACAAATTACAACCAGATTTACACAAATACATGATCAACCCAAATCCATAGAAAATCGCCCAAATTTCGGCCACACAAGATGCTTCAATATTTGTGCAATTTTCAAGCTTTGTAACAAATCTTCAATAAACCCTTAAAGATTCAATCTTTTAATCAAGAAACCTTCAAGAAGTCATTTTCCATGTGTTTAAGTCGGTAAATAAAGATTAAGACCCACCGAAAGACACAATGCCTACAATGAGAAAAACCCTATCAAGTCAAATGAGATAAAAACTCATAGGGAAAACCAACTTATTCCCCTTGTCAACCATATTTCCTTGATTTGCGTGCCACACCTAGATATGTGTGACCATGCACACTCAAATCCTAACCCTAGATGCACCCATTAGACTTGAGTTTCCATAAGCAATCAATTCCCCCATGGTTGCACCCTTGTTAGTAGCTTTAATCAAACCTTCGAAGTTGTGATCAATATTTGTATCACCTACCCTACATCCATAATATGCACACCTGTTACGTTTGCACCTCCACTCACCAGAGACACCACAATTAAAATTAATCACCAACTAGAGGGAACCATTCACTAGCACACCATCAACAAATATACACCCAAAAAAATCATCCAACACTGTAATCATATGTTTTAAATGATATTTTTATCAAAGCACCCAAATTTCCCTAATAAGTGCCATGTTGTGAATCAAAGACTAGCAAATAACCATACGCATTGACCACTAATACTCAGAAAACATACTAAAAGTTCAATGCAAGAACTTGAAGCCAATTAGCACAGTTAATGCCTTAAAAGGGCCATAACTCCATAAGCACGAGACCACAATTTTATATATATATATATATGTAGAAACAATTCAATCAATCAAATTGCAAGATATTAATTCAAAAGGGAGAGCTTTACCACACAAATCCATATTAGAATCACCCAAACAAGATCAGGGAAAAATCAAAGGAGCAGGAACTTAAGCTAGAAGTTGCAACATGATATAGGAAAAAGCGCTAGCATGAAAGAGTAGCATGCAAGGAGGATAAGTTAAAATTAATCTGTTTAAGTTTTTGATGAACTAGCAAGGAAAAGGTTACAGCTTTGTCCAAAACTTACATAGGATTGATATAAGTTTTCACCAACAATACAATAACATTCTAATGCTTATAAAGACAACTAACCTTAATAATTGCCACACAAGGCTTCTAACTCTTATCCTCTGGTGTCAATAGCACAAGATCCTCCTGCATATGATGATAACAATATTCATGAGGATGAACCCTTACTGAGATCAGAAGAGCAGCTACCAAAACCGGCAAATATGACTACAATAGGGTTGTGGTAGAGTGAATTCTAAAACGCAATATGGAGTACAATAAAACAGAAACATAATCTATACCGTCTTTAAGAAGAAAACCTTGTGCTTAATCAAATAAACAGTAAATCAGAATCCACCATTAACCAAAAGTGCCCCTAATTTAATCTATTTTAATTATCGCTCTCACAATGCAATACTATAAGTATACGAATAAATTGTAGTTCTTGTTCATTGTATGCAATAATTACTTGATTAGACTAATTACAAAGAAACTTCTTTCTAATATTTGAACCTGGACAACTCTAGCATCAGTGTGCATCACTACTAAGGTCTGATTGAGAAGCTTAGCTGCTTTAGCATGTGACTCTAATGGTTTCAATGATCTCAAAAATATTAGATTCAAATCCCTCTAAAATACCATTAATAAAGTGAAAAGGAAATTACAAAGGACAAAGAATAAAATGAAAAAAGTATTTGACACAGTCGTGGAATATTAGACAAGTAATAGCCTTATTGAACAAAACAAACTTATTATGTGTCATGGCGAGAATGAGTTTACACTCTTATTTGGCTTTAGATAGGAATAAATGGAGAAGAAGGTTTTTTGTGGATGACTATACGGGACGAGCATTAAATCATGCAACCAACCCAATTTTATTAGGATTAAGGCTTTGATAATGATAAGGATGAATTTGAGTTTCATAGACTTACCCTGGCTGCCCACAATTGTTGCATATGGAATCATTTGGACATTCTTTAGCAAAATGCCCAGGCCGCTTGCAGTCCTACATATAAATCTTTGTCTGCAAAAAAGATTATAAATTCAAAGCAACAGTTATTAATGGGAAATGAATCAAGTGTAGATCAAGCAAAAGCATATAGCTCTAAACTTAAGAAGAGCCTAGAACTAAGCATGTTATAATCCACTTAACACACTAACTTAACTAGATGACAGGTTTAGGCAGTAGCGTTTAAAAAATGATTCTTAATACTAAACTGGGTACTAAATTGCCAATAGAACGTCCAGAAGACTTGACATACACACCCTAAGATTAGAGCTATTGATATTAATTTTGGGAAATGCTGAAAACAATGTTTATAAGATAGGTAAAACAAGAATAACAACAATCATAAGCAATAACTCAACAGAATCAACATTCAAAACATTGAAGCAAGTTTATTTTGATAGGAATAATTTTCTTTGAATTCATCACTTTTATCTAACGGCAAACTTTCAAAGTTGATAACACTCACAAAAAAGTAGAGAAAGAAAAAGTGAGATGTTCTATGTAACAAAAAGTTGATAAGATTTCCAACACACAAAAAAACTTATGTTTTGAATGTCTAAAGTGAGACTTATCAACTGCTTATGTTCAGACTTATGTTCTGAAATGAAATCGAACACTTCTTCCCAAAATCAGACAAAAATGAAATCCACCCTACCTTTAGAAATTACATTTTTTTTTTCAAAAGATCTCAAAACAAGAATAAAAAAACTGAAATAAAAATAAATGAAAGCAATAAAGATCGAAACTAAACCTAGAAGTTTAAAAGTCGTTCTGAATCAAAGTCAGATGATTTTTCTCCAGTCTAAAATCAATGAATAAACATCATAGCTTTATTGGTTTTTAACAAAGAAAACAACAAAAGGGATAAAAGAGACCCCAAAATTTTTGAAACCCCAATCAAGAATCAACCCAATCAAAACACTCAACAATTTTTGAAACCATAATCAAGAATCAAAACACACGAGAATTCGAAACCCTAAGGCAATTTAATCAAAACTCAAAAAAAAAAAAAATGAAAACCAAAAGTAATTGAATAAGTCAAATATAGAATCTAAAGTAAGCGGCCTATTTGAATTCTAATGTATTACAATTGGTTTGTGGAATGGCGACGGTTTTGCCTTCACCAGATTCTGTGCCTTCTGGTGTACCATCTGTTACGTCGCTTACGCCGCCTCAACCTTCAACCCCACCACAATCACAGCCTTCGATACCACCACAGTCACAACCTTCAACCCTACCACAATTATCAATTAAACCACTACAACCAAAACAACTAGCTCCTACTAAAGTCAAAACAACAGTTTAGCCACCGAAATCGACTGCTTGTTCAGTGAAACATAATCCAATTGAATAATATATCGAATTCCTTTTAAAATTAACCAATTTCAACCCAAAAATTCTTACCACCATTTTTTATAACTTTTTCTGTCAACAAATGAATATGGTAAAATCACAATATCAATCACAATAGTATGAAGCTAAAATCCCAATAAAACACCAAAAATTATGATTGTTTCGATCAACAAATTATTAATAATAACAAAAATAGAGGTAATGAGTAATATTACTATACTAAAAAAAATTAATTTCAATTCTAAAAAAAAAGCTCAATAAATCAGATTACTGCTGCAAAAAAATAGCTTCGATTAAAAAATACAAAATCACAACAATGCAATTGAAATATTATATAAGTAGGGATCGAATCCACAGGGAAGCAATTAATGAGGCTATCGCACACCTATCAAAAATAAACCTAACCACTCTAACTAATATAGCTAGGGAAGTAGGGATCGAATCCACAGGGAAGCAATTAAACCTATTAGTTCTAAAAAGTCTAAACTGTGCAAAGGGCCTTTGAGTGACAATTGTGACTAAGAAATTAACTAGAATTAAAGCTAAATTGATTAAGGAATTTAATTAATGACTAAACCTAGGACATCGGTTCACCATAGATTAACCAACGAATTACACACAAATAAATAATTAGATTATCAATTTCCTTGAATTAAGGTCCACTAATTCTCTCGAATATAGTCCCTTTAAAACTCCTCTAATGGCTCTCGCTCACTTAGACTCGTTTTGCCTATTGTCCTTATGATCTAATTATGGTAATCTTACCTCTCGGCATCGATTTCAACAAAATCAAACTAACAACTAAACCTGGCCAGTATTTAATTGAAAGCAGTAACAATTGACAATAGGAATTCAAGCACATTAATAGTTAAACTAATATTTACGAGCAAACATCACCAATTAATCCACAGATCTCCTAGTCCTAGAAAAAAAACTACTCACTCATAATTGAAGGAACAAAAACTAAATCAATAAAAGTAATTAAAATACTAAACATGATTAAACTAAACAAAACCAACAGCAATCAAGAAAATTAAATCTAAACATAAAACTATTAAAACTAAGAACATAAATTGAAAATAATAATAAACATAACTAAGAACAAGAATTAAGATTGAAATAGAACCTGAATATTATTGAATGAATGATTGAAAAGAATTCTACACTTAGAGAGAATTTTCTGGAGTAAACTAGGATTCTAAAGTTAAAAGAGGCGTAGTTGACTAATTAGGAATACAAATCTTTAAATACTTAGGCTAAACACGGGAAAAACCACGCGAAATCCCCCTTCAGAGCCACCCACCCGAAGGGTCCGGGCGTGCAGCCCTCACCCGGGCGCACAACCTCGGTCCGGGCGGATGGCTTGTTTTGCCTTCGTTTCTCGGTTTTTGCTCGTTCTTCCTTAATTGCTTCTTTAATTTAATTCTTCGTTAGTCTTTAGTTTAGCTTCCCAAATGACTTCAACTCTTCACTAACTTCTTCAAGTGCTTCAAAAGGCTCGGAAAACAACGATAAATCATCGATTCCTGTAAAATCTAATAAAAAGCACAACAAACACTCGAAATAGCAAAAGCTAGTAGAAATGGCTCAAAAGAGCCGTATTAGAGCTAAAAAATCAATCAGGATCGGGGGTAAAATACATATAAAATATCAACTTATCAAAAATCAAGAAAAAATTATTAAAAAAAAATTAAAATTAAACCTTAGGGAAGCATTTGTCGCAATTAGAGTAGCGAATGAAGTCGACATGACCACGACCATGTTTGTTGCGACCTCCATTTCTGCTCTTAAATGTATGAAATTAATTTACAGTAAACCTAATTCCCGACAATTTCCAATCAAATTTATTCGCACATCAATAATCAGTGCGAAGATGAGAACTTACTAAGAAATTGAAATAATTGATGGCTAATTGTAGTAATTTGAGTTTTTCACTTCACTGATTGTACTTTCGGAAGATTTCGAGTTTAGTGGTGGTGGAATTTGCGAAGGTGAGAGAGAGTGATGGTGGTGGAATTCGCGAAGGCAAGAGTTTGTGGGAGGGGATTCACAGGAAGCAATTTTGGTTTTGGTTTGATAACTCCTGATATTAAGTTTTCTTCAACATTTTTTTTATAAAATGTTTCTAGTTTTTATTTTTTTTACAAACTTTGATTGTAAGGGTCAATGAAAGTACGCTATAGACGAAAATTTAATTGTAATGGGCATAACTTTGTACGTTACAAATACCTGAAAGTGGAGTAAATACCATCGTATTTGTAACAGGCACCAAACAGTATTGTTACAAAAAATATTGTTTGTAACGGGCGATAACTCAGCCCGCTACAAATAACATTTTTGTGGTAAAAAAAAAGTACTTTTTTGTAACATTTTCACAAGATGCCCGGTACAATAACCCCATTTGTAAAGATCCAACATAATGCCCATTACAAATAGGGCGTTATGATTAAAAAATTTTCCATTGGTGTGAAGAGTTGTCAACGGTAAGAGGTATGTATGCTTTACTTTTATATTTTTTTATATTAATCTTGTTGCATAGTATTTAGTAGTCATGTACTCAGCTTTGCTGGCTTTTTGTTTGGTGTGCATGGATTTGTTATGGACTTGGCCCTACGATTACCCACTTGTTGGTAATTAGTTTTCTAGAATAAGAAAAGCTATAGGTACAAGTAGGTATAAGTCATTCATGCTGCGGTGGAGTGAGCGTGCTTGCTTTGTAGTCTTCGTAGTTTCTTAGTTTATTTGCTTTTGATTTAGTTAACTATTATTTTGATGTTGTTTTATTTCCAATGTTTAAAGTTTTTGTTTTGAAGGGCCATTAATATGGTTCTGATGTGTAATAAAGTTTTGAGTTGATTTTCTTTTGGTTTTTGTTTGGTTTTAGTTTTGAAATTATTTTTGAGGTTGAGTTTTAAATTGGTTTTGATTTTAAAGACTTCCGCTGTAGTACTATGCCTTAGCCTTTATCACGGTGGCGGTAATTCTTTGGTTTTTCCTAGTTATTTAGGAGTTTTAGTAAATATAATTCTTTATTATTTATAATATGTTTTTCGGAAAATCTAGAGAACGAAGTTAGGAAATTCCACGGTGCTACAAAGTGGTTACCAGAGCTTAATTTTCGAAATAAAATAAAATTTTATTTTGGGGTACCCTAAGTTTTATTTTGGGAAAGAGGAGTTGCTTATTTTCAAAGGTTACTGGAAATGGAAATTTTTCTAAAATAGTAGTTTCCGAAAATAGAAAGTTTTGAATAATAAATGTTTCAAAATCATTTCCATGTGCAAGTATGCAAGGAATCCAGGTATGTATTATGTGTTATTGCTTTAATATCATGTGGTGAGATTGGGTAGGAAGTTTGGGGCATGTAGGATATACTTTATTTTTGCTCTTTCATGCATTTAAGTACATGTTTTGAGGTATTGCTTATGTGAATAGTTATGTGTAGAAGAAATTGTATCATAGCCACTAGACCTTTTTGTTTTAGAACTGTTAGCTTGGATTTGTTGTGGGAAGGATGGCCCATTAGTTTGAAGTGTCGTGCAGGATGGTGGATAACATGCCTAGTAAAGAAACTCAGACGGGAACATTGGAAAAGAAGGAGTATGAGATTCCACCCCAATATGTTTGAAAGATTCGATTCTATTGTTGGTACATGAGTACAGTATTGAAGCTACCACAGTGGGACCAACCCGTTCATGTGTCTCCTTTAATTGTTAGTTGTTTGCCACATTGTCCACCCTACTTGTAGATTAAGGCAAAGTTCAGTGACTTTCATTTTGTTGGAGGACTTCCAAACTACACCAAGTATAAGGATCGAAATGGTGAATGGGGTTGTGATTGGAGATATCTGGAAACTTATATTACAAGAAAGGAGCAGGAGTTTCAAGAGTTCAATGCAAGTGAGGAGACTCCACCCACACCAGTCCCAAATGATCAAGAGGATGATGAAATGAGTGAGAAAGAAGCTACTTCTAGTTCTCGAAGCCATGGATCGAAGGATAGTTCGTGCTATTAAATTAAGAATCCAAATCCAGTAATTCCGAAAGATGATGTAAAAGATGACCCCGAGTTTATACCTGAGAAATATGTGTTGTCGAAGGAGAAAAAGGATAATGTTAATGTCTAGAAGTTTTGTTAAAGATATGAGTTAGTTAATATTGTTTAGTATTATTAATATTTAGAATGTTGAACATTTTAGATTGTTGTTTTTCTTAGAGAATAAGTGGCAGTGAGCCATAAGGAAATTTTAGGAGGAATCAACCAATAAGAAACAAGGGATTTTTTTTTTTATTTGTTATGTGCTTCATTTTTTGTTTTAATGGTTGTGTAAACAATCAATACTAAGTGAATCATTCGCTCTACAAGAATGAGAACTTAATTGCAAGACGAATTGAGGAAATGTTGTTGTGTTATGTTATGAGTTTATGTTGTACTAACTTAGAGTTAGACATAGTTTAACATAAAGGTCTTTTCCCTCTACAGGAGAAATAGGATGGCAGAACGTAACAATAATGAGCTGAATGATGTAGTGAGGTAATTAGCTACAGTAGCTGAACAGTTAGCTGCTAGAGGAAATGGTAATGTTAATGACCCTGCTGAGGAACTTTTCAAGAAGATTGCTCAAAGTAATCACCTACTTACTAGGGAGAACCCAATCCAACTGTTTTAGAGGGATGGTTGAGAAAATTTAACAAGTTGTTTAAGGCATTTGAGTGTCCAAAAGAGTTTAAGGTGAACCATGCAGTTTAGTATTTAAGAGGAGAAGCTAATCGTCGGTGGTCACAAAAAAAAGCTGTTGGTGTGGCACGCCAAATCATACCACGTGTCAGCATAATACTAGGCCACGTGTCCACTAAAAGACTAGGTGGCACTGCCACTTGGCAATGACTGGACCACCAAGGTGGGCTCCACACGGCCCCGTGTCGTTGTAAGATTGGGCCACGTGTCCACAACAAATACTTAAAAGAAGAGCAACCTCTGCCACGTGTCGCAATCCTATTTGAGGCTACAAGGTAGGATAAAAGGAGGAATTTGGGCCTTGAGGCTTGATCAAGTATCAACCAATTAGACGATGACAAATGTCATTGTCCTATTTGTTAGCCTCCAAACCTAAAGGCTATAAATACCCCTCAAAATCATCATTTTGGGGGCATTCAACATTCAATATTCAATCTTCATTCATTCTTACATCATACTAAGAGAATTTCTCTCACTAGTTTCCCTCTCTAGATTACCAAGTTGTTAATTATTGTTAATTTGCCTTAATCCTCATACAAATACTTACTTTAGCATCGGAGGGGTAAAAATCCTACAAGGATTTTTCCCCCTCGTTTTGTAGGAATCAAGGTCCGTGCCATCAGGAAGTGGACAAGCCAACACCTGTCCGTCCGAAGTGTAGCCCTCTAGTTACCTCTCCACGTATTCAGTTGAAGAGACCCTACCAGGAACTCTTTCTACATCAGCAGTGATTAGCGCTTTTCCAGGGTTCAATTGGGTTGTGTTTCAGGAACAGATTGCAATAATCTTTATCCTGTGTTCCTTCAGTAAAACAAAGCTGATGAGTTTCCGGAGCTTAAGATGGGGAGGTATGTCATTTAGTGAGTATTACTCTAAGTTCATAAAGTTATCTAGGTTTTCTAAGGAGGTTGTGGCAATCGAAAAGTTGAAGGCTAGTCGTTTTGAGAGAGGGTTACCCATAGAAATCCAGTTGCAATTAGCCGGGCCAGTCTTTGCGTCCTTGGATGAGTTATACGGTAGAGCTGCGCATTTGTATGCCTTAGACCAGAAAAAGAAGGAGATGGCCATAGACTTAGTGCCAGGAACAGTGCCTATTTCGGAACCACCATATAGGATGATACCTGCGGAAATGAGTAAGTTGAAAGAGCAGTTACAAGAATTGTCTGAGAAGGGTTACATTAGGGCTAGTGCTTCACCTTGTGGAGCATCAGTGCTATTTGTAAAGAAGAAAGACAGGAGTTTGAGGTTGTGTATTGACTATAGGAAGTTGAATAAGGTGATGATCAAGAACAAGTATCCTTTACCGAGGATTGATGACTTGTTTGATCTACTGAAAGGAACAAATGTGTTTTCAAAGATTGATTTGAGGTCAGGATACCATCAATTGAGAATTGCAAATGAGGACATACTTAAAACGGCTTTTCGTACGAGGTATGGGCATTATGAGTTCACTGTTATGCCTTTTGGGTTAACGAATACTCTAGCAATTTTCATGGACTTAATGAATAGGATCTTTTAACGATTCTTGGATAACATTGTGGTTGTTTTTTTGATGACATTTTGGTGTACTCCAAGAGTAAGGAGGAACATGTAGAACATTTGAGGATAATTTTGATGACACTGAGGGAGAATAAATTGTATGCTAAGTTCTTGAAATATGAGTTCTGGTTGAAGAAAGTTGCATTCTTGGGACATTTCGTGTCAAAAGAAACAGTTAAAGTAGATCCAGCTAAGATCGAAGCAGTAAAAGGGTGGTCTACACTTAAGAATGTGATAGATGTATGGAGTATCTTGGGGTTAGCTGGACATTATAGAAGGTTTGTGACAGACTTTTCGAGAATCGTTAAGCCAATGACGTAGCTGATGAAGAAAGACTATATGTTTGATTGGAGTGATAAGTGTGAGGAGGCATTCCAGACCTTAAAGGAGTGTTTGACTACGGCTCCGGTGCTGACTTTGCCGGATGGGATTGACTCTTATGATGTGTACAGTGAGGCTTCTAAAAATGGTTTGGGATGTCTTTCAATGTAAAATAGAAATGTGATTGAGTATGCTTCGAGATAATTAAAGCCATACGAAACAAACTATCCTACTCACAATCTCGAGCTAGCGGCGATCGTGTTTGCTTTAAAGATATGGAGACATTACTTGTACGGAGTAAAGTGTAGGATCAACACGGACCACAAGAGCTTAAAGTACATTTTCACCCAAAAAGATTTAAACATGAGACAAAGGAGATGGCTTGAGTTGATCAAGGATTACGATCTAGGTATCTAATAACATGAAGGGAAGGCCAATGTAGTAGCAGATGCTCTAAGTCGTAAAACGAAGCATGAAGTGAATTCTTTAGTGGTTGCTGACGAGTTGTGTAGAGATATGGAGAGAATGAACTTGGAGATAGTGAAGGAGGGAGAGTTGGAAGGAATACTTTGTAATCTTAGTATCCAACCTACAGTGTTTGAGAAGATTAAGGAGAACAAGGAGGGAGATGTGAAATTGAAAGTAGGAAAGACTATGGACTTCAAAATCCGTGAAGATTGAAGCTTGAGGTACAAAGGAAGGTAGTGTGTACCACAAAAATATGAAGATTTGAAACGGAGAATCATGGAGGAAGGTCATAATACCCATATTCAGTGCATCCTGGAGGCGATAAGTTGTATAAGAATTTGAAGAAGGTGTAATGGTGGCATAGGATGAAAAGAGAAGTGGCTGAACTTGTGAGCAAGTGTCTTACTTGTCGAAAAAGTGATATTTGAGAATAAAAGACCACAAGGAGAAGTCCAACCACTTGAGATACCACGATGGAAGTGGGATTGCATATCAATGGACTTTGTAACTTGTTTCCCAAAGTCGAGGAATCAAACTGACACCATATGGGTTGTGGTGGATAGGCTTACTGAATCAGCGATGTTTATACCGATGATGGAGACATAGAGGATGGAAAAACTTGGAAAGGCTTACATAATGTATGTTGTGAGGCTACATGGAGCCCCAAAGGATATCGTCTCAGATAGTGATTCTAGGTTTCTTTCGAATTTCTGGAAAAGTGTCCAGGGGAATTTTGGTACAACGTTGAAAATGACTACAACTTTCCATCCAGCAACTGATTGACAAACAGAGAGAACCATACAAACTTTGGAGGACATGCTAAGAGCTTATGTAATGGATATTCAAGGGAATTAGGATGATCGTTTAGATCTTATTGAGTTCTCATACAACAATAGCTACCATGCAAGTATTAGCATGGCACCTTTTGAAGCTTTGTGTGGAAGGAAGTGCAGAAGTCCCTTATGTTGGAGTGACATAAGTGGGACAATGATTCTATGACCTCAATTGATTGAGGAAACCACCGATAAGGTAAGATTGATACAAGAAAAGATTCAAGCAACGCACGATAGACAAAAGTCTTATGTAGACCAAAAACGTCAAGAAGTTATGTTTGAAGTTGGTGATAAGGTGCTATTTAAAGTATCACCGATGAAAGGTGTAATGAGGATCGGAAAGAAGGGAAAATTGAGCCCAAAATATATCGAACCTTATGAGATCTTTCAAAGGTTAAGAAAAGTTTCCTATAGGCTAGCATTACCAATTAAGTTGAGCAAAATTCACAATGTCTTTCATGTGTCTCAACCAAGAAAATATGTGCCGGATGATTCACATGTGTTACAACCTGAGAAAATAGAGTTAGACCAGAGTTTAACCCATGAAGAGAGGCCAATAAAGATCCTTGATAGTATGACCAGGGATACTCGTAGGAAAAGTATCAAAATAGTGAAGTTGTTGTGTTCTAACCAAGACACCGAAGAAGCCACATGGGAAGATGAGGATATGATGAGAGAAAAGTGTCGGGAATTCTTTTAGGTTAGTAGGGAGAGTTACATGGATGTAACTCTATTCTTAAGGGGGTATAGAGTGCGGTATAATTTCGCACGTTTTTACCCTAAATTTTGCAAGTTTTTATGAGTTTCACGTCTTTTAATAAAGTATTTTGAAAGTTTTATGACTGTTCACTAAACGTTGTCCAGCAAAGGTTGAGTTAAATGTCTAAAGTCTACAACAACATAGTGTCAAAATGAAAAATCTTAAAGTAAACGTTGTATCTATTCAAATTTCGTACAATAATTTACATAAAGTTTCGGGACGAAACTTCTTTTAATGGGGGTAAACGATAATACTCCATATTTTCACGTATTTTAAAGACTTAAATTATTTTCGTATTTTATACGCATGTTTTTGATATTTTTTATTGAGAAATTACGTTCAATAAAAATATTAAAGAAAGGAAATTTAAATAAATTTTAATCAAAGTATTTATTTTATGTTTATAAATAATATTTCGTGTTATTTTAAGTTTTATTAAATAATTTCAAAATTTTCTAACAATGGATTTTTAGTGTTTCCAAAATTGTTTCAAAACAAGGGCATAAAAGTAACTTCAAACATTAAGGGTATTTATGTAATTGCACCAAATCCTACTTTCGTGCCTATAAATACCCCTTAAAACCCAAATTTTCAGATTTAATTCCCAAACTTCAAGTTTTAGGATTTCAAAAGTTAAGAGAGAAAGAACAACAACAAAAAAAAATCAGAAAAGTTTCCGAAAATAAAAAAAATCCTTTGCCTCCTCCTTCCTCCGTCACCCTCCTCCTCGTCGGCCTCCCCTGCGTCGCGCGCCACCACTGCCCAGCTGGCAGCCTGCTCGCCGGCCACCCTCTTCTTCCCCTATTTTGGTATTTTCGAAACTCCTATATATATATATTTCTTTTCTAATGTTCTCTTTGATTCAATCTTGCAATTTCATGTTTATATTTATGATCAATCATGTTTCTATAGTTTTAGTCATGTTTTCATAAAGTTATGATTTAGTTTAAAGCATGAATTTATTTGTATGATCATGATATTTTAAATTAGGGTTTTTGAAATTATGAAAATCATGATTTTATGGTTTTTAATGATTTAAACTTCAATATTATGATCATGAATTGTTGTTGGGTGAATTTATGATTATTTCATGAAGTTAAGGTTGATGTTTAAAGGTTTTAAAGTTGAATTATATTGTTGTCCAAATTTGATAAATATGAAAATCAATGGTATAAATATTATAAACATGTTTTACCTTATGAAAAATCATTCTAAAGCATAGATATGATTCATGATGGTAATACTAGATTGTATTAGAATTTTATGTTGAATTTGTGATGTTTAGATGAGTTTTAAATGAGTTATAAATAAATAAATAAAGTTGTAAATTTTATTAAGACATGTTTATGCCCAATAAAAATAGTAGCATGTGACATAGTAAGTTATAATTATTTTTAATGCATCCAAGTATTGTATATTGATCTTAGGACATGACTATAGCGTTTTATGATCAAAATATGATATTCAGAAAGGTTTTAAAGTGTTTTTGAGGAATTTTACAAATCTGCCATTTTTGGAAAATTACCGAAAATCGAGTATTTTGCAATGGAAAAATTAAATGAAGTATGGAATGGAATGGAGACCCTATAGAGAATGTTTTGGACAAGATTCCAATGTAGAAAGTTAGTTTAGAGTTGTTGTAGAACGTAGGCAACAAGGTTTTAATTTAGATTCCATTTTCTCTATGCAGGAGACATCGAACTAGTTGAGTTCCAGAAGTTGTAGCGGATCACCACTACAATACAAGGTATGTCAGTACTAAAGGCAGACATAGAGTTAGAACTCATGCATGGTTGATCTTAAATGATATGTTTGCTGTTGCTTGTTATGATTGAGAATTGATATGCATGACAAGTTTACAAAAGTATGAGAAGTATGAATTTATATTATTTAGGCATTCCACATCTATAGTAATATAAATTCTGCAAGATAAAATGGAATGTTATAATTTATTTTAAGTTGGCTAATAGCTTAATAAAGTAGAAAGAAAGTTATATAAGTTGTTTAGTTACTTAATCAACAAGAAAGGTAGCTTGTGAATTTTCATTCACATAATAAATAGAAGTTAATGAGAAAATATTTATATATATGTTGCCACTCACAGTTTAATGTTTGGTCAGGGAAAAAGGGTAAATATTTAGCCACTCACAGTTAATGTGTGGTAAAGGTAGTTTAGTTTAATTAAAGGATACCCAAGATTATTTTTAGAATCACTTTAAATAATAGATAATTGATATGGATTGTGTGATTTATGCATGTTTTTATGTGATATTGTATGTGACTCATAATATTGTTAAACCGGTTAATTACGTAAAGTGAAAGAGGATTCGCACCAAAACTCTTGGAACGCATATACCTTGAGTATGAACAATAGGGGGAATCGTATAGAACACTGATCAATGACTTGTAATTGGAGTACAAGACGTTGTACTCTTTTATATTTTTAATGTGCTGGAATTCCGTCACTTTATGTGGCATAGGTAATACCTTCTTGGAGTTGCTCTGAACTTGGTGCCCAATAGGGCGGTTTTAAAGGAAAGGAAACCCATTCGATGCGAAATCCAAAGTAGTTAATTTGTTTAAGTTGAGTCTATACATAGGTGAAGAGTTGTCAACGATAAGATGTATGTATGTTTTACTTTTATATTATTTTATTTTAATCTTGTTGCATAGTATTTAGTAGTTATGTACTCAACTTTGCTGATTGTTTGATTCTTGTGCATGGCTTTGTCTTGGAATTGGCCCTACGATGACCTACTTGTTGGGGAGTAGTTTTCTGGAATAAGAAAATCTACAGGTACAAGTGGGCGTAAGTTATTCATGGTGGGCTTGAGTGAGAGTGCTTGCTTTGCAGTCTTTGCAGTTTCTTAGTTTATTTGCTTTTGCATTTAGTAAACTATTATTTTGATGTTGTTTTGTTTCCGAAGTTTAAAGTTTTGGTTTTGAAGGGCAATTAATATGGTTCCCAAGTGTAATAACGTTTTAAGTTGATCTTCTTTTGGTTTTTGTTTGGTTTTAGTTTTGGGATTATTTTTCAGGTTGAGTTTTAAATTGGTTTTGATTTTAAAGACTTACACTGTAGTACTTGGATAAATGCCTTTGCCGTTGCACGGTGGCGGTAATGCTTTGGTTTTTCCTAGTTATTCAGGAGTTTTAGTAAATATATTTCTTTATTATTTATAATATGTTTTTCGAAAAACCTAGAGAAGGAAGTTAGGTTATTCCAGGGTGTTACAACATATTTCTTGAGAGGGAGGTGACCCCGTTACCTGAATAATTAGGTGGTATAGCCGATTGTCCTGTGATGGTTTTCCATGTCTTCCTAAAACCAAAGACTACTTATGTCCTTTCTTTGATCGTTATTTAAATCTTGATGCATATGTTATTGAAAAAGTAGTCCATGGTAGGAAAGTAGACTTGGTAGCATTGATTGACTACTTTAGGACTGCTGAAATAGCCCGGAAGAGGTATAAGTGGCGGGCCTTGCTAATTTGCATATTTGCAAGATTTCTCTTTGTGAATGGTGAACCATCAGTTTGTTATACCGCTTTGATCACCATTGTTGAGTAATTCAAAGATTGGAGGACTTCTATGCCTCTATGCACCGGGGAGCTATTCTAACCCTTGATCGCCTTAAAAGGGATTCTCAAGCCCCCTTGACTGACTGTCCTCTTCTTCTCCAGGTAAGCAACTAGAATGTATGTGAGTTATTTGCACTTGAAATGTAGCACTACATAAGTCATTTAATGCTAAACCATGATGATTATGATTTTACTGAATACAATATTTCAAATATAGAATAGGTCATAAAATATTTGAAACATGAAAACATGCAATTTGTGCTAATGATTTCACTTGTGGCTCATGGATCGCTTGAATTTGATGGAGCTTTCTGCGAATATACCCACATATACGCTTAGGAACTTATATGGACGACGCTGGCGGTATCATCAATCTACAATGCATGAATGGTTGCTAACCCTTGCTGATAAGAAGATTAATATTCGCTGCACCGTTTCGTGGTGGAAGATTAGGAACATGGTATATTCGGATGAGAGCCCCTACATTTGTGTTGCCAGCTTGACTGCATTGACTTTTGACTGCCCCCTTAGAGTAATGAGGCAATTTGGTATTCAACAAGTGATATGAGATCGTGATAATGTGAGGCATGAAGAAAAGCCTAGGATACCGGGTATTGACAAGAATTGGAAAAGGAATTGGGTTAAGAGGACGAAGATTGATGTGACTCCACTGCCGGATTGCTAGGAAAAGGTATCCGAGCATTACTTAATTTGGATGAATACAGAATCTATGTCTATTCGTGCACAGGCTCGTAAAGCCGAAAGGAGAGATCAAGGGTATGCTATGGATATAGTTCAGGAGAAGCCCAAGATTACTTCTATCAAGGATAGAATGGGTCCTAGAAAGGTGCCCGTATGGAAAAGACTTGAGAAGCTGCCTGATGTGGATTTTAAATGGTACTCTTAAATATCACTCAAAACTCACGTGTAGGTCAATTAAATTTCCACTTCTGGATGAATTTAACTTGAAGGTAATTAATTAGCACACTCCTGAAACTAATTTATTTGGATCTAAATTCGATCTTCACTCTTGATTTCACGAATTTATGAAAGAAAACTTGAACAAATTAAATCTCAAATTTGCGCAAGGAATTCCGTAAATTCTTATTGAAAATCAATGTCTGAAAACTTTTAGAAGGAATTCTCAAAGCTATTTATAGAAAAACCTTGGACTAAGTTCTAACAACTTTCTAAGACTAAAAACAACCTAAAACACGCACAACCTGGCTGAAATTCAGCTTACATGACTCAAATATGACTCACAAGCTAAGAATGCCACATCATCACTGCATCTTGACCTTATCTTGCTAACAAACTCTAACAAACTTATCTAATCAAGAAAATATCCTAACAACTTAACTAAATAACTAATTAATAAGATAATCATCAGAATTAAAGCTAAAATCACGAAAATTGCTTGATGCCCAAGATATTAAAAATCGTCAAAAATTTCCGCCTAGAAGCTTCGTCAATTTCTGCGCAATTTTCAAGAACTTCAAGAAACTTCAAGAAATGCTTCAAGATTCAATCTTTTAATGAAGAAACCTTCAAGAAACCATTCTCCATGAATTTTATGATAATTATTATGATCAAGACTCCAAAGGAAATGAAAGCAATGATGTCCAAAATGAGAAAAACCCTATCAAGTAAAGTGGGAAAAAACTCATGGACCAAACCAACTTTGTCCCTGTTTCCACCATCTGTATCCATCTTGTAAGTGCTTAAATAGTTAATAACACATAATTTATTTAATGACACCTACTCCACTAGTGAAATGTATAAGTGACTAATCACTAGTGGAAAAAATGGTTTTTGCTGCGTCACATTTGTTGCGGTTTTTGTGATTTTTCAAGAACCGCAGCAAATAGTTATCTATGATACTGTTATGTAAATGTATTTACTGCGGTTCAAAAGAAACCGCAGCAAATAAGTTATTTGCTGCGGTTATATAACTTATTTGCTACGGTTATAACCGCAGCAAATAACCCAATGAACATAATAAGCAGCCCAAGCCCAATTCACCGCCACATATATATAAGATACATTAACCTAATTTCACTCTCTCCTTCCTAACCCTAACACCTCCTCTCTCCTTCCTCATCCCGTCTCCACTTCACTTCCTCTCTCATTCACCACTTCACTTCCTCTCTCATTCTCGAGTTGGCTTCCTCTCTCATTCTCCATTTCACTTCCTCTCTTATTCCCAATTTTGAAGGTATAAATTCCTCTATTTTTTCCGGTTTTATTTTATTTTTCTTTTGAATTTGTGTTCTTTTTTTATTCGATTTTCTTTTTAATTTGAAGATCGTTTTTTTGATTCATTGTTGCTGAAGATCGATTTCTTTGATTCGTTGTTGCTGAAGATCGATTTCTTTGATTCGTTGTTGCTGAAGATCGATTTCTTTTTAATAGCACTTGCTTTTTTTTATCGATTTATGTTTTTGGAATTTAAGTTTTGTTTATTTGATTAGATTTTTTTTAATTCTCATTTTTTTTTCTGCTAGTGGTCGAAGATCCGTTTGTTGGAAGCCACTTTTCGATGACTGTGAAGGATTGAACAAAGTTGTGAAGGTGAGTTAATAATTTACTTTGATTTAGGGTTTTGGTTTGTTGTCTGAACTTTTGGGTTGGTTTGAGTTCGTGTTTTTGGATAGAATTCGTGTGTTTTGATTTTAGTCCATTTGTTTCAAGTTTGTTATGTGTTTTGAGTTTTTTTGTTTCTGATTTAGCGAGTTACAGTGGCGACAAAGATCGATTTTAATGGATTAGTGCTATGTCCTGAAAATTCTGCCATTAGTGTAACTTCTGTTTTACTTTGTAGCATCAGTAATTCTGCATTTTGAGCACCCTTAATGTAGCATCACAGAAATAATTATCTTTCTTTTCGAGAGGTCCTTAATGTAGTAATGTTCACTTAAAACTTGCTACCTCCACTTCATCAAATTTTTTTTAACACCCTCTCTTTTCCCTCCAAAGTAGTTGTCTAGACATAAAGTTGTTGAAGCGCCTTTTAAATTTCCTTTGAGGATGAAGGGAATTTGTGAATAATATGTGTTCGTGTGTTTGTGTGTTGTTAGTTATCACCATGTTTCAAGTGAGTGGCTATGCACATTGAAATACTTGTTCCTACTTATTCTCATGTCTCTCCAAGTCCTGCTGCCTCTCATATACTATTTTTTAATTAAAATTGTGTTCCGATACTTTGAGATCAATATAATTCACCTCTATATAGCGTGTGTTGAGATGTTTCTATAACATTTATTTTGTATGCAGCTTAAGGGTGCTGCCTCTCAACCATTTGCTATCATCTGGGGACACCATCCATCGTATTGTATGCAGCTTGAGTGGTATTTTTTTGTTCCATTCATCTCCAGTTTTCTCTCAGGTTGCTTATTTTTCTTGTAGGCTTGCATCAGTACTGGGAGTACTAAATTTTGCATCAGTCTGATCTTACCAGACTACCAGTAGCCTGACTCTTGTAGCAAGTTCTTTCGAAATGGNTCTTGTAGCAAGTTCTTTTGAAATGGTTGCATTTTTAGTAATTAAAAGTGAATCATTTTTATACTAGCATATAATTTTAGAAATTTCGTTTAGCATTAAACATTATGATTGCATGGACGGCATTCCGTGTTGAAAGATATGTGATTTTTACAAATTGGATAATGTAGCTAAATTTCTTTCTTATGTCTGTATTACTCTACCCTGCAAGTATAGTGGAGAGGGAAGTGGCAAGCAGGAATCAAATGCGAGAGGGCTGACTGGCCATTAGCAACTGTGAAAGCAAAGCCAACCCATGACAGGAAGATTGCTCTTAAAACTTGGGAAAGTAAGTTCCTGATCCTGTCAATCAATAAGCCCTTGTATTTTGTATGTTGTTTATTTGTTCTATCTTTTCCCCAAATCATAAAATTACAACAAGTTGGGTAATAATGCATGACCATTATAAACAGACAAACTTTGCCAAATTACAAAGAAAGCTTCTTTGCAAAGCTACACAAAGAATCAGTTTGTGAAACATCATTATCTCATTGCTTAGCTAGCTAGTAGTATATTGCTAATTTGCTGAGATCTATGCAAAGTGAGGTTTATGGAATTACAATTAGGAAGGGGTTGATCACCATAGTTTTCCTTATTTATGGTTAATATCATGCAAAGTTGTAGTGGTTCTTGCATGAAAATATTGGGTGCATCTGGTAAAAATAGCTGCAGTAATATTTTTTTTATAAGTGTAAGTTCCAATCTTTGTGTATGAGAGTGTCATTGCGTCCTACATGTGTAATAGTTAATGGGAAGAAATTTAGAGTGTGATTGGTTTTGATTCTTCAAATCGATTTTAGATTTTTTCGATTTCTAAGGTATTTTTTTGATTTCAGTTTTGTTGTTGATTGTTGTGTTGTTCCTTTTATGTTACTTCATCTCATTCTCTCATCTCTCTTCTATCCTCGTCCTGCTCTAAGATCAAGGTCTAGGCAGCTTGTTAAGAAGTTGATTGCTGACATTTTCCCCAAATCTCCTGTGAGTACTTAATTTAGCATTAAAAAAAATCTTTGCCTTCACTTTAAGTGTTTCACAGCGTATGTACCTATATCCTTCCTTCATGGAACCTATGAATGACTCCTTACTACCAAATTCAACATCATATGAGTCAGAGCAGCTTGGGGCTTCAAAAGCATCGTTTGAGTTTTTACAATTACTAAAGTTGTTTTCCATATAACCGTAGAACATAGCTAGTGGGTCCAAACTCATGGCTGTTAAGGAGTGTGCTAATTAATCAGCTTTCAATTAAATTCATCCAGGAGTGCAAATTTAATTGGCCTACACGTGAGTTTTGAGTGATATTTGAGAGTACCACTTAAAATCCACATCACTATAGGGAGTTGAATAAGGTGACGATCAAGAATAAGTATCCTTTACCGACGATTGATGACTTGTTTGATCAATTGAAAGGAGCTACTGTGTTTTCCAAGATTGATTTGAGGTCAGGATACCATCAATTGAGAATTGCTACTGAGGACATACCAAAAACGGCTTTTCGTACAAGGTATGGGCATTATGAGTTCACTGTTATGCCTTTTGGGTCAACTAATGCTCCAGCAATTTTCATAGTATTAATGAATAGGATCTTTCAACGGTTCTTGGAAAAGTTTGTGGTAGCTTTTCTTGATGATATTTTGGTGTACTCCAAGAGTAAACTGGAACATGTAGAACATGTGAGGACAATTTTGATGACACTAAGAGAGAATAAATTGTATGATAATAAGTTCTCGAAATTGTGAATTTTGGTTGGAGAAAATTGCATTTTTTGGACATTTTCGTGTCAAAAGAGGGAGTTCAAGTACATCCAGCGAAGATCGAAACAGTAAAAGAGTGGCCTACACCTAAGTATGTGGCGGATGTATGGAGTTTCTTGGGATCAACAGGATATTATAGGAGGTTTGTGAAGGACTTTTGGAGAATTGCTAAACCAATGAAGTCGTTAATCAAGAAGGACTGTAAGTTTGTGTGGAGTGATAAGTGTGAAGAGGCATTTCAGACCTGAAAGGAGCGTTTAACTACAGCTCTGGTGCTAACTTTGCCAGATGGAAGCAATTTTTATGATGTACACAGTGATGCTTCTAAAATTGGTTTGGGATGTGTTTTAATGCAAAATAGAAAGGTGATTGTGTATGCTTCGAGAAAAATGAAGCCATTCAAAGTAAACTATCGTGCTCACTATCGCGAGCTAGCGAAGATCGTGTTTGCTTTAAAGATATGGAGGCATTACTTGTATGGAGTAAAGTGTAGGATCTACACAGACCACAAGAGGTTAAAGTACTTTTTCACTCAAAAAGATTTAAACATGAGACAAAGGAGATGGCTTGAGTTAATCAAGGATTACGATCTAGATACCCAATACCATGAAGGGAAGGCTAATGTAGTAGCAGATGCTTTAAGCCGTAAATAGAAGCATGGAGTGAATTCTTTAGTGGTCGCTAACGAGTTGTGTAGAGACATGGAGAGAATGAACTTGGAGATAGTGAAGGAGGGAGAGTTGGAAGGAATACTATGAAACGTCAGTATCCAACCAACAGTATTTCAGGTGATTGAGAAGAACGAGGAGGGAGATGTGAAAATGGATAAAATGAAGGTTAAATTGAAACCAGCAAAGGCTATGAAGTTCAAAAGCCATGAAGATGGAAGCTTCGGGTATAAAGGAAAGTGGTGTGTACCACAGAAGTGTGAAGATTTGAAACGGAGAATCATGGAGGAAGGTCATAATACACCGTATTCGGTGCATCCTAGAGGCGATAAGCTGTATAAGGATTTGAAGAAGGTGTGTTGGTGGCCTAGGATGAAAAGGGAAGTGGATGCTTTTGTGAGCAAGGGTCTTACTTGTAAAAAGGTGAAATTTGAGCATAAAAGACCACAAGTAGAGGTCTAACCACTTGAAATACCAGGATGGAAGTGGGATTGTAAATCAATGAATTTTGTAACAGGCTTGCCAAAGTAGAGGAATCTGAATGATACCATATGGGTTGTGGTGGATAGGCTTACTAAATAAGCGGTGTTTATACCAAAGAAGGATACTTGGAGGATGGAACAACTTGAAAAGGCTTACATAAACCATGTTGTGAAGCTACGAGGATTCCCAAAGGATATCGTGTCAGATAGGGATTCTAGGTTTCTTTCGAAATTCCGGAAAAGTGTGCAGCAAAACTTCGGTACAACGTTGAAAATGAGTATAGCTTTCCATTCAGCAACCGATGGACAAACGGAGAGAATCGTACAAACTTTGGAGGACATGCTAAGAGCTTATATAATATATTTCAAGGGAATTGGGAGGACTGTTTAGATCTTATTGAGTTCTCATACAATAATAGCTACCATGCAAGTATTGGCATGGAACTTTTTGAAGTCTTGCATGGAAGGAGGTGCAGAAGTCCCTTATGTTGGAGTGACATAAGTGAGACAGTGATTCTAGGACCTCAATTGATTGAAGAAACCACCGATAAGGTAAGGGTGACACAAGCAAAGATTCAAGCAGCACAAGACAGACAAAATTCTTATGCGGACTAAAAACGTCAAGAAGTTGTATTTGAAGTTGGTGATAAGGTGCTACTTAAGGTATCACCGATGAAAGAAGTAATGAGGTTCGAAAAGAAGGGGAAATTGAGCCTAAAATATATCGGACCCTATGAGATCTTGCAAAGGGTTGGAAAAGTTGCGTATAAGCTAGCGTTACCAATGGAATTGAGCAAAGTTCACAATGTATTTCATGTGTCTCAACTAAGAAGATATGTTCCGATTTGAGTCACATGTGTTACAACCTGAAACAATAGAGTTGGACCAGAGTTTGACCTATGAGAGGCTAATTAAGATCCTTGATAGTAAGGTAAGGGATACTCGTAGGAAAAGTATCAGAATAGTGAAGGTGTTATGGTTTAACCAAGAACCGAAGAAGCTACTTGGGAAGCTGAAGATATGATGAGAGAAAAGTATCTAGAGTTATTTCAGGTAACTAGGTAGAGTTATGGGGATGTAACTCGATTCTTAAGAGGGTTAGAGTGTGATCTAATTTCGCACATTTTTACCATAAAATTTGCAAGTTTTAACGAGTTTTTACGTCTTTTTATTAAAGTTTTATGGAATTCTTATGTCTATTAATCATTAAAAAGTTGTCATGAAAAGGCTGAGTTAAATGTCTAAAGTCTACAATAACATAGTGTAAGAATGATGAATCTTGAAGTAAACGTAGTCTCTATTCAAACTCCATACAATAATTTACATAAATTTTCGGGACGAAACTTCTTTTAATTGGGGCAAACTGTAATACCCCATATTTTCACATACTTTAAGGAGTTATTTACGTATTTTATACGTATGTTTTTAATATTTTTTATCGAGAAATTAAGCTCAATGAAAATATTAATGAAAGGAAATTTAAATAAATTTAACCAAAGCAATTATTTTATGTTTATAAATAATATTTGATGTTTTATTAAATACTTTGAAAAGTTTGTAAAAATGGTTAGAGTTTCCTAAATTGTTTTAAAACAAGGGCATTAAAGTAACTTCAAACATTGAAGGTATTTATGTGATTGCTCCAATCCTACTTTGGGGACTATAAATACCCCTTAAAACCCAAAATTTCAGATTTAATTTGCAACTTTGGTGAGTTAGGATTCCAAAAATTTTGAGAGAAAAAGCAAAAAAAAAAAAAAAGAAGTCCGAATAAAAATTTTTTGGTTCGAAAATTTTTTTCTGAAAAAAAAAAAACTCCATTTTCTTATTCGCCGGAGCCCTCGTCAGTGACACTGCACCGTTACTACCGCCTGCTGCCTTGCGCCGCCCCTCGCGGGCCATCTCCCTCTCCTATCCTATTTTGGTATAATTCGAAACCCTTATAAAAAAAGTTTTCTTCTCCTTTTCTTTTTGATTCAATCTTGCAAATTCATGTTCATAATTATGATTAATCATCTTTCTATAGTTTTACTCATGTTTTATAAAGTTATGATTTAGTTTTAAATATGAATTTATTTGTTTGATCATGAAAATCAATGAAATAAATATTATGAACATGTTTTGTCTTATGAAAAATTATTCTAAAGCATAGATTTGATTGATGATGATGTTAACTAGTGGAAAAAACATCACATGTAATGGGCCAAAAAGGGCTTTAGGTTACGGTCATTGTCGTTAGGTAAACCCCGTTGCATATTCGTTTAGGTAACGGGCTATGTTTGTAACCTAAAACAGTAATTTAAGTAACGGGCGTAACTACAGCCCGTTACCTAAAGTCCTGCATAAACTTGTAAAGATAAGACTTTGGGTAACGGGCAATATGAAAGTCTCGTTACTTAAAGTCATGTAATCTGTAAAAAATAAAGACTTTAAGTAACGGACATGAGCCACTGCCCATTACTTAAAGTCTTAATTTTGAAACAAAATACGAATCATGAGCAATAACTAACACACCACTACACATTATTGGCAACACCACCACTACAGCACCAATACTACAACAAAAGCTTCGGTTCATGACAAGAATTCCCGTTATGACTTTATAATTCAGCTATATGTTACAAGTTATCCCACATTCACCATCTCAAAGTTCAAATTGAAACATATATGCTAGTGTTTCCAACTAACTAATTGAGGTTGTACATAGTCTCAATTTGCAATGTCTTGGAATGATGTCAATTGTGTATCATATGGAGAAGTAAAATGATTTCAATAAATCTGCAAAAAAGAAGAACATATGTGTCATGGATAATCAATCTGAACAAAATTAAATAAGAAGAGAAACTTAGTTATGAAGTATTGGAATACAAACGAATTTGAAACACATGATTTAGAATTACAATATTATGTGAATTTTGAAAATTGGACATACTGATTCAATTCATAAGACAATTTAACTAACATCTCTCAATTACTGATTCAATACCTTCTATATGGATTTCACAAGAGTCTAAGTTTGCGAACTGATTTAATTTTTCTATCAAAGCTCTACTATGTCATAATCATAAAGCAAAAGCCGACCTATGATTCCTTTATTTTTTTCATTTGCCGTTTGTAATTCTCGACTCTATTCCCAATCTAGTGAGCATCTCCGCCACAACACTACCAGCTCCGCCAATACCCTCAATTGACAATTTAGAAACATACAAAATTTCAATTTATTGGTCATTAGTTAATAAAAAGCAACGAAGCGTTGATGAATTTGATGATGTGCAAATCTTTACTACGAGTATCAATTTAAAATATCTGTTTAATTACAATAATCGTCACCATGAAGAGTAAAAGGCATGTCCATAGCTATAATATATTCACAATTGTTGAAGAAAATTCATTTGTTCTCCAAAGATGAAATGATTATTTATAACAAAATAAGCAGCTAAAATAACAAGGAATTGGATGAGAAGAATCAAACACATAAAACTACAACAGAGAACTCTCATATTCTTTCATAGTTTGCTACAATGCCCATTTGTTGATTTGCCATCAGTCTACTATATATAAGGATTACTGTCCACAACCTCTGCACTCATATACTATTACAAACTAATTAGTGGATTGTAAGAGTTTTATGATGAATTTATGATGTTTTTAAGAGTTTTTAATGAGTTTTGTATAAATAAATAAAGCTGTAAATTTTTATTAACACATGATTATGCCCAATAAAAAGAGTAGCATGTGACATAGTAATTTCTAATTGATGTTAATGCATATTAGCATTGTATATTGATCTTAGGACATGACTATAGTGTTTTATGATCAAAATATGATAATTAGAAAGGTTTCAGAGTTATTTTGAGGAATCTTACAAAACTGCCATTTTTGGAAGATTACTGATAAACAAGTATCTTAGAAGGGAAAATTTGAAATAGAGTATGGAATTGAATAGAGACCATATAGGGAATGTTTTTGAAAGGTTTCCAACGTAGAAAGTTAGTTTAGAGTTGTGGTAGAACTTAGTCAACAAGGTTTTAATTTAGTTTCAGTTTTCTCTATGTAGGAGACTTTGATCTAGTTGACTTCTAGAAGTTGTGGCGGATCACCACTAGAACACAAGGTACGTAAGTACTAAAGGCGAACATAGAAATTAAAACTCATGCTTGGTTGATCTTATATGATATGTTGTTGTGCTTGATTTGATTGTGAATTGACATGTATGACAAGTGTATGAAAGTACTAGAAGCATGATTTTATATTGTTTTGACATTCCACATTTATAATAATATAGTTCTTCAAGGTTAAATTGGAATGTTATAATTAGTTTAAAGTTGGCCAATAGCTTAATAAAGAAGAAAGGAAGTTATTTAAGTTGATTAGTTACTTAATCAACAAGAAAAGTATTTTGTGAATTTTTATTCACATAGTTAATAGAAGTTAATGAGAAAATATTTTTATACAAGTTTCCGCTCATAGTTTAATGTGTGGTCAAGAAGAAAGGTAAATAGCTAGCCACTCACAGTTAATGTGTGGTAAAAGAAGTATAGTTTAATTAAAGGACATAAGATTATTAATAAAATCACCTTAAATCTAAGCTAATTAATATGGCTTGTTTGATTCTATGCATGCTTTAGTGTGATGTTGTGTGTGAGTCATAATATTGTTAAACCGGTTAATCACGTAAAGTGAAAGAGGATTCGCACCAAAACTCTTGGAACGAATATACCTTGAGTATGAACAATGGGGGGAGTCGTATAGAACAGTGATCCATGACTTCTAATTGGAGTACAAGACGTTGTACTCTTTTATATTTTTAATGCGCTGGAATTCTGTCACTTTATGTGACATAGGTAATACCTTCTTAGAGCTGCTCCCAAGTTGGTGTCCAATAGGGAGATTTTAAAGGAAAGAAAACTCGTTTGATGCGAAATCCAAAGTTTAAATTTAATAATTAATTTGTTTAAGTTGAGTCTATGCACAGATGAAGAGTTAACGGTAAGATGTATGTATGCTTTACTTTTATTTTATTTTAATCATGCTGCATAGTCTTTAGTAGTTATGTACCCCGCTTTGCTGACAGTTTGTTTTGTTTGCATGGCTTTGTCTTGGACTTGGCCCTACGATGACCCACTTGTTGGCGAGAAGTTGTCTAGAATAAGAGAAAGCTACAGGTACAAGTGGGCATAAGTCATTCATGCTGGCTTGAAGTGAGAGTGCTTGCATTGTAGTCTTTGTAATTTCATAATTTATTTGCTTATGGATTTAATTAACTATTGTTGGATTTTTTTTTTATTTCCGAAGTTTAAAGTTTTTTGTTTCGAAGGTCCATTAATACGGTTTCGAAGTATAATAAAGTTTAAGTTGGTTTTCTTATGGTTTTTGTTTGGTTTTAGTTTTGAGACTATTTTTCAGGTTGACTTTTAAAGATTGGTTTTGCTTTTAAAGACTTCCTCTGTAGTACTATGATAAATGCCTTAGCCGTTATCTCGGTGGCGGTAACGATTTGGTTTTCCTACATATTTTGGATTTTTTACTAAATATAATTTTCTATTATTTTTAATATGTTTTCCGGAAAATCTAGAGAAGGAAGTTAGGACATTCTAGAGTGTTAAATCATTCGTGGCCTTTAGGCCCTTGAGAGCGTGAAAAGCTCTCGAGTATTTGTTCTTTGTCTCTAGGAGTAGTGGTGGGATACAAAACTTCTGCCGATCCATTGCCTTCATGTGAATACGTCATTACCTGAAGAATCAGGTGTTTTTTTTTTTTTTTTTTTTTGAGTCTCTTTCACATTGTAGTGAATGAATTGGCCTTCATTAGTATTGTTGGCCTTAAAAAGTTTACTTAGAAGCTGAACTCTTTTTCCTTTGCTCCCAAATGCTTCCTCCTAGGGGTCTCGGCCTTTACAGGTACCACATTAGAGGGATCTCAAGTTTAGAAATTTGTGTTGTATTCTACTCCTAGCAGCAATTTGTCCACTGTGACGAGAATTGCCAGTTTTTCGAGTCTAATTTCTTTTATCGGCATTCGTTGGCCTATTCGAGATTTTCTTTTCTTTCAGCAGTTAACTTTGGAGTCGTCGCTTGCAGGAGGGTCCGGTGATACCTCGAGTCTTTCGGAGATTTACTAATCGCTCGGTTTTACCCTGACGGAAGTTCTGTCGACGAGCCAGGGTCTTGCAACTTAGGAACCTAGATTCTCTTTTGGTGTATGCATGCCTAAAATGTATATGTTTATGAACATTACTTTGAATATATTTAATTCTAGTTTTGTACATATTTGACTCAGTTTTACTAACCATTTGACAGCTCAACTTTGACCTTTTGACTTCTGACTTTGACCTTTGACTTTGACTTTTGAGTTAAGGAAAGGTACCGGCTTCCCCCCCCCCCCCCCCCCCCANCCCCCCCCCCCCCCCCGAAAAAATAAAAATTAAAAGAAATATTAATTAAAAAGATTCGAACTTGAAACAAGTGAATTGGGCACCAAAATTGAGGAAGATGTACACTTATATCGAGGCAAAACATGTGAGTCTAAAAAGGAAACAAAACGATAGGACCCAAGCGCTAGGGTGCCCAACCTGCGCGTAGGCGCTCGTCGAGTGTTGTGACGCTCCTCCCTGCATATTTACGACAATTTCAATGTTATATATACCCCTTTTCCCTTCGTCCTTTTCGTCTTCATTCAAACAAATGACGATCTTGAGAGCTTTTTTATTCGAAATGTTGAGCATCTTAGTGCATTCTTGCAATCATGGCTAGTCGAAGTCGCTTGTGACGAATGGCTCTCGTCGCTTAACCCAGAGGAGAAAAGCATGTTGAAAGACTATAAGCTTCCCTCTTTAATCACCTTGAGGTATGCTCAACTCGACACTAAACTTATATATGCTGCTGCATATTGGAACATAAACACCCATAGCTTCATATTTCGTGACAGAGAAGTGACCCCTTTGCCGGAGAAGTTAGGTGGCATAGCGGGATTGTCTTCTGATGGTTTACTCTGTCTTCCCACTACCAAAGATTACTTTTGTCCGATTTTTTAGCGTTATCTTAATGTTGATGCATATGTGATGGAAAAGGCAGTCCATGGTAGGAAAATAGACTTGGTTGGCTTGATTGATTAATTTAGGACTGCTCAAACAACCCGAAAGCGATATAAGTGGCGAGCCTTGTTGATCTGCATATTCGTATGATTTCTTTTTGTTAATGGTGAATCCTCTATTGGTTATGCTGCCTTGTTCACCATCGTTGAACAATTCGAAGATGAAAGGACCCCTATGCCACTATGTATAGGGGAATTGTTTTTGATCCTTGATAGCTTGAAGAGAGATTCTGAAGCCCCCTTGACTGGCTGTCCCTTGCTTTTCTAGGTAAACAATGTTATGCTATAAATGTTGCGAAGTATTTGCTTCTGGAATTGTTATCAATAAAGAGGTCATTTAATGCTAAGTCATATGAAAGATGTAAGGATTATTATTATTTCAAATGTATGATAGGTCATAATACATTCGAAATATTTTACATTCCCGACATTTCCTATGCAGGTATGGCTTATGGATTGATTGAATTTGATGGATCCTCCGTTGAACATTCCTACCTATAATGTTAGGAATGTGTACGGTCATCGCTGGCGGTATCATCACTCTACCATGCATGAATGGTTGTTGACCCTTGCTGATAAGAAGATAAATATTTGATGGACCGTTTCGTGGTGGAGGATCAAAACCATGGTCCATACAGACGAGAATCCTTACACCTATGTGGCTGGCTTGACTGCATTGACTTTCTAATACCCTTCTCGAGTGATGAGGCAATTTTGCATTCAACAGGTAATCCTGTATCAGGATACTATGAGGCCCGAAAAGAATTTTGTGCTACTCGACATTGCAAAGAATTGGGAAAGCAATTGGATGAAGAGGACGAAGATTTCTCTGACTCCATTATTGGAATGCTACGAGAAAGTATCGGAGCATTACTTAATTTGGATGGATGCATAGTCTATTTCTATTCGTGGAGAGGAACGTAAAGCTGAAAGGAGAGATCATGGATATGCTAAAGACAGAGTCTAAGAGAAGCTGAAGGTTACTTCTATTAAGGACAGACGAGGTCCTAGGAAGGTGCCTGTATGGCAAAGGCTTGAGAAGCTTCCTCCCTTAAAGTTTGAAGCTGCTACTAAGAGGAAGAGATCTAAAGAAGAATGCAATGTGGGACGTAAAGGGAAAGAGAAAGTGGCTAAGGCCCTCGCAAAGAAGCAGTGGGTACCTAAGAAGGCAGTGAAAGTGGGAGAATCTTCTAAGACTACAGAGGACAAGGAGAAGGAACCTAGACCTATGTATTGTTACACAATCTTAGTTTTTGTTATTTTTATGAATAAGGCTTGCGTACCATGTCTATGTAAACAACCAAATTTAAATAATCAAATCATTCATTTCATCTCATGAACAAAGTACCACTTTTTTTTGTTGAAGACAAACATAGTTCATGTTTACTTCAAAAGGCCATTAAAATACTGTTGAGGAGTGGGGGGTTTTATTTTTAAATGGGCCGAACCCAGGTCGAGGATGCCTACGTATCCTTTCGCAATCAGACCAAACATAGTTCCAGTAACATCCTAAGCATAGTTTAGACATAGTACTTCATTAGTTGACCCAAGTTGGTGAGATTGTAGAAGTTGTCACCATTCATATCCATTAGTTCCACTGCACCTTCAGAGAATATTTTCTTAACAACATAGGGCCCATCCCAATTCGAGCGGAATTTTCCTCGAGGATCCATGACGGTTTTCCGCAGTGCTTTGAGAGCTAGATCACCCTCCTTGATTTTTTTTCTTTCACATGCTTGTTGAAATGTCTTTCGATTCTCTTTTGGTAGACTAAAACATGACTAAAGGCTTTTAAGTGTTTCTCATCTAGGAGGACCAGAGCATCGTACTAATCCCATACCCATTCGGCTTCTGAAAAGTTCACTTTCTAACACTATCCTTAAGTAGGGTATTTCGAGTTCGATAGGGTTTACGGCTTCCATCTCGTAGGCTAAGGAGAATGGGGTTACTCCCGTCGAAGTCCTAATGGATGTTTTGTACCCCCACAAGGCAAAGGGCAACTGGAGTGGTCAGCCTTTGTAGTTTTCCGTCATTTTGGAGAGAATTGCTTTGACAATTTTGTTTGCTGCTTCAACTGGTCCATTTGTTTAAGGTTGATACGTAAACAACTTGTGTTGCTGGATTTTATATTTCGTTAGAAGCTCCTCACATTCACCTTGAAAATGAGTTCCATTATCATTGATGATTTCATGCGGGGCCCCATATTGGCATATTATGTAGGTTTCAATGAATTGTGAAGCGGGTTTGGCTTGTAACACAAGATATGAAGCGGCTTCCACCCATTTAATTTAGTGAAGTAGTCGCTTGCTACCAATATGAACTCGTGACCTCCATGACCCAGAGGTGTAACATTTCCAATGATGTCAATCCCCCATGTTGAGAACGACAACAGAAATGATAGAGAGTGCAACAGTGATGGTGGTATGTCATGAGCATTTGCTTACTTCTGACACTTATCGCAATGTCTTACGTATCAATTACAATCATCCTCCATTGTAGTCCAATAGTACCCTTGCTTGATAATCTTACATGCTAGCATTTGAGCATTCAAGTGAGATCTGCATATACCCGAATGTACTTGGTCCATGACCTGTTGAACTTCTTTGTTGTCCACACATCAAATGTGTAAGCCATTGTAATGCCTTTTATATAGATCTCCTCCTCGAATGATGTATTGGGAGGCTAGAAGTCTTAAGGCGCAACGCTCTTTCTTCGACGCATCAATGGGATATTGTTGATTCTCTAAATAGTTCTTGATGTCACCGTACCAAGGCTCCTCTTTTGTGACGTTGTTCACCTCATTGTCTTCTTCGACAATGCACACGTGAGCTGGGTCTTTTCTTCTTTCGACCATCAAGGGCATTTCTATCAAAGATCATGGAATGTGGATCATTGAACTTACCCAAAGCATCAGCGAACTGATTGTCCTCCCTCTTTTAGTTAGTGTACTCGATTTGGGAGGCAATTTGTTCCAAATGAGCTTGATACGGAGCTAGGCTTTCACTTCTAAATTTCCATTTTCCAGAGATTTTGTTGTGATCAATGAAGAATTTTTGTAGACTCTTAACGTTTGGACTTTCAAGGCTACAACTGCTTGGAGCCCTATAATGCATGCTTCATATTCAGCGGCGTTATTGGTTACATCAAAGTCAAGTTTTACCGATATTGGTGTGTGCTCCTCTTTGGGCAAGATTAACCAACATTGACCCCACACCCTTGTTTGTTCGAGGCACCGTCACAATACAAGGACCAGCTTTCCTCTTCAGTCGTCATTAATTCTTCGTTGGAAAATTCGTAATCCTCAAGTTGAGGTTCATTAGGAGAGTCTGCTAGGATTTCAAAGACTATACTTCCTTTTATGGACTTTTGTGACATAAACTTAAGGTCAAATTCAACCAACATGATCATCCATGTTTGATATTTATCCGTTTACCGCATGTTTAATGAAGTGATATTTAAGGGATCACCTTTACTATTTATGTGAACAGTGTGAGTTTGTAACTAGTGCCTCAACTTCTTAGTAGACCATACTAATGCCAAGCGTAATTTCTCGATGTTTGAATATCTTTCCTCATATTATAGGAACTTTTTCCTTAAATAGTAGATTGCATTTTCTTTTCCATCAATTTCTTGTGATAGCATGCCCCTGTGGCGATTTTAGTAACAGTCAAGTAGAGTCTTAGAGGATGGCCTGGAGTCAGAGGTACCAAGATGGGCGGATTCGTGAGATATTCCTTGATTTTGTGAATGGCTTATTGACAGTCGTCATCCCATTCTTTTGGAGCATCTTTCTTTGGCTTCCTGAAGATGTGTTCACATACCGTGGTAGGCTTGGAAATGAATTTGCTTATGTACTGAAGCCTTCCTAAGAATCCTCGAATTTCTTTTTCGGTCTTTGGTGGTTTCAAGGACATGATGGCCTTGATTTTTATGGGATCGATTTCAATGCCTCTAGCACTAACCACATGACCCATAAGTTTTGCAGAAGTAACTCTGAAGGCGCATTTTTGAGGATGAAGTCTCATGTTGAACCTTCACAGTCTTTCGAAGAACTTTCTCAAGGCAAGGGTATGTTCACTCCTTTCCTTGGTTTTCACTATCATGTTATCCACATATACCTCTACTTCCTTATGTATCATATCATGAAGAAGTGTAGTTGCAGCGCGTTGGTATGTAGCCCCGGCATTCTTTAGACGAAATGGCATGACTGTGTAACAGTATAGTCCCCATGGAGTAGTGAAAGTCATCTTCTCCATGTCTTTTTCATTCATCTTAATTTGATTGTAGCCAACGTAACCATCCATGAAGGAGAACAGTGTATGGATGGCTGTATTGTCAACTAGTACATGGATATGTGGTAAGGGGAAATCAATCTTTGGACTGGCCTTATTCAGGTCCCGAAAGTCCACGCACATTCTTACTCTCCCATTATTCTTCGAGACAAGGACAATTATTGCAACCCAATCAGCATATTAGACCACCTTGATGAGTCCTGCCTTTAGTTGCTTGATTACCTCTTCTCGGATTTTCAGTTGAACTTCCAGTTTCATCCTTCTAAGCTTTTACTTGACAAATTTTGGCCCCTGGTTCAGGGGGGTGGTGTGCTTAGCTATTTCCGGATCTATCTCTTACATATCTTCATAGGACCATGCAAAAACATCCTTCAATTCCAAGAGTGTTGTTAGCTATAAGCTCTTCCTTTTCTTGAGGATTAAGCATAAGACCAACATGTAATTCCCTTGGAGTGTCATCGTCGGAGATGTTGATCTTTTCAGTTTCCTCAATTATCGGAGTTTTGCTTTCATGTTCCTCTACAGCTTTTATTATTTCATCATCAGTTAGATTTTTAGTTTGTGAAACGGAGCAATCACGTAATAGGGAGGGGGAATAAGAGGATGGAGACGAGGAGTAAGCAAAAGAAGTTATATTATTAGGCTAGTAAATTATGACATCAAAATTGGCTGTAGTGGCAGAATCTAGAGGAGGGCAGGCTCCTTGACAAGTTTATTAGTGACTAAGAAATTCTTAGGACTAGACATCTTAATATCAATGGACTCATACTCCGACTCGGATTCAGTTTTAGATGAATTGCACATTGGGTCTTCTCCTAATAGTCTTGAGCCATCCTCTAACCACTTGACTTGCAGGAGTGATGAGGTCAGTTGGATCTAAGGCTTTAGTATTCATAGCCATAAGCACCTCTTGTTCGGATGGTAGAGCACGTTCTAACCAGAAGAGCAATCTAAGTCCTTGTGCATCAAGATCATCCAGTTCGGATTTCTTATTAGCGATTGGAGTGGCCTCATCTTCCACATTAATGGTGGCAAGGTAGAATCCCCACAAATCTTCTTCATGATCATCGTGCTCGATGTTGATGATAGGTTGACCGGTGGCTTGGATCCTCATTAGGGATGTGTCAATGGTAATCAACACCCCTTCCGATATGAATCAATCAAAATATGTAAACAACTTCAAAGGTTTAATGGATGCTAACAAGAACAATGCAACCTTAGGTGAATTGGTGGCCTTTGGTGACACAAGGCAATTGGGTGCATCCAAGGCAAGAATTTATGTGTGCATGGTCACATGCAATTAAATCCTCACCAAAAGATTTGAGTAGTGTTTAGTAGATGTGTTTTTGCCTATGGGTTTTTTCCCACTGCAGTTGCTAGGGTTTTTCTCATTTCAGGCATAGGTGTTTTCATTTCTTGTGGAGTCTTGGTGATCATAATTAACCTAAAGTGCATGGAGAATGGTTTCTTGAAATTTTCGTGATTAAAAGATTGAATCTTGAAGCATTTCTTGAAGATTTGAAGAAGAATCTTGGAAATGGCTAGTTCTTGGGCGTTTTTAAAGAATCATGGGCATCTTGAAAATTCCGTGATATTTGGTTGTAATTCTGATGATTATCTTGTTAATTAGTTATTTATTTAAGTGGTTAGGATATTTTCTTGATTAGATAAAGTTTGTTAGAGTTTGTTAGCAAGATAAGATCAAGATGTAGTGATGATGAGGCAATCTTATCTTGTGAGTCATGTGTGAGTCATCAAGAACGAATTTTTGGGTGTTTTTTTGCGTGTTTTTCTTATTGTTTTGAGTTCTATTAGGTTGTTAAGATTTCGTCCTTGGTTATTCTATAAATATCCTTGATATTTCTTTGTAACAACATAGATTTATTGAGTAATAAAAACCAACGTTCAAGTTGTACGTTTTTCTCTTATTGTTTTCGTTCAAAAACAATATACTTTATTTTGTGAAGTGGTGCATTGGCTTTATATTCACGTGAGGACAAGAGTGAGTTTGAAGGTGCTTTAGCTTTAATCAAACACAAACTTGTTCGAAATTTCCCTACTCTAAACTCCTGGTGGATTCTTTATAGAGTGGAAACTAGATCCCTTGTTGTGAGTAACGAATTCATATCAATATTCACATCAACTTTTGGTGCTTTTGTTGCAAGATCTATAATTATCAATTACTTATCAAATATGAATCACTTTAACAATAAAATAATGGAATTTGGTAGTGAAGTTCCTGCAAACTTCACTAAAGGACTTTCATTGCAACAAGCAAAGGAAGTTAGGATGCAAAACGAAATTGATGAATTAGAAGCTCGTTTGGACGATATGTTGAAGGTAGTTGCCTCTATTGGTAGCACGCCAAATAAAGGTAAAACCAGGAAGCCAGAATGATCTGATTCTGAGGAGGAAAGCATGATCATTAGAAGTGTTACAAAGCCTAAACTCACGAAGGAATGTTCAAGCAGTGAAAGTGAGGATGAGCCTGGATCAAGGTGCAAAAAGAAGGTGAAAAATAAGGATGATGATCGAAATCTTAAGCTAGAAATCCCTGAGTTTGAAGCAAGTATGGATCCAGATAAATTTTTTGAATGGATTCGAAGGGTAGAGAGGATTTTTACTTATAAGGAATTTGATGATCATAAATCCTATAAAGATGCTGAACTGAAACTCACCTGTTATGCAAGTTTATGGCTTGAAGGTATGCAAAAGAAACGTAAGAAGGATGGAACATCTAAATTGTTTCTTGGACCAAACTTAAAAGAGAGATGAGGAAGCGCTTTGTAACCCAAGATTTCGAGCAAGACAACTTCATTAAGATGCATTCTTTGAGACAAAAATCAAAAAATTGTGGAAGAATACATGGTAGAGTACGAAAATCTTGTGATGGTTTGTGATTTGGAGGAAAAGGAGGATCACAAGGTGGCTCGTTTTGTTGCTGGTCTAGATGAGAATATTAAGGAGAAGGTTGAATTACAGCCATATTGCACGTTTGAGGAGGTTTTGCAAAGTTGCATCTAGGGTTGAAAAGCAGAATGCTCGAAAATCTAGAAGTTTTATCAAGACCTTTGATCAAAAGCGTGATTTGGTACCTACCAAATTAAATTTTGATAAAACAACCAGGGCACCGACCATCTCAAAAGACAAGGGTTCCTCTTCCAGACCAATGGATAGTAAGACTTGCTTCAAGTGCAAGGGTCAAGGTCACTTCCAAAGGGATTGCCCACATGCTAGGGTGACAACCACTAGGGATTGGGGTAATGAAGGAAACTTTGAAGAAGAGGAGCAGGAGAATGTGGATGAAGGGGAAGAGGTGCAATATGATACACATGGGGAAGATGTGGAAGACATTAATCCTGAATCCCAGGGACAGAGTTTGGTTCTGAGAAGAGTGCTTCAATCTCAGCCAAATCCACCAGCTGAAACCCAATGTGAGAAAAAATATTCCTAACTAGATGTAATGTGCAGCGTAGATTATGTGATACCATTATTGATACAAGAGGTTACACTAATGTCGTGTCTACACTATTAATCAATAAGTTTGACATGCATACAAAACCCCATCCACAGCTTTATAAACTTCATTGGCTCAGCAACACCAATGATGTGACGGTGACTAAGCAGGCACTGATTGCATTCAAGATTGGGACTAATGAGGATCAAGTGCTTTGTGATTTATGTCCTATGGATGCGTGCTATATACTACTAAGGAGGCCTTTGCAGTATGATAGATTTGTGAAGATCAATTGGACAACTAATGTGTACATTGTGCGCAAACATGCTAACGAAAAACCATATGCATTGAAACCTTTGATGACTTCTAAAACTAATTCAAGCATGGGGAATTCGAAAGGTGCCTTGTTGATTGGTGGAAAGGAGTTGGAGAAGGAAGTGAAAGAGAGTGGCGCGCCTTTTGTGCTCGTGGCCAAGGAGAAAGAGGAGGAAGCACTCGAAATTCCACATGCAGTGGGGGCCTCTATTGACTGAATTCGTAGATGTCTTTCCTGAAGCATTGCCTCCTAGATTACCTCCAATTAGAGGTATTGAACACCAAATTGATTTGACTCCTTGTGCACAAATTCCCAATAAGCCAGCATATAGATGCAATCCTAAAGAAACAAAAGAAATTCAGAGGCAAATTGAAGATTTGATGGAAAGGGGCTATGTCAGTGAAAGTATGAGTCCATGTGATGTACCGATATTGAAAGTGCCTAAAAAGGATGGGATATTGAGGATGTGTAGTGATTCACTTGCAGTAAATAATATAACCATCAAATACAGGTTCCCTATACCTAGATTTGATGATTTGTTGGATGAAATGTATAGGTCTCACGTGTTTTCAAAAATTAATCTGCAAAGTGGCTATCATCAGATTAGAATGAAAGAAGGCGACGACTGGAAGACAGGTTTCAAGACGAAATTGGGCTTATATGAATGGTTAGTCATGCCTTTTGGATTGACCAATGCACCTAGCACATTCATAAGATTAATGAATGAAGTACTCAAGCCCTTCATAAGAAAGTTCATAGTGGTTTATTTAGATGATATATTAGTTTACAGTACTTGTGTCAATGTTCATCTAAATCACCTTAGGAGTGTCTTTGATACATTAAGGAAGGAAAAATTGTATGCAAAACTAGAGAAGTGTTACTTTTTAGTGCCTAGTGTGACGTTTTTGGGTTACATAGTTTCGAAAGATGGGGTTTCAGTTGATCCATCTATGGTTGAAGCCATTATCATGGCCTGTACCAAAATGTGTTACTGATGTCAAAGCTTTCTATGGATTGGCCTCATTCTATAGGAGTGTTGTGAAGAATTTTTCATCTATAGTTGCTCCTATGACTAAATGTATCAAGAAAGACAAGGTAAAGTTTGAATGGACCCCAGGGGCGCAAGAAGCATTTGATCTTGTCAAGAAATTGCTTTGCAACACACAAATTCTAGTACTGCCAGATTTTTCTAAGCCTTTTAAGGTGGAGACTGACGAAAGTGGTGTTGGTATTGGAGCAGTTTTGGTTCAGGAAAAGAGGCCAATTGCTTATTTTAGTGAGAAGTTGAATGGGGCGAATCTGAATTATTCTACTTATCATAAGGAGTTTTATGCCATTGTTAGAGCTTTGGATCATTGGCGTCATTATCTCAGACCCAACCAATATATTCTACACTCAGATCATGAAGCTTTGAAACATATCAATGGTCAGCATAAGTTGAATCGTCGTTATGCAATGTGGGTAGAATTTTTACAATCGCTTCACTTTTCATCTAAGTATAAAACTGGCAAATCGAATGTTGTGGCTGATGCTTTGTTAAGGAGATATGCTCTAATAGGTGTTTTGAATTTTAAGTTGCTTGGATTAGATCTTATCATAGAATACTATGAAAAGGACGAAAATTTTGGCCCTATTTTGGCACAAATGTCGAAGGGGGTTTTGGGTTCTTATGTGCTGCATGATGGTTTTCTATTCAAAGGAAATCTTTTATGTATTCCCAAGTGCTCAATCAGAGAGTTGGTGGTGAGAGAAGCTCATGGAGGAGGACTAGCAGGGCATTTTCGAATCACGAAAACATTGACTATGTTGCAGGAGCATTTTTATTGGCCTAAGAGGATTGCAGATGTTGAAGCTATTATTTCTCAGTGTGATACTTGCCAGAAAGCATAAGCATCTTTTCATCAAGGTTTATACACTCCATTTCCTTTTCCAGAATTCTCTTGGGAGGATATTTCTATGGATTTCATAGTGGGGTTGCCTAGAACAGCAAGAGGAAAAGATTCTATCATGGTAGTGGTTAATAGATTCTAAAAAGATGGCGCATTTTGTACTTTGCCATAAGACAGATGATGCCATGAATGTAGCTGATCTTTGAGATTTGTTTGAAGTTTAAGTTTTAAATTGGTTTTGGTTTAAAAACTTCCACTGTAGTACTTTGTTAAAAGCCTTAGCTGTTATCACAGTGGCGGTAATACTTTGGTTTTTCCTCGTTAATTAGGAGTTTTAATAGTTATATTTCTTTAATATGTATAATATGTTTTCCGAAAAAATTTAGAGTAGAAGATTAGGAAATTTCCAGGGTGTTACATATGTTGAGTTGTTTACTTATGATGGTGATGTAAAGAGCTTTGTTCTGACTAGAGCTTGCCTATGCTTGAGTAGTGTCGTCGGCTACATTTACGTCAATTAGGGCCTTGAGTAGAGCTTGCCTATGCTTTTCCAAAGAGACTAGTAGTTGCCATACGTTGATATCGGCCTTGGTTCTTTTGATTTGCTTGATAATCACGTTTTCCTCTTGAGGTAGAGGAGGTGGTGGAGTTGTCTGAGTGTTGTTTTGGTTTGGTGTAGTGTTAAGATGTCCTGTTCGAGTGAGGAATTGAACCTTATTGCCGTTAAGAGGTGACAAGGGCATAAGAACCTCTGTGATGTCATCGTCTTCTTCGAGGAGAGTGTGATATGTTGGTTTTATTCCATTTCCTGCATAGACTTCTTCGTTATCACTATCCCATATTTCGTCAACTTGTAGGAGGGATGGAAAGGTGATTGTTTGTGGGGCAGGTTGTCCCACAGGAGTAATCAAGTTGAGTGGGTCAAAAAATAGTTCATCTTTTTTTACCACGTTGACAGGATTGAGGTAGAAATTCTCTTCCTCGATCATGAAGATGGCGAGAGGGTTGGTTTTAATATTGAGCCTCTTTACTCCGGGCGGAATGGGGAGCCTTCCATCTTCGATCCTGTCTTGTAGAAGATTTCTGAGTGTCCAACATTCTTCGGTAGTGTGACCCCTACCTTGATGGTACTTGCAGTATTTGTTGACATCCCATCGTAGTGACCTCTTTTTAGGAGTAGGATCCAGAGTGGGTTCCATTGCACTTATTTTTCCTTTTGATTGGAATCTTTCAAACGCTTGAGTATAGGCCATACCCAAGGGTGTGTACTCGCGTAGGCGACGAAAAGGAGCTCTAGTTTCTTTGATGACATTAATGTTGTTGGAAGTGGATGCTCCTTTTGCTTGATTGGTCCTTGGATTGCTGGACCGTTTTCCTTTTCCACCTTCCTTGTTAAGATTGTCTTCAATCTCGATCCCAATGTGGTAAACTTGTTCAAAAGTACTAAGGCCAAAGTACTTGAGATGATTTTTATAATTTGGATGCAAGTTAGCAATAAATATCTTGACTTAATCCTTTTCCGGTGGTGTACTTACCATTTGTGCTGCGACTTCGCTCCAACGGGATATATAGGAGGTGATTCCTTCCTTTTCTCCTTGTTTGATAATTTCAAGCTCCCTTTGAGAAGTAGTAGCTTGAGTATTTCCTTTATAACGAGTCATGAAGGCATGGGTTATGTCCTCCCAAGTTGATATATTCTTGTCGGGAAGTGAGAAGAACCATTTTTGACAGACGGGCTCTAGAGTCATAGGAAAGATTCTTGGGTAGAGCCTTGGATTGATCTTCTTCACATCCATGTAGAACTTGAAGCCTCTGAAGAAGTATTTTGGATTATCGGTAGCCTTTAATTTAGGAAGTTCAGCAATGGAGAACTTTTTCGGTAAGCTGTCGATCATGTCCTGATCGAGATTAGGAGGATCAAAATAAGAATCTTGGTCGGTGACCCTCACAACTACCTTCTCTAGGTCTTGTACGGAGTTCTTATTCTTGAGACAGTTTATCCCAACTTTCATTTGCCCCAAGGCTTGTGTTACTTTTGCTAAGGCAAGAGCCAATTCGTGCATCGTGACGGGAGATTCTTGGTCGCTCATTGTTGAACAAACTGTGTTGTATTTTCTTAATCATGAGTGGGGATGTCTTTTCGAACTAACCTTGTTCCCTAGTCCAATGAGGAGTCGATGATTTGGTTCGTGCACGACCTTTCTTGCGATGTTTAGATTTTAGAGTGTTTGTTTTAACTTGTTTCAATGCATGACTTGACTCTTATGACACATGTGAGGCCTATCATGGTTGCTTCCTAGTTCTATATGGTTGCATGATGCATAGTATTTCATCTTTCCCTTTTTCGCTTTTTTTTATTATTATTATTGGGAGGAGATGAAGATACTTTTTACAAATTGAATGTTATGCAACCTATGTGGGGTCTATATGGACCTTTAGTCAACATGACAAGCAACCATGGTCTACATGCGACTCTCTAGGTGAAAAGTCTACGAGCAAGCTAGATTCCCACAAACACATTTATACAAGCATAGGATCATATAACACATCGCACGTAATAGGACACCTATGCATGAGGTTAGGTCCATTATTCCTAGCCAAGGTTCTAAGAGGCGACTAGAAATAAAGCTTAGGGTGTCCAAGAGGGTACCATGACTAGTGTGTGCCCAACTATCCACACCACAACTTAGTGCTAATCAAAGGGGACATCAATTATGGATCAAATTGGTCATATGATCAACGCGTCACGGTTGGGATGGACTTCAACTAAGGAACGGCCTAGCTAGGTCACCTAACCATCCTTGATATCGGCTCCTCAGGGGTGTCTCAAGTATAGAACATACTTTAAGAGACGTGTGTCCTAAAGCAACACCGTCACGTGGGAATTTCATGCATTATGCCTATCAAATAGAATTCAATATTAAAACTATGAAATTACGAGATATTTTGAGTTTCGTCCACTCTCCTTTAAAAATAAAGGCATATTCCAAGTGAAGTCGCCAAACTGTGGACCCAGGGCTTTGGGTGCTCATGTGCCCTTTCTTACAGGACGTTTGAATGTCTTGTTTAGGTTGTTTGCATAGTGTGAGTATGCTTGGCTTGGGGATTAGTAGAGAAGTCGCCACCGTCCTCCTTTCAGGATTCAACGGAACACCGTTAGATCATAGCCTAATTGCAAAATGATAGCCAAGGATAAGAAGGTCTCATATCTTTGGATTTGAGGATGAGGTTAAGGACAACAGTAGGTCACAGTGTCCCCCCGCGTATAGTGGCCTCTACTTGTTCTCATGTTTAATTTCAAAATCATAATATCGAATTATAGCGCTCATATTTCCGGTTCAGACCTACAAACACGTAAGGAAATAAGGCTAACCGGATTTTAGTTAATGCACACATAAATTTCGTTTTATCATGCGTGGGTGATCGCTTTAGTTTTAAGTTGATTTTAATCTTTGATTAGTGGAAACATGCCTTTAGGTCTTTGAAACTAAACATGAATTCTATGTGATTTTAAAGCATTAAACATATAGGATGAATCACACAAAACCTAAAGCACGGATTCTACATAAGATTGATTTTGTTTTAATGTCGAACCATCAATGAATCAACATTAAATGAATATGAATTAAAGACATGTCAATTATCTAATAAAGCAGTAAAATCACATAATCATGTATACTAACTCATTAAAGAACTCAATTTGATGATTTCGATATTGTTGGCCTTATTCGAAGTACCTTTCATGCAAGTCGATGACCCGTTAGAACAGAGAGCTTGAAGAACCTTAACAAAGTAATAATAATAATATTATGTGCTTGGCACGATCTTTCGAAGGAATGAACGAAAACCGAGAGAGTTTTAGAGAGAGAAAGTGATGAGTTAGAGAGAGAGAATGTGAGAAAGTTGTGAAGATGTGTGTTGATGATTGTGTATTATGAAGGTCAAAGGAGGGGGTTATATATAGTGCTAGAAAGAAGGCCATTGAGCGCCAGGGCGCTAAGAAAGCGCTAGGACGTTCAACAGTGAGCGCCAGGACGCCCATAGAGCGCCAAGACGCTCGAGGCGAGCACTAGGGCGCCGACTAAGCGCTATGGCGCAACCCCTTTGGGCGCCTGGGCGCTCCCCCTGCGTTGTGGCGCTCAAAATTCTGAGTTTCCATTTTTACGCGGAACATCTCCGGTGCTTTCTTCCATAACTCGAATTATTCCAAAATAATACGAGAATATACGAAATTTACTTCCTTAAAACTATTAATACACATCCATAACCTAGAGTTGCCATAAACAGAACAAACCTTTCTAGAAGTTTCGTCGAATCTAGTCACATTCGTACGCTTAAATTGATTTATTTTATTTTCGAAAATGAATTTACTATGAAACGGAAATGAAATGAAATGAAAATAATGGAATGAAAAATAACAAAATCATTTTAAGTTTACTTCAACCATTATAACTCATCATTGGTTAACCCCTATTGCAACGGTTTTATTTATTTAATTATTTTCAAGCACTCGACTTTCAAGAGTCGTACAATGTTGCGACGCGGTACACGATAAACATCGGCTGTTCGGTGGGAGCAAAAATAGCTATCTGATATCCTGTCGAAGTGGCTACCAAAGATAAACCATACGTGGCTCACTAGGCTACTAGTAAGGGCAAGTAATGATCGAATCCCACGAGATAAAGGTCTTTATACTAACGCGGTCCAACGAGTACGTTTAAGTCGGTTTTATTTCAGAAGAAAGATTGTCACTAATGTTGATTTATTTTAACTTGATTTTAAGAATTAAAGACGACTAAGGTAAGGGATACACCACTCACTTATTACATGAAGGCGCGGATTTTTAGGTTAAATCGAACGTAGAGGGGAATGTCAAGGGGAAGTTGTTCTAAGAGTCATGTCTACTCTCTCGAGCTAGCATGACGAGCGGAACTATGAACACGACCTATTCTCATGGCGTGAGCATAAAACGGGTCCTAAGCACTTTTTCTCGAAGACTAGTATCGTCTCTTAACTTAAACACCTATTCTCATGGTTTTCAAACTAATCAAACACGGGGAGTCTTCACTCAACTTCATCTCTCGATCCTTCATTGAGGAACCTAAGACGACATCTATGGAAGCAAGTCATAGATTACGTGATTTAAAACCCAATGTAACGATTCTAGTTACCACCAAGTTAAGTTTTTACTCAGAACCTACTTATGTCATGAAGGAGGTGAGGGTTTCACCCATACCTTAGCCCTAAAAACTACTCACTACACATTTTATTAATCAAATACATTTTTTATTCATGATTACAAATTATAGCAAAGAAATAAGTTATGACAATGGATTATAAACTAAACTAAAAAAAAAGTATTAAAAATGGAAGAGCTTTGTTTGATTATCAATGTTATTACAAAGAAATAAGTTATGCAAGTGATTTAATCAAACTACAAAAGCATTAGAGAAAATGAAGACAAGGACAATGTTTAATCTTGAGAGTATTTAAGACATAAAGCAATAATGCAAGGACAAGATTAACTTGAGAAGAAAACTTATGAACTTGAATTAATATAAGCAATAGAATAAGGACATGAAGAAAGCTGTAGAACTTGAAATAATGAAAGCAATGAAGGAAAGGACAAGTTTAACTTGATAAAAGCTTAATAAACAAATTTCAAAGTAAGAAAATAGCTACAACAATTATAATTTTAATGGGAATTGAAGATGAATTAAGAGTTGTACCATGAAGCCTGAATATTTTTAATTAAAGAGCCTTGAAGCTTTACTTCCAATAACACCCCAATACAATGATGATTAACCAAGAAGCTTTGAATGTCAAAACAAGAACACCAAATTAGCAACACCAAACTAAGAACATGAACAAGAAACCAAGAATTTTTAATAACCAAATTTGAATTAATTGAAGAAAGATTGAATTACAACTATTAGATTTATCAAGAACTAACCACTTAATCAAATACAATAAATCTAGAGAGCAAAATGAGAGTTTCTAATTGTCTTATTATAACATCTAGCTATTTCTAACAAAATCTAACTCTCCAAAACTGCTGAAAAACCCAGGTATATATAGTAGAGTTTAAACCCAAAGAAAGTGGGTAAGTTGAAGAAGAGAAAAATAAAGTCGCCAGAGTAGGGGGTAGCGGTCGCTACAAGAAGGTAGCGGGCACTAGGCTACGGTAGCGGGCGCTCCTATAGCCAAGCGGGCACTACCCCCTGTTTTCCTTTCTTTCTTTGAGGCAGTGGCTTTAGTTGTGAAAGTGAATTGCCAAGCACCTCTCAGTCTTCCAACATCGCTAGACCAAGCTAGCAATATCGCTAGTAAAACTTGCGATATTGTTAGAACCTTGAGCAAAAGCCGAAAGGATCTTAACAAAGGCTTTAAACTTCGATCGAACCGACAAAAATCTTTGCAAAGCATAATACTCCTCTTATTTCATGTCATGTCTTGATTTCCTAATCAACCGAGAAATCCTATGAAAATGAGATAAAATAAAAAATAGAGTAATACAAGGAATAATTAACTAAAATATGTAGGAAAGGGAAAAGAGAAAAAAAACTATATAAACAAGGAAAAACTGAGAAAGAAGGGAGAGAAAACTAGCTAAACTAACTAAGAAAATTACGGAAAAAGTAAACAAATAAGCACTACATCAAACTCCCCCAAACTAGACCATTGCTTGTCCCCAAGCAATCTTAACCTTGAAAAACGAGAAGAGAAAGATGAATCCCTCAGGGAAATGATTAACAAAGATTTAAACAAATTCTCAAAAATGAACTAAATCATTAACACCAAGGAAAGTAAGGGAAGCATAGTTCTCAAGAAGTACTTCACATAGCAACCTAAGTAGATTAAAGTGAACTTGTGAGTTTCAACTAATAATACATCATATACTCCATAATATGCAATGATCGTACGAAATACTCCTTGAGGGAGTTTATAAAAGAAACAAGAGCGTAGATGAGATAAGAAGTGGTTTGATCACTCACATCTTGCGTAAAATACCCTCTCAATAAGCTTGCCAAGTGACTTTATTGATCAAGTAACCTTTGAACTTTGCATCTCGGTCTCAAATGGACTTTGAGGGTTCTAATGGGGTTGAGGTAAGGTGAAAGTTGGAAAGTTTGGGTATTTTGAGGAGGTAAAACTAAGTGAAGCATTTACAACTCAATAACGAACTTTTGCAAACTTTTGACAATGAATGAAGAACTCAACACAACAAAACTCAATCTTCCACTATAATCTAATGATCATGAAGAATAGAAGTGGAAAAATCGACTTAAAGACTCATTTTGTAACTCTAATAACCGTCCTAAAAGGAATAGGACAACGTAGACGTATGACTTTTCATCATTTTAAAAGATAATCTTTAAAGAAATGATGACGAAAAGCCATTTACTCACTTCAAATTAATTGAACAAGAACCAGCCTTTTACTGCTAACTAAGGTTATTTACAAAAGCCTTGGAATTTTATTTTGTTTTATTTATTTATTTATTTATTATTATTATTATTTTCAATTCCACTACACATCTTTTCTTTCTTTTCTTTTCTCTTTTTTCTTTTTCTTTTTTTTTGAATAGAACGAATTGATACAAGAGGACAAGAATGATGACATGCTTCACTAACCACATAGGATGACAACGGTTATAGGTTGAGGTTCATATGTGGGTTGGTGAACAAGGGTCAAAGCAAAAAGAAGGGGAACAAAGAATATGTACATATATGGAAATATAAGAAAAGTAACAAACCTAAGAAGAGTTGGATTCTAAAAAAAAATATACAAAATGAGGGCCATGTTCATATAACCGAGAACAAAGTAGGGATGATTCCCAAAGTCACAAGGCAAATTGTCGATCTAGGTATCCACAACAAGGCAATTATCAACCGCTCTAGAAAGAAAATGAGACCAAGGTGATGGTCTATATATGCATGAAGGCTAAAAATCTCACCAAGGTTCAAAGACGATCATTCATGCGGTGTTTTCACAAAGTCAAAGGAGTTGAGAAACCGATATTCACTACACAAGTTCAAACAATTATCTAACATGGTCTAATTACTACAGAAGTCAAAACTTGAGAACTACCTTTCTAAAGTGTTTTTAGGATTTAAAGCTCATGAGAAAGGGAAAAACTAAGCTAATAGTCTCTTTTCACATCATAGCGATCTAATCCTAAAACTAACCAAAAAGACCTAGAAAAGAAAAATATTTTTGGACTTTTCATTTTAAATGCATGCGGTAAAAAAATAAATGCTCTAAAAGTAAACTAAGGGAAAATAATAAAATAAAATAAACTACAAAAATAAACTACATGTTGTATGCTAAAAGTTAAAATGCATTTGGATTTTAAGGGAAGAAGGGTAAAGAATGAATAATTTGTATTTTTAGGGGAAGAGGGGTGAAGAAAGAATAATTTGGATTTTCCAAAATGAGAGAAAACCACCATCAACAATCAATCATCAAAATCTTAACTCAAACAAAATCATCATCATCATCATCAAACAAATGAAGGGCTCACAAAAATTACCAAAAAAAATAACGCTCATAATCATACCATCGTCATCATGTAGGAAAAATTATCAACAAACCCAAAGCTAGCGTCTACTTCCCTCCTAGTACCACAATCAAACAACCTCAAAATAGGAATCAACTCTCTCTCTTGAAATCAAAAACAACAAACAACACAAACCAACCAACAACAAATGAAACCAAAATGACTCAACTACGTACCCTTCGTGCATACCCTTTAAAAGCATCCAGCGTTACTATTGGACTCCTTCGCCAAGCTAGGAGATGAGCATCGACTCGATGCTCAAGGAGAAAGAGGGTCCCGCCTAAAATTATAGGTGGGATCAACGTCAGGACCACTAGCGTCGGTATATGGTGGCCAATCATAGCGTGGTCGGTTAGGGTAGTTGCCAAACTCGAAAGGGCAAGAAGGGTAGGGATCCCAACCCACCGTATATCCTTGTGGCCAAGAATCACAAGGAACACTTGGATCACCTCGGGGATCACAACCTCCAGAAACTTGGAAGTTGTAACCCGGCTCTGATCGAGTGGGGAAGTAGGGCCAAGTGGGTTGACCATTATTCCAACCCAGGACTGGTCCTTCCTGAGGTGGGTGGTGTGGGTAGTTGAGATAAGGGTCAAAATGGTCTGAGGAAACGTGATAATGATACATGGCATTGGTTTGAATCGATGCCAGCCCACGCTCCTGTTGTTGTTGTTGTGGTTGTTGGGATTGGATGTAGCTAAACATCTCTGTTTGTTGGAGGGAGAAAGAGTTGAAAGCATTTAGAAGTTCAGAATAAGGAGGGGTTTGAGAGGAAGAGGATCCTTGTTGGCTTGTATCCGGTGGTACTTGGGAAGGAGGGTGCCTCGTCCCATAACCATGGGGAGGGGAACAAGGATGCTGAGGGGTAGCTAAGGGGAGAAGGTGAGAGTAGCGTCTACAAAATAAGGGGTGGTCTTCCAGACTCAGAGGTTCGAAAGGAATAAGGAAAGGGGATTCCTTTTCGAACGTGGTGAGTGATGGGTTAGGCAAATAGCAGTGGTATCACCTATTTACTAACCAACTCACTCGGTCCGGCCTAGAAGTCTCATGCACGAACCAAGCAGAAGTGAACGAATATAAGTCAAACAAAAGATCATCATTCACCGTTTATAGTGCATGGAAGTAGTGGGAGTATCCTAATTTCCTAGCTATAAGGGTGATATACCTACCCAAACCTATTTCTCCCTTCATGCGGGGTTTGGAGACAATTTCTCTACAACGCTTAACAAAACTCCAACCGGTATTAAGGCGCCGGTCGAGTTTGGCTTAGCTGCCATGTAAAGGCAGCGGAGCTCAGTTTGGTTTATCTTCCCCAAATCTTGTTTGGAGAGGATAGAGTTACCAAACAACTGGTGCAAAAGCCTTAAACTTTGTTGGTGGATTTGACTGGCCAACGAGGTGGTAGAATGGAACCTATCGATGCCACTAATTTCCTTCTAGAATTCATGGAGGTGAAATCCTGGAACAGTGACCCCAGATGGTTCAAATGTGTGGTTGGCCGGATCACAACCAAAATACGTGTTAAGCTGTGATAGGGTGATGGTATGATTATTGTTAAACATTCGGAAACTAAGTTCATATTCAGGAAAATCATCGTAGTCCGAAGTATGTCTACGTTTAAAAATACTTATGAATTCGTATGTTAAATGGAGGTAGGTTGGGTTGACGTTGTCCGGATGAACAAAGTTTGTCCAACCTAAGATCTCAAACAAAACTTGCATTTCGATTTCAAAGTTTAAGGCTTGTGCAAGTTTTGGATCATAAAACTGCGTACCTCTTAACATACGCTCATTTAAATCATCCCATTTTTGGCGGTCCTGGTTAGGGACTCTAATTGGCGATGTTTCAACAGCATCAGGAGGGTAGTTGGTTCGGGATCTAAGTCAACAGTCTTACCTTTCTTTTTACTTAAACAAAAAATATTCCTCATGATTATAGTAACAAGATTGTAAAAAGACTCTAATCAAGAGAATGATCTAAATAAAAGTGAAAAGAAATAAGAGAAAAGATCCTTAATCAACTAAAAAGCCCAGTTCATGAAGCAATGGCGACCTCAAAAAGCCAAAGATCCACATACAAAACCAAGAAAACAAAAAAAAATGCTTATGACAAAGACACACTCAAAAACTCAACCAAGAGTTAGTAAAATCAAGCATAAACAAAAAAGCTCACAAATTAGCAATAATAACTCAAAAACAAAAGTTTAAGAAGTTAATAAACTAAAATAAAAGGAGACATGCATATAATTAAATGGAGAACAACATTAATTAAGTGAAAATAACAAAAAAATCGAGTTGGAAGAAGAAGAAATGATACAAAATAGAGTGTGAAAACACTCTATAAACACCAATATGTGGACTAGAAAGCCAAAAATCGAATGTTGTATGAAACCCTAACTTTTCCCCAAATTGATTTTTATGATGTTCATGAAAAAAATTTAGAAATTTGTGAGTATTATTATGAGATCTTGAAAAAAAAAAGTAAACAATTGGAAGATTTGAGTGTATTTTGGATGAGGATATGAGAAAGATTGATGTAGTTTTGATGAGAGGAAGAGGGAGGAGAATGGGGTTTGGTGAGAGAAGCAAACATGAGATGTAAAAAGACATAGGGTTATGAGGAAAAAATGCTGAAATTGCGATCTATTCTGGTTAAAAAGGAGGCATAGCGGGCGCTATAGAGGGGTAGAGGGCGCTACCTGTAGCGAGCGGTACTCTGCAGGAGCGGGCGCTACCCCCCTCAATCATTTTACTCAAATACAATTAATAGCCTCTGGAAACACCAAATGGGTAGCAGGCGCTCCTGTAGCCTAGCGGGCGCTAGTCTACAGGAGCGGGCACTACCCCCCTTTTTTCATTATATGCACAAATTGAGACAAAAGCCTTTGGAATATAAATCTGTCTGGCCTAGCGCCCGCTAGGTCTGCTAGACCTCTGAACTGAAACTGTTTTTTTAGCAGCAATTTTTGCACTAATTCAAGTTTTTAATGCCTAAAACATTATATAGGCCTTATCAAGAAGAAGAGCTTCATGATATCATCATATAGGGGCAAAATTACATGTCCAAATGACTTACGAGGTTTGAAGGCGCCTCAAATGCCTTTTGGGATGGTGTTTTCCCAAATAGCATGAAATGAGTAAAAAAATTAACCTCGATTGTACTTATGACCCAAAATAAGCGATAGGAAAGCTTCATAAGTTCAAGAAGAAGCCAAGTGAGATAATGGAGGAGTCAGTTTTTGATAAAATTACTTAAGGGGTGACTCGAGGTGATTAAATCCCCGAAAAAGCCCGAAAAGTCACCAACTCTTGCCTCATATGAAGCATGATAGTTATTTGACTTCAATTTCTCAATCAAAACTTCACAAAAACCTTCAAGAATATGCCCGGGGTTTCCTTGGCTGAATAAGGTCATCAAAGGTAATGGGGTGATAAAATCCCAAAAACTCAAAAAAAAAAAAAAAAAGCTCATGAGAAGCCTAAAATCCTCGAAATGAGCTAGAAATTTATGAAAGTATGTACAAGTGATACGGGGTGCCTCGCGTGAGCGCTTGTTTAACGTCTCGAGCCTAACGCAAGTTCTAGAAACAGGAACTAAGATGTGATTGTAGTCACATCAAAGTTCGATTTTTATAGATACGAGCGTTCTCGTAAGCATCAAGACGAATTTCCTCCAAGGCATGGAGGTCAAGAATCCTTTTGTCACCGGTACTTTGAAAATCAAAATTTAAAGTTTTTATGGCCCAATGTGCTCGGTGTTCTAACTCCACAGGAAGATGACACGACTTCCCATACACAAGTTTATACGAGGTCGTGCCTATAGGAGCTTTGAAAGCTGTTCGATAGGCCCATAAGGCATCGGAAAGCCTTGTTGACCAATCCTTACGGGACCTATCGACAGTCTTCTCGAGGATAGCTTTGATCTCCCGATTAGAGATCTCGGCTTGTTCAATTGTTTGAGGGTGATAAGATAAGGAAATCTCATGCTTAACCCCATACTTAGCAAGGATGGTTTGGACGGCACGCATTGCAAAGTGCGACCCCCATCACTAATAACAGCCCGAGGTACTCCGAACCTCGGAAAAATGATATCCTTGAAAAGCTTAATAACAACCTTTGAGTCATTGGTGGGGGAAGCAATAGCTTCCACCCTTTTTGTTACATAATAAACGACCAATATATATTGGTTGTCAAAGGAGATTGGAAAAGGCCCCATGAAGTGCATCCCCCAAACATCAAATATTTCTAATTCTAGAATGTTGTTTAGGGGCATTTCATACCTTCTTGTAAGATTCCCGGTGCATTAACACCGGTCACATGGATTTCACAAAAGACCACACATCTTTAAACATGTTAAGCCAAAAGAAACCACTTTGAAAAACCTTTGTCAAGGTTTTGTCAGAACCCATATGCCCGCCATAAAGTGACGAATGACACATATAAATGACATTCGGAACTTCCGACTCGGGAATACAATGTCGGAAGAGGCCTTCAATTCCTCTTTTGAACAATAAAGGGTCATCCCAATAGTAGTTCCGAACATCATGCATAAATTTCCGTCTTTGTTGGTAAGACCAATCAGGTGGAATAACCTAGGCACTAAGGTAGTTTGCATAATCCGCAAACCAAGGGGTAGGGGAAGTTATAGTTGCCATTAGTTGCTCATCGAGAAATGAGTCATCCATAGGGGTGATCTCATCCCCCTCAACTAAAGGTAAGCGGGATAGATGGTCCGCCACTACATTTTCTGTCGCACATTTATCACAGGTTTCAAAATCAAACTCTTGTAGGAGTAAGATCCATCGTATAAGTCTAGGCTTTGCATCCTTCTTGGAGAGAAGGTATTTCAAAGCTGAATGATCGGTGAAAACAATGACCTTAGACCCAACTAAGTATGATCAGAACTTCTCCATAGCATGAACAATTGCTAGAAGTTCCTTCTCGGTGGTACTATAATTCTGTTGTGCCTCATCAAGAGTTTTACTTGTATAGTAAATGGCATGCAGCTTCCCATCTTTCCGTTGGTCGAGAACAGTAACAACAGTAAATTCCGAAGCATCACACATAAGCTCTAAAGAAAGAGTCCAATGTGGAGCTTATATGAGGGGGGCAGATATTAAGGCCGCCTTAAGCTGATCAAATGCTATAAGGCAGTCTTTAGTGAACTCAAACGGGGCATCCTTAAGAAAGGAGCTGAGTGAGGGGTTTAACGACTTTAGAGAAGTCTTTGATGAAGCGGCGGTAAAAACCCGCATGCCCAAAAAAACTTCTCACCCCCTTGACATTTACAAGCCGGAGGGGGTAAGCATTCAATTACCTCAATCTTAGCTCTATCCACCTCAATGCCACGTTTTGAGATGACATAGCCAAGCACTATGCCTCTTCAACCATGAAGTGGCATTTTTCCCAGCTCAAGACTAGGTTCGTCTTTTGACATAGTTATAATACTAGAACGAGATTAGATAGGCATTGGTCAAAAGATGATCCTCCGACCGAAAAGTCATCCATGAACACCTCGATGGATGATTCGAGCATATCAGAAAAAATGGCCATCATACATTGTTGAAATGTGGATGGGGCATTACAAAGGCCAAAAGGCATCCTTCAATAAGAAAAGGTGCCAAAAGGACAAGTAAAGGTAGTTTTTTACTAATCCTCAGGATTAATCGGGATTTGGAAAAAACCAGGATATCCATCAAGAAAACAATAATGCGAATGGCCAAGTAAACGCTCTAGCACTTGATCAATAAATGGCAAAGGAAAATGGTCTTTCCGGGTGGCTTTATTATGCTTGCGGTAATCTATGCACATACGCCACCTGGTAACCGATCTAGTAGAGATCGATTTTCCTTTGTCATTTTTCACAATAGTCATGCCTCATTTTTTTGGCACAACTTGGAACGGGCTCACCCACCTACTATCAGAAATAAAGAAGATGATGCCAGCTTCAAGATGTTTGAGCACTTCGGCTCGTACTACTTCTTTCATATTCGGATTCAACCTTCTTTGATGCTTAATTGATGAAGCATTGGCATCATCAAGAAGAATCCGATGCATACATAAAGAGGGGCTCACTCCCTTTATGTCTACAATGGTGTAACCAATAACACTTTGATATTTTCGTAGTAGACAAAGCAATTTATCGATGGAAGTGGTATTAAGTTTAGCATTGATTATGACCGGACAAGACTCTTTCTCATCTCTCCTTGGCCAGCACACAGCTTCTCCTAGCTTATGTGGTGCGTTCACTACTCCTCCAATGTTGAATCAGTATGATTCAACGCTAAGACAACTACTAGCTCCGTAGTCGTAACCTGGTACCTGCGAAGAAGGAAAAAGTTAGAAGTTATTAATAGATTCACATTTTGGGTATGGCTGATGCCTCTAATTGCTGCGTTGTTGGCTAGCTATCCTGCGGTCGTCGTAAGCTGGCCTTCGGGAAGCTTCGTCTTCTTCTATTCTGACTTCAGCTAGTGCTTTGGCTTGCACTTCGCGAAAGTGGAGCACGGGTACCTAGTCAGCTCCTCGTACAACCTGGACCTGTATGGTAGCCCTCGTCTGAAGGCTTCGATAGTCGTAGAGGAATCTAGGTTGGGTATAGCTATCATCTCTTTGTTGAATCTGTCTAGGTAAGATCTAACATCTTCGTTGGGTCTTTGCACTATTCTGTAAAGATCACTGGACTACTTCTTCATGGCACGGCTGCGTGCAAATTGCTGGTAAAACCTGTTAGCCAAGCTGGAGAAATCTTATATGGTTCCCGGCTTCAGATTCATCAGCCATTGTAACGCGGGACCTGTGAGGGTTGCTCTGAACGATTTGCACAAGGTGGCTTCCACTGCTTCATCAGGGATAGGTAGTGGCATCATCTTCTGCTTGTATTGGGAGATGTGATCCACTGGATCTGTTGTCCCGTCATACAGCTTAGCGAATGTCGGGATGTTCAGCTTCTTTGGTAATTTTACCCTGGCCACCTCTTCGACGAAAGGTGACAAGGCGTAGCTGCGCTTGGCCTCAATAGCTACAGGGATTGGGGCCCCTAGCAGCTTGGATAGTAGCTGGTACAACTTTCGGTTCTGCTGCCGTAGGAAAGCCATCTCCTTAGCAGGTTTCTTCTTGGGCTGGTCATCCTGGTCCTCTCCAGGTTCCTCTTCTTCTTCCTCGTCCGACGAGCTGTACTCAATGTCGCTTTGATCCAGGTTCGCCATGCTGGAGATCTCGCTTGCGTACCTTTTCCTGGATTTGTTACTCTTTACGGATTCTAGCTCCTTCTTGAGGTTGTCCATAGTTGACTGTGACTCCACAGCTACTTTCCTGCTATCTTCCTTGATCTTATCCAGCTCGGCTCGAGTCCTCTCCAACGCCTGCCTCATCTCTTCCATAGCCATATGAGATGCTTCGGATGCCATTGGGTGAAATATTTTTGTTATCTCGAGGTGACAGAGTATCTTTAAATAATGGATTATCTAGCTACAGCCCCACGGTGGGCGCCAAATTGTTCATGCTAAAATCTGCTCTAGCTAGCAAACCTGAGCTGGTTCCGGCTATAGCTAAATAATTACTAACTTTGTTCGTTTTGATGCAGAAAAGAAATATTGCAAAGATGGGAGTGGGGGAGACACCATATATGGTGACGCGGAAAACCCCCCTAAATTAGGGTAAAAAAACCGCGGGTGGCTTTGAGTCCACCAGTCCACTAGTTAATAAGATCGATTACAATTACAATGTATGATGCTAGCTAGATAGCTAGGTAGCTGTTACCTATTGCTACTGAGTATCTTGCTTGGAAATGTAAATAAAGCTTAAGTTGTACGTACAATTGAATAATAATACTAATAATAACAAAGATGTATTAATTCTCTGATGATAATGATGTCGTGTGTTGTTCTTTGTGCTTTTTCCCCCTCCTATTTATAGAATAACCGCTCTTCATAGCCGTTTTCTTTCCTTTGAGTTGGTTACTCCTTTTGGAATGTATTTGGCCTCAATTATGGACCAGATTCAAGCTGGTTTGAAATGCTGCTCCTATTCTTTAGGCATGATCTTCTCAGCATCTTTGAACCAACTTCCACGTTCTTCTCCTTCTACAAGCTCTTGAGAATATTCTTCCTTTGACTCATTGAATTGCGGGCCCATCATCTGACCGATTCAAACCTATAACTACTAGCTGCGTACCTGCGTAGCTGGCAACCAAGCTGGATTATAGGTGGAAATTTCAGCCATAACAAATTTGGTTTCAAAAAAATTGCATTTTGCTAAAATAAATATTATATTTATTGATTAAGAGTTTTCATAGCTCTATTCCTTTGTACAAATGTTTATTTTCACTATTCTTAATGCTCGTATTGATCATTTTTTTAATGTATATTATTGCTTTGATTATAATACTATAAGAGTTTCTAGAGAGAGTTTCTAAAGGAGACAAAACCACTCCATTAGAGTTTAAAAAAAAAAAATTTAACATCAAACCTTATTTCATCTTAGTCCCCTCTTTCCCGAATTAAACCTTACTTTTAATCCACAATACTAAAGTATGAGCTACACGGATCCAGCAATCTCATGCAACTCCCCTCGCTCATGGAGTTCTGTTAGCTCTGAGGTCCACTCACAAGTAGGTCCAGTAATTCCAAATGATGAAGAGGATACATCAGTAGATCGAGCGCACCATTTAGCTATTATAGGAACTACCATTGATGTTAGGAAATTCACTCAACAAAAACTACAAGAATGGGTTAACAATTCATGGAAGATAGAAAGTCCTATCTTAGTGGAATTAGTCACGAGTACCATCTTTTTCTTCTGCTCTAACTCTAATGACAGGGACTTCTTAATGCTTAAAGGTTCGGCAAATTTTCAAGGTGCACTTATAGTCTTGAAACCTTGGTTCCCTGGGTTAAATGTTCTAAATGCTCCCCCAATATCGGTCAATATGTGGGTGGGTGTTGAAGGGATACCTTTCCAACAAGGTGTAAGGCATATGGAACGAAAACTTTTAAAGCTTTTGGGAAGAGTGATTACACTTAATCAGGCTTCATTGAACCCAGGACCTAAGTGACACTTTAGAGGAAAAGTAGTCATTGATATCCAGCGACCACTCATTCCGGGATGTTATTACGAATTCGATCAAGATTGTATGGTTTGGGTCTATTTCCGGTATGAAGGAGTGTTTGAAGTTTGTAAACGGTGTGGTCGCATTGGGCACAAAGAACCAAAATGCATAACATCCTCGACACAAGTACGCAACGACTTAGAACAGATGCTACAAAATAATTTGCAACGAACGAAAGGTTTTTCATGACCCTCTCAACAACCGATCTTATACAAATAAACTCATTGGTCTAAAAAAAAGGTGGAAAGGCTGCGAACGTCTCAATTTAATTTCCTTAATTTGGAAAGTGTTACGGAGAACGAAGATGAGGGTAGTAGTGCTGAGGAAGAAAGCTCAGAAGAAACCCAAGCTTCTAACTCACGAAAGCCACACAAACCCTCCCCATGTTCCCCAATGTCGAAAGGTAAACGAAAACATGACGATGATGAAGATGGCGATGAGAATGACTTTGATCGACAAGCTAAATCATCAAGAAATGAGACAACATCCAGTAGACTATGCCTATGGAGAAGAAGATGGGTACATAGTATGAGCCCCATTGCTATACCACCCAAGGACCATCATCAAACTCAACATGCTCAAACCCTACTCCGTAAACGAAGAATGTATGGGGAAGAGGTGGCATGGCTTACAACGAAACGATCAAAGACCAACATTTCCAATCTACCTAAAATAAAGCAATTTAAAATTCAACGTAAACAAAAGCGTAAAATATCCCCGGCATTGGAAGCAATCATAACATGCAGACGACAACAATTGCGGCAAAGACAATCCTCACGAAAGAGGAGTTGTAACTCACAACCACGGTTTTCCTCCAAAAAGTCCAATACTACCACACGAGTCTTCAACATGGCACGAGTGAAGAAGATGGTGAATAGTAAAAGGAATGACCGGGATGACGACACACAAAAAGCTTCCAGTACAGTTTTTAGGTTGGTTGACTCATTTAAGAAGGTATTTACTTGGGTTTACTATTTCAACTGCTTGTGGAGAAAAGTCCATGTTGGCAGTAAAACTTCAGAAGTATTAAACCAATTTGTCCCATCTCACAAAAACTGTTTCAACCAAAATTCTTCTCCCACAAAATACTGTACACGCACACCTTTTGCTCTCAAAAACTATTTGTTACCCCACTTTCTTTTCCATCTCTGTATCACCATGCAGGTTTTTAGCAAGCTATTACCATTAATGGAAGTACCGAACTCGTTTCAAACTTTAGCAGAGCTTTTATGGAAGTTCTATTTAAGGGATGTAATTTTTAATTTTGCAAGCTCAAAAAATTCTGTTCATTTACTCCCACAAAAACCCACCTACGGTTTTCACTCGGTCTCTTTGTTTAATTTAGCTTTTTACCCTATGGATCCCACATTTCAAAATACATGCAATGATAGAAACCAATGTTATCTCATGTCACCGAGTGTTAAACTTCATGAAGAACTTGATGATGTATCAGTTTCGGTTGTTCAAAATGGGGAAGATCGGTGGCTTTTCCCGTGCTTCCCGCGAGCTTATCCCTTCCTTCCATCTGGTATGATACACTATCATGTCAACCCTCCTATTAGTCCAGATATTTCACCTATGGGTCCACTCCCATGCAAAAGTAATGTTACCTCTTACTGTGCCTCTCAACCCCTTCTTGGGGACCCCACGAACACCACGTTCGAAATGGAACAAGCTAGTCATTCCTCCCTACCCACACAATACATTAATGATTGTGATGAATTAAGCAGAATCTTTGACAAACCAACTCAAGGAAGTGGGCCCACACCTAATCCTGTCTATAGTTCCAACAATAAATATTCCCAACTATCCCCCAACAACCATTGTGTTATATTCAGGGCTCCTGAGTTCAACTTCACCACCTCGAACGAAAATTCCCCACACACTCCTCCTTCTGCCAAAACCTCCTATAAAACCCCCACTAACACCCCCTTTCATAATCCTCTTCCTGACTTTCCCATAGAAGACCTTGATCAATGGCCTGTTAGTTTTCCACCTTCAATGAATCTTTGCTTAACACTGAGTTCAGATGACAACAGCTCTGGCAACATCTCCAGCCCTATCCCATGCTCCCCAGCCAACTCTCCAGTCTCTTCTACGGAGGACTTTCCAGTCCCAGGGGGGTCCCACGAAGTCAACCAACCAATACAACGGGTTGACGAGATGGCATATAAGGAAAAGAAAAGAACTCGGAAAAATCGTGTTTGTGAAAGGAAAATATCTTGGCGCCAACAGTTACGTGCGAAAATTGCTCAAGAGAAATTTGGTATAGCAAAAAATACACACCTACCCGATCTCAACGAAGTCTGCCAGGAAGTGACGGATAAGGTAGTGGTGGATAGCGGTTTTACAAGCTATGGGGGCACCTCGAAGGGACAAACGATATGAAGGAGAATAGCAGTTCTCACAGGAAGATACATGTCACGGATACTAATTCTGCTTGTCATTCCTCGAAGATGGTTTATGAGGAGTTTGGAAATTGGAGTGTCTCTGATGATGTCAAAGGGTTCTTGGCCACCCAGGTAAGGCCAATGCACTACCCATGAAAATTCTCAGCTGGAATTGTAGAGGAGTAGGAGGGACAGACTCGCCTACAGTTCCATTCATTCACCATTTAGCTGAGAGTTGTATGGTGGACCTTATCTTTCTGTCTGAGACCAAATGCCAATTAGAGCGTCAGAAAAAAGGTTTTTTTAATAAAGGTTTCTATAATGTCGTTGGTGTCGACCTCGTAGGACTTAGTGGGGGTTTGTTTTTATGTTGGTCACCGTTTGTTGTTGTTGATGTAATCTCGTCTTGTAGCCATTTCATTTTCTGTACTGTGTCGAAGGATTTTAATGATATTATGTATGTTCTGTGTTACTACGGTCCCCTTGTGCCTAAGAATAGACAAGAAGTCCTCGCTAATGTGTCCATGTTACTAAGCCTCTACCCGGGGGATTTAGTAATAATTGGGGATTGCAATCAAATTACTAGTCAGACCCACAAACAAGGAGGTCGCCATTACTGCCCGGGAAGTCAAGTGTTTACATAATGGCTCCTGACTCATCAACTAATCGAAATTCCACCCAAAGGAAATCAGTTCACCTGGACGAATAATAGACTACATGCGGATCACATTAAGGAAAAACTTGATCGTGCATATTCTAACAATTCGTTCCTTCTAAAGTTTCCAGACACAACAGTTTGGAATTTTTCGATTTTCCTTTCTGACCACTCCCCGATTCTGTTGGATACTATGCCACTAAAAAAGAAGAAATCAAGGCCTTATAAAATGGATAACTGGTGTATTGTTAGACAAGAGATCCGCGATCTATGCAAAGCCTCTTGGCAACAACAGCTTAGTGGCTCTCCGCCTTTTCGCATACAAAGAAAACTGGAACGATGCTTACGAGCTTGTAGAAACTGGTGTCTAGATTTCAAAAAAATACATGGAATAAATTGGCAAGATATTCTACACCAACTTTCGGAAGCTCAGGGGTCGCCGAACAATCGTTTAGGAACTGAGAAAGAGAAGGAGACGCGTGCGGATTCAGAAGATATTGCTAGGATTAAATTCATGTACTGGAAACAAAGGGCAAAAACGAAATGGGATGATTTGGGAGACCAAAACACTCGATGTTTTTTTTTTCCGGTGTCAAAGGTCGAAGAGCTAGAAATGAAATCCGTAGTATTCAGAATAACCAAGGAGAATGGCTCACAACTGATTTAACAATTGAAAATGAGTTTGTTGCTCACTTCTCGAACTTGTTTACTGCTGATACTATCCCTTCACAAGATAATTCCAGAACTATGTGGTTCGAAGGTCTCAATCAGGTTTCATGCGAAGAGGGGTCAAAACTGATTGCTCCATTCACAAAAGAGGAAATAAAAAATGCGGTCTTTTCTCTTAGAGCTAGCAAGTCACCGGGTCGTGATGGCGTCCCACCAGATTTTTTCCACACAAACTGGGCATTTCTCGAAGATGAAATAGTTGAAGCAACACAGCAGTTTTTTAACACAGGCAAAATTCTACGTGAATTGTATCACACATTTCTCACTCTCATCCCTAAGAATCAGCAGCCTACAAAGGTCGAGGATTTTTTGCCGATAAGCCTTTGTAACACCATGCATAAGATTATTTCAAAGTGTCTTGTTGCAAGGCTTAAACCGCTTATGAAGAGAATTAGAGGAGAGCAACAAAATGCTTTCGTCCCAGGAAGGCAAATGAGTGACAACGCCATTATCTGCAACGAACTCTTCCATTGGGTGAAACATAAAAAAAGTGGTTCGAAGAAGGCTGCAATCATTAAACTTGACCTCAGTAAGGCCTATGATAGAATCCGCTGGGATTTTCTACATCAGGTGCTTTTAAGCTTTGGTTTCCCATTAATTTGGATTAATTGGGTGATAGAGTGCGTGACTACCACCTCATTCTGCATCTTAGTCAATGGAGTACCATCAACTTCGTTTTTCCCCTCAAGGGGCCTGCGGCAAGGCGACCCTCTTTCCCCTTACCTATTTATTCTCTACATGGAAGTAATGTCCAAAGGCATTCAGCAATTAGAAGAAAGGCATTTGCTTACAGGCATTAAAATTGGTAGGCGCGCCCCTATCATCTCACACCTGTTTTTTTATGATGTTTTATTTTTCTTCCAAGTAACTTCAAATTCTTGTAATATTATTTGAAACTTCATCGAAGGATTCTGCCTTATTTCCGGGGAAATGGTGAACTTCCGGAAATCGATGGTCATTTTCAGCCCCTACACAGACTCAAATACGGAGCTGGAATTAAAAGATAATTTGACCATGAATACCTCAAATGTAATGGGGGATTATTTAGGGTGCCCAATGAACATTGATGGTCGTAATACACGACAGTTCAAAGGACTGGTTGATAAGCTCACAAATAAGATTTCTTCCTGGCAATTCAAGAATTTTACCATGGCAGGTAAAGCCATCATCATCAACGACGTCTTAACCACAATGGCTTCCCATATAATGATTATCTTCATCATCCCAAAACGAGTTCAAAATAAGTTAAATTCAGTCCTATTTAAGTTCTGGTGGGCAAATGGGAATAAACAAAAGAGCATTCACTGGAAAAAGAGTTCGATCCTACAGAAACATAAAGCAGATGGTGGTATGGGCATTCGCGACATATCCAGGATCAATAATGCTCTGTGTTTCAAATCGGCTTGGCTTATACATAATAATCCTCAGTTGTTGGTAAGCAGAATTGTAAAGGGCCGCTATGGTGGCTCTCCAATAGACATTTGCCGGCAAGGGAAAACGTTGCGCACTCCTTCCTGGTCTTTTCGAAGCATTGTCAAAGCCGCTACAAGCTTGTCAAATGGTATTGGGGACTTAATGACTCTCAAGGAAGCATGAACATTTTCACACGTCGTTGGGTGGTAGGCAAAATCCCAATTGTAAAGGATTCGGCTAATATTGGGCTAGTGAATCAAAGCAAAAGGATCAGGGACCTTTGGAATGCGGATAAAACTTGGAACATAAGTAAGTTGCACCGCCTGTTTAATCCCACCACAGTTCACCAAATTGCCAGCACTCACATCCCGTGGCATTTTTGCACTCAAGGAGCTTATTGGATTCCAAAAAAGGATGGCAACTTTACGGTCAAATCTGGTTACTGGATGCAATTTCATAATCAAATGAAGTCTCTTAACTCGACCACTTCCATATGGAAGAAAATTTGGAAGGCCCAAATCAAACCGACGTGGAAGATTTTCGTTTGGCGACTTTTACATGACGCTTTGCCAACAAAGGTGAATTTAGTAAGACGGGGCATGAATATAAACACCCACTGCCCCCTCTGTAATTATCACTCAAAAACTACTGAGCATGTGTTCCGAGATTGCACGTTTGCAGGGCATATTTGGGCGGCATCCTCGCTCGGCCTTCGAATGGATACTGCTCAAGATGTTAAGTTCTCAGATTGGCTAAGGAATTTTATTCTTTATATCGCGGATCAGGAGAGGAACATGGAGGCAAGCCTAAGGATGACTATTCTCCCGATATATGCAATATGGGAGCAGCGGAATCATATAGTCTTTGATTGCGGAAAAATTAATCCCATGGCAATTATGGAACGGATTACTGATCTTCAAAGAGACTGGATGAAGCGACAATCTCGACAACAGAAAAGCAATGTAACAATGATCCATAGGACGCCGACACCATTGGAGGGCAGTGGCGGACCTAGGATTTTCATCTTGGGGGTGCAAAATTTTAACATTCGACAGTTCGATAAAAAATGTTCCAAAAATTTACAATATCGGATTAATAGTTGAAGTGTTAGTTATATGATGATCATTGTCAAAGTCGAACAAAAAAGGCAACAATTGAATATTTAGAGGGGTGCTAAATACTTTCGTTGTATTATTGCATGAATTTACATTACAAAATCTAAACATTGACGAGCCATTCAAATTTAACCAAACAAATGACATATCAAACAACTATATTTCTATAAGGTAGATGCTTTATTTTTCCAAAAAAATAAGTTATGACATTTCTTTGTACTTATCTTTGGAACAAGAAAAAATCCATGTCAAAGAAGGGGAAATAAATTTAAACAATAAAGAACCTATGTCAAATGAGAAAAAATTAATTGATCAATAAAGAACCTATGTCAAAGAAGGGAAAAAAAAAGGAGGAAAATATATAAACAATAAAGAACCTACCTATGTTAAAGAAGAGGAGAAAAAAAGAGTATTATGTATAGAGCAAGGTTTGAACCTAGGATTAATACAATAACAAGAAGCTTTTACCTAGGAGTTTGTGCAACTACCAATAGCCCAAGCTCTTATAAGTGATACTAATGTACTACTAAATGTATATATTCTATTTATTTTTTCACTAATTTATTTATTATTATTTTTCTCTATTTTTTTTTTTTTTCCAACTAGGTGTTTCAACTGAACCCCCATGTACCTCTATGAGGTTCGCCCCTGTTGAAGGGCGTAACCTGGTTTAAAGGAGAGTATCATGGTCCAAGTATCGTTGAAGTGCAAGTTGATGGAGCTTAGAAGCAAGGGAAGGGGATGGCAAGACCTATATCAAGTATTGGGTGGAAATTCGCGGGCCATAATTATTCGCTACCAAAGACAGGAAATAAAATTGTCTCAGCCCTCACTCCAACCCAAGCAGAACTTATAGCATTGATGGAAGGCTGTAAAATGGCAAGCACTTTTAGCTCTCACATAAGAGTCAAAACGGATTGCCTTCCAATTGTTCGTATACTACATGACCCGGGAATTGCAGCACCAGAGTTAAAATATCTAATTAACGACTTTCTTCTTTGGTGTAATAATTTAGATTATGTCATTTGTATAAAAGTCTCTAGAGAGGAGATCATGACTGCTCATAATCTAGCAATTGCTACAAGACAGGAGTACATAAAGACCACCCAAAGTCACTACTAGTGTTAATGTTTACCCTTTGTCAAAATATATATATATATATATATATATCATTTTAATTTCAATATTTGAACATTTTATCGTACTATTGATTTATACAGTTACTATTGTTCATTTTGTATTTAGTCATTTAAATTTACAATTAAACTCACGTATAATTTGGGTGGAATACCACCTCCTGTGTTCTTGTTTTATATAACAATGGCTATTAGGTCCTAATTAATATATTCATCATGTTTGTGTTAAAAAAAAAAAAGAAAAAAAAATCACGTATACTATACTCATCGTATACATAAGTGTAATCCTCCTGTTCAGTGGCGGATCCAATGAAGGTACATGTGAGGTTCACTTGAACCCCCAAGTTGAAAAAAAAATTCTGAAAAAAAAAAAAAAAAACGCTATATTCTTTCAATCTCCTAACTTCCTCTCTTCTCTAGTTCTCCCTTCTCCCTCACGATATTCCTTCAAAAAAAAAAACATCTTTCAATCTTTCATCTCATTAATCATCTTTCATTCATCTTAATCATCTACAAATCTAAGATTCCAAAAATCATCTTTCATTCATCAATCGAAGTATCGAACGCCGGTTCCGCCGCCCTCCTGCTTCTTGTCTCCCCTTCGTGGCCGGAGTTTCCGCATCACCGAACGGCGCCGCCGGCCGCCCTCCTGCCCTCCACGACTCCACGTTCCTGCCTCCGGCCGTCGGTTTGCGCCTACTTTGAATCTTTGATTATTACTTAACTGCTTTTGAGTTTTGATTTTAATTTCATTATAAATTAGCTAATTACTTGTTTTTATAATTATATTTTATCAATTCATTGTTAATTTGTTATTTGTTAGTTTGTTTTGTGTTAGTGACTTAGTATGTTATCCCTAACATATTTAAAATCTAAAATCTATTAATCTAAAACCCTAATTTAGTAATTTATAATTATGTTTGTTTATACTTTATATAATTATTGCAAGTTTTACTGATTTAATAAGTTAATAAGTTTAATTTATGTTTGTTTTTTTAATTTGTTTGTTTATACAACTGTTATATGTTTGTTTAATTGTTCATATAATTATCAATTATGTATTTATGTGATTAAATTATTGTTGTGTGTTGAGTTGTTGGACACTTAGAAAAGTTTAATTGATTCATAATTTTAATTAATTAGGAAATGTCGAGTAGTTCAAGTTCAAAGAAGTCAACAAGCTAAGGATAAACAACCCAATCTTCGCGAATTCATGATTAAAATAATTAAAACTCACACATGTAATGAAAGTAATGAAAGCATTGATTCTCCTTCTACTCCTTCAAGTTCCCCTTCAACTCAAGATGTTAATATGGAAGTAGGTGGTTCAAGTAATAGTGACGAACCTTCGGATGATAATTGTGATTTGAATAATGCTTGTGATGAACCTTTGAATGATGATTGGGTGTATAATGTTGAGCTTCTTCCTCATGACCCAGGTTTGAGAAAAAACATAATGGATTATCCCCAAAAGAAATAAATCCGGTTAGGAGAGCATACATACTTAAGAAACCTTGCCGACCAATAACACATAACTTCCCCCAAAGACAAATTGGTGGCTTGCGACGTTTTAATGTCAATTGGTTTAAAAAATGGGATTGGCTTGAATACAGTGTTGAAAAAGATGCCGCATTTTGCTTTGTTTGCTACTTGTTTAAGGGAGATGAAGAAATTAATCATGGGGGTGATGCATTTGTTAATGAAGGATTTAGGGGGTGGAATAAAATGGAGAGGTTTGAAAAACATGTTGGTGGAATTAAACGTGCTCATAATAAGTGCTATGAGAAATATGTTAATCTAAGAGATGCAAAAAAGAAATCAATTGAATTGAAATTTGATAATGCAAGTGATGCTCAAAAGGAATCATATAAAATTCGTTTGCATGCTTCTTTATCTTGTTTGAGATTTCTTTTGGGACAAGGTTTGGCATTTCGGGGACATGATGAAAGTGAAGAGTCGTATAATAGGGGTAATTTTCTTGAGCTTTTGAAATGGTTAGGGGAAAAGGTTAAGGATGTAAGAGACCACACTTTAAACAATGCACCAAAAAATTGTCAATTGACATCTCCTAAAATTCAAAAAGACATAATTACTTGTTGTGCAAAGTAGACTACTAAGAGAATTATAGAAGAGGTTGGTGATAGTTACTTTTCCATTTTGGCCGATGAATCAAGTGATGTGTCTCAAAAAGAACAATTATCCCTTGTTTTGCGGTTTGTTAATAGAGAAAGTGGATCGGTGGTGGAACGCTTTTTAGGCATTGTACATGTGGAAGATACTACCGCTTCATCTCTTAAAGATGCCATTATGTCCTTGCTTATGGAACATTCTTTGGGTCCTTCCATGATAAGAGGTCAAGGGTATAACGGGGCAAGTAACATGAGGGGTGAAATCAATGGCTTAAAAACTTTGATTATGAATGATACCCCAAGTGCCTATTACATTCATTGTTTTGCTCACCAAATTCAACTTACTCTAGTTGCGGTTGCCAAAAAAAAATGATAATTGTGGTTGCCTCTTTAAAATACTTGCAAACTTGTTAAATGTAGTTGGAGCTTCTTGTAAGAGAAAAGACATGATTCGAAAAAAGAATGCTCAACTAGTGGCTAAAGCATTGGAAGTGGGTGAAATTGAAAGTGGAACGGGTTTGAATCAAGAACATGGTTTGTGTAGGCTGGGGTACACACGTTGGGGATCTCATTACAAGTCCATATTAAATATCATCAACTTGTTTCCTTCAATTGTTCAAGTACTTGAGTACATTGGAAAGCATGGCTCTTCAGAAGATAAGTTTAAGGCTCAATTTGTTTTGGTGTCTTTGGAGTCATTTGATTTTGTTTTTATGCTCATTCGATGTTGTTGATTTTTGGCTACACTAATGACTTATGTGTTGCTTTACAAAGAAAGGAACAAGATATTGTTAATGCCGTTGCACTTGTTGCTACTACAAGAAATGTGTTGCAAAAGATGAGAGATGAAGGATGGGATAGTCTCTTAAACAANAAGACAAATTGGTGGCTTGCGACGTTTTAATGTCAATTGGTTTAAAAAATGGGATTGGCTTGAATACAGTGTTGAAAAAGATGCCGCATTTTGCTTTGTTTGCTACTTGTTTAAGGGAGATGAAGAAATTAATCATGGGGGTGATGCATTTGTTAATGAAGGATTTAGGGGGTGGAATAAAATGGAGAGGTTTGAAAAACATGTTGGTGGAATTAAACGTGCTCATAATAAGTGCTATGAGAAATATGTTAATCTAAGAGATGCAAAAAAGAAATCAATTGAATTGAAATTTGATAATGCAAGTGATGCTCAAAAGGAATCATATAAAATTCGTTTGCATGCTTCTTTATCTTGTTTGAGATTTCTTTTGGGACAAGGTTTGGCATTTCGGGGACATGATGAAAGTGAAGAGTCGTATAATAGGGGTAATTTTCTTGAGCTTTTGAAATGGTTAGGGGAAAAGGTTAAGGATGTAAGAGACCACACTTTAAACAATGCACCAAAAAATTGTCAATTGACATCTCCTAAAATTCAAAAAGACATAATTACTTGTTGTGCAAAGTAGACTACTAAGAGAATTATAGAAGAGGTTGGTGATAGTTACTTTTCCATTTTGGCCGATGAATCAAGTGATGTGTCTCAAAAAGAACAATTATCCCTTGTTTTGCGGTTTGTTAATAGAGAAAGTGGATCGGTGGTGGAACGCTTTTTAGGCATTGTACATGTGGAAGATACTACCGCTTCATCTCTTAAAGATGCCATTATGTCCTTGCTTATGGAACATTCTTTGGGTCCTTCCATGATAAGAGGTCAAGGGTATAACGGGGCAAGTAACATGAGGGGTGAAATCAATGGCTTAAAAACTTTGATTATGAATGATACCCCAAGTGCCTATTACATTCATTGTTTTGCTCACCAAATTCAACTTACTCTAGTTGCGGTTGCCAAAAAAAAATGATAATTGTGGTTGCCTCTTTAAAATACTTGCAAACTTGTTAAATGTAGTTGGAGCTTCTTGTAAGAGAAAAGACATGATTCGAAAAAAGAATGCTCAACTAGTGGCTAAAGCATTGGAAGTGGGTGAAATTGAAAGTGGAACGGGTTTGAATCAAGAACATGGTTTGTGTAGGCTGGGGTACACACGTTGGGGATCTCATTACAAGTCCATATTAAATATCATCAACTTGTTTCCTTCAATTGTTCAAGTACTTGAGTACATTGGAAAGCATGGCTCTTCAGAAGATAAGTTTAAGGCTCAATTTGTTTTGGTGTCTTTGGAGTCATTTGATTTTGTTTTTATGCTCATTCGATGTTGTTGATTTTTGGCTACACTAATGACTTATGTGTTGCTTTACAAAGAAAGGAACAAGATATTGTTAATGCCGTTGCACTTGTTGCTACTACAAGAAATGTGTTGCAAAAGATGAGAGATGAAGGATGGGATAGTCTCTTAAACAAAGTGATTTCATTTTGTACTAAAAACAACATTGATGTTCCATCTATGGATGCTCTTTATGTACCTCAAGGAAGATCAAGACATTTTGTGGAGCAAGCAACAAACCTACATCACTTTCGGGTTGGTATCTTTTTAGAAGTAATTGATTTGCATCTTCAAGAGCTTGATAATCGGTTTAATGAGAAGAATATGGAGTTACTTACATGCATGGCTTCCCTAAGTCCTAAAGGTAAGTTTTCATCCTTTGATAAAGAGAAGATACTTAAACTTGCTTCCTTATATCCCGAAGAGTTTTCAATTAATGATTTAACGGCTCTTGAAATTCAACTTGATATTTTTTTGGATGCCAGATTAAATGATGAAAGATTTCATGATTTGAATGATATCAACTCTCTTTCCATGACGCTTATTGAAACAAAAAGACATGAAACTTTTCCACTTATACATTTGTTAATTAAGTTGATGTTGGTTCTTCCCGTTGCTACGACAAGTGTGAAAAGAGTGTTCTCCGCCATGACATATGTCAAACATAAGTTGAGAAATAGCATGGTGATCAACTTTTGAATGATTGCTTGGTTACTTTTATTGAGAAGTGTTTCTACAAGTTTCCGATGAATTGATTGTTGATCGCTTCAAAAGTATGAAGACTCAAAGAATGAATGACTGAATGTGTAATTTTCATTTGAACAATTGTTATTTTGGATTGTTATTTTAGGCTGTAAGATATTTTAGAAGAGACTTGTTATTTTGGATTGTCGAACTTTAGTTTTTTTATTTTTGGTTGTAAGACTTAATGTAAAACTTTAATATTGTTATTTGTGATAGTAATGCTTTGAGTAAAGTTTTTATGAATTATTTTATTTAGGGAAAAATTACACGATTCACAGTTCAATTATTCGATCGACAATCCGAACGACTTGACGTTCGTATTTTGAACCCCCCAAGTTAGAATTCCTGAGTCCGCAACTACTCTTGTTGTGTTACCTTCCCTTTCACCTAGTTTACTATGTAAATAAAGTGTAAACCTTAAACTGCTACATCAAGAGATTATCGGTATGAGGAATGTGAACACCAATTGAGATTGAAGTTTTGATGCCCAGGTAAATCACATAGTCGGTGTGACATATACTTTCTACTTAAAAATCAAGTTTCATTTCTAAAAGCTAAATATTAATTATAAAGCACACACATGTACCAGCATTTGATTGTCCAAGGATCCAGTTGAAGCCATGATTGTCCTTGAGGAACTTCAACATTCAACTTTACAATTTTCAACTTTCATCAATGGAATATTGACTGATGCACCTCAAACTGTACCAGACACAAATAGTACATAGCAATATATGTGGCAAGTGGTCGGCAAGAGTTGAAGCAACCAACACAGGTTCCTTGTCACAAGTCACAACCAACAAAATAAGGTCATGGTTCAAGTAACTGAACCTGAACCTGTGCTTAAGAGCAAGAGACAAAAGGATAGGGCATGGAAACAATTAAGAAGTAGAGATTGCATATGTAACATCAGACTTCACTGCAGACCATGTATTATGATATTGGTGCCATCCATCACTCATTAGCAAATAATATCAGTCAAGAAAGCAGTAATATAGGAAGGAAAGGGTAATTAAATGGTAATGTCAAGAAAATTATCTAACAAAACAAGAAAATAATTATTTTTGGAAACAAGAATAGAAGACATACCAGAGCATGAGCTGCAAGCAAAAACCATGCAAATTGCAACGGTCTTCGTTTAGAAGGACACGAAGGTTTCGGTCAAAAGAATGTCTTCCACATGAATGCTTACCATAGATAAGTATTTCAACCATCAATTCACTCCTACATCTAATTCATAACTTCATAAGGTTAGATGCTCATATTCTCACACCAACTAACGATAATGGAGCTTTCTTTCTTTCTTACATAATAAAGAAAGTCCAAATCAATGGTACAACCCTCCCAAGCAAAGAAGATTTGCTGAATTCATTAAGTGATAAATATATTAGAAGTTTTATGATTGTACAAAAATTATGGTTTGCATTAAACATTTGCATACTTGAAACAATTCACATAACAACTCTTTGAATTCAAGTAAACAACTGCATTTGACATGGCGATATGGGTATTTGAGATTTGAAATACATACATTCCAAATATTACATGTACATTGAGCCAAGGGGCTCAATGATTTGATATTTTGGGGAAAGAATGATAAATAAAGAAGACAACAATTATATTCTAGATTGAACAGAGCATCTGCGGTATCACCACTTAAAAAATAATCATATAAATATTCTGCAATTCCAAGCATGCGAGTTGCCATCCATGATCCATTTTCCAGCATTCTACCTTACCTTCAATCAATAATGATAGGGCCAGCAGAGATGCAAGATGTTAATTAGGAAGGTATAGCTAATGTCTTTCCAGCTAACCAATAAGTTCAAATGAAGCAATAAGTTCCTGTTCTTAGTAACTTGTGCAACTGCTCCGCAAGGAAAGAGAAAAGGGGTAAGTTAGAAAGGATTGAAGACACAAGCCTTTAGGCACAGGACCTTTAGGCTCAAGCAGCATCTACACAGAATCGAAGAGCTGAATATCGCCGGTAGGCATCAGTGTCTTTAGAGTCAAGTAGCGTCTACATATAGAAGCAAGGGGTTTACCCTTAAGGATTTCCTGAAGGCGAAGGATCGAAGAGCTGAGCCAGTGATATGATCGATTAATACTAACTAACAGAATTCTAAACTATCTATACAAACGATGTATTCATTGGGGTTGGAGGAATTGTTCTGATATAAAGATAGACTGAGCATATTTTAGGTTAAGTAACACTAAGAATTCAGCTACTTTATGAATAATTTATACTAAACATATCCAATTGTCAATCACAGGGATCACACTAACCCATCCCAGTTCTTCAATTCTGGCCCCATGAATTTCTGTTCGTGCTTGATTAGTTCTATGTCACCTATATTTTCTACAGTATCTTAGGAACTTCTATCCAATTCAACTATAAAAGGGGTTTCAGGACAACATATTGAGCAGTGCTTCATGTAATAGAATGAATAAGTCATATATATTACCATGAATAAGCCATTTGTGTCTCATGTAAGAGGAAAAATATTTATGAGCACAAATCTGAGTCCTTCAAGAGTTTGTTGTAAATGTCATTGTCTTGCCAAGAACAAAAGTGACCACAGTAAGTTCAGCACAGAATATAGTATCCATGAATGCCCTGTTCACCGTCCATCCGAAAATTGTTATCCCACCAGGATTGGACTGCATGTACATGACTGCACAAAATGAAAAGTAAAGCATGATCAATTCAGTATCAATTTAAATTTAGCATAAGCATTCGTATGTAGTCATGACACTAAGAAAACACACCAAATGCTTGTCTTTCGCGGAATGAGGACACACTTGAAGCCGATTCTACATGTAAAGGTGGAAACATATAATCACAACATTCCATATCACTTTCAGAGTAGGCAGTAATAGCTGAACTGACTACATTTGAATTCCCACCATTATGTGATCCTCCTTGAGACTCATTCGAGCGGCATGTTTGTAATGCATGCCATCTGCTGGCAAATGAAGCCAGGCTTTGAGCCCTATGAGATATTTTCGCAGCAGCATGCAGACAAATTACTATACCCACCACCTGAACAATGGAGGAGATCTGGCAGGTTGCCATGGAAGAAAGTGTCAGCTGAAATCCAACAGAGTTTGAGCATAATAACATCATAAACAAAGTCTAAGAGTAATATATGAATGACACAATCCATTACTAGTAGACAAGTACAACAAATAACACTTAAACCATATAAGAATCGAGATACATATAGTGGCTTAATATCCTTAATTACCCAATTTTTTCAAATACCCTTTTTTTTACAGACACTGGTATTAGCAATTGTAATAATGTTGAGAAGTAATTATATTCCCATAGACAATCTTGCATCTCAGCTTGGGATTTAATTCATTAGCTTCAGCAAAAAGTGGAATTCCAGATATGAGCAAAAAATGGAAATTGATTCTTTTTCTTCATAGCAGTAAATATTTAGTCATGGCGTTATTCAGTTGCCATTCATTAAAAGGGAGATAAAGTTCCAACACAATACATAATTCAGACTTACTGCAAAGTCCGCAGCATTTAGGAAATTGATGGTGTCACTGTTCCCTGTAGTTTCAAGCAGAGTTGTTATCTGACTAGCAGTTACAATCAAGAATTCCAAAATAAGGAAAATCCGGAATCTGTGACTTATTTTGGAGAGATTATATGTAAGACGAGTGTGCTCTTCGATATATACTAAAACATCCATATTCCTCTCCAGAAGCTTCTTGTAGTGCTCAAAGTGTACTACTTGTAGATTACACACTAAACTGAACATGGTGCTTCCAGACAGATAGACTGTAGCAGTATATGTCCAGGATACCAGCAAAACAAACACCACCATCATAGATTGCAACATTGACTCATTGTGGACATAGATAACTCTAACAATTTCCCGCGTCATCTTCAAGATTAAGCATGGAAATACCCATACTGTCAGCAAGCGGAAGAAGTCCTATACAAATTTTGCAAAAGTTCAAAACTACATGTCACACAAGTCCGTACAAATTTCTTTGGCCTGCCTTAATAAACAAGAAAATTATAGAAGCATTTGGACAAGAAGAGTAGAAAATATCACAAACATTAAATTCATGGCTATCAGGTTATGAATTTTATTATATTTATTTTACAAGGTGGGTGATCAGGCTATGTAAAAGCAACAGAAACTCTAGCTATAATACCACAAGCTGAGAAGCAACATATAGTCATGTCTGATGAGAATATAAATTTAATAAATTTTACAGGATGGGTGATCAGGCTATGTAAAAGCAACAGAAACTCTAGCCATGTCTGATGAGAATATAAATTTCAAAGCATTCAGGAAAGCCGCTACAAAATCGTTTTTCCCACTTATCATTTTGTAGGAAGGGCAGGTATTCTCACTCTTTTTACCTTACGCTCTATCAGCAATGGTAAGAATGCTTTTGGTATAAGTATCATATATTTCAATTCCTCTATTACACTTCTCTATAGTCAATTAGTCATCATAATATCACACGTTTTTGCAATGGATAGCTATTTGCACTCTAAAGACATTGAGGAGCTTTTTTAAAAAATAAAAATTATTTATTTATGCAACAACACTATTTCCAGTTAGTACATAACTTAATCACTTACTAAAGTAGCACTAAGTTATTTACAATCTCACTTTTTGTTATTATCAGAAATTAAGATATCAATAACAAGCACATCTATCAAATAAAGTGGGATATAGGCTTATATCAAATCATGACAAAAGTTAGGACTTATTTTACCCTCCCCTTTTGTTAATCTATGGAGAGGAGAGGGGAAGTGTAGTAGCAGAAGCGTAAAAATCATAAAAGACATACTGATATTAAACTTTGAGATCAATGTACAGTTGTACACACTACACTTAACCCAAATTGTAACACTCACATTGCCGTATATATAGGCTTATATACATACTAAACTAACACCTAAACCTAACAAACATAAACCCACAATTCTATCCCACTAACCCACTGACATATTGATACAAACTAAACTCCTAAATACTAGTGCTTAACTTTGACTAAGCAGAAAACTAATACCCCTAAGAATAACATAGCAACTAACTCATATTTGAAGCACAACCAGCGGACCCCTTTGCTTCAAAGTCACTTCCTGGCTACACCATCGAACTCCGGAATACAAACACTTAAATTTGGACTCGACCTCAAACTCAACACAAACATTTATAGCCATACCATGCTTGACCTTTAGAAGAGTTTAACCTCTTCAACACCAACCACGACACTTCACTTCCTGCGTAACCACAGCCACAGACGATCTCTTGCATAACCGTGACCTCTACCTCGACTTGGACCCATACGAATTTTTCTTTCTTCATAACCATGACGACCACTACCTCGACATTTTTACCACAGCCACGCACATCTCTACTAGTTTCTTCACTACCGCGAGTTCAACCTCAACAACCTTGAACATTACCACGACATTAACCTTCACGACAACCATGACTACAATGACAACGACCATTATATTCACGACCTCTGCAAATCACCTCAACTTGCTTTAAAAATTTAATCACGACAACTATCTTTATGACCTCGATATTAGTAACATAACTACCTCAAGATAACCTCAAATAATTTTGCACTCTTTTTGAAGGATTAAAAGATCCAACTTCATGGGCTAAAAGGGAACCCATTAACACGATAAACACAAATCAAGTACTATACATACTTGACTCTCACATTCAAAAACGTAACTTATTCATCTTTTTCTCATCTCTCTATTTTATACTACCTTTTACCATATTGTACTACTAACACTAATATTCTCAAACTTTCACTCAAAATAAAATCACCACAATCATCTTGTTGTTCACTCACACTTTCCAATTTTGGATCAAAACCTGGATTGGCTCGGATACCATGTTAATTTATGGAGAGGAGAGGGGAAGTGTAGTAGCAGAAGCGTAAGAAGCGCAAAAACCATGAAACACATACTGATATTAAACTTTGAGATCAATGTACATACTACACTTAACCCAAAAATAACACTCACATTTGCCATATATATAGGCTTATGTACATACTAAACTAACTCCTAAACCTAACAAACATAAACCCACAACTCTATCCCACTAACCCACTAACATATTGACTACAAACTAAACTCCTAAGTACTAGTGCTTAACTTTGACTAAGCATAAAATTAATATCCCTAAGAATACCATAGCAGCTAACTAACTCGTATTTGAAGCACAACCAACACTTTTATCTATTACCCAATCATAAAGAATATCCCGTAGTTGCAAACATGTGAGTTGGGATACACCACCAATGGGTCTTAGAAGTTAGAACTCTTACAAAATGTTATTGAAGGGAAAGGTTAAGCGAAAAGGGATTAAAGTTGATGCAGTCACTATTATTTCATTATTACAACAAGTAATACATGATTATGTCAAATTTGCAACGGATAGAGTATTAGACATCAAAATCAACCCACTTAACAAAACCTACCTTCCAATCATTTTTTTTAAAACCAATAGCGTTTGTATGTAAAAATGAAACTTGAACTCAATCTTCAATTGCTACAAACAAATTCAATCTAGCTACATAAGAACAACGAAATCAACCCATTTAGGTAATCACAAATTTCTTCAAACCATTTGTTTTTTTACAAATCATCTCTACGAAAGAAGTGAGTCCCATTTGTTGATTAAAGCTTACAAATTAGTGGGTGCAATCAAAAGGAAACTAAAATGAAGCAATCAAACACCCAAAAAAAAATAAAAAAATTAATAATAATAAATAAAACCCAAAATAGTACTTACATCGATTTTGGGAATATAATCAAATTGAAACTCAGAAACATCTCCTTGATACTTATCAACAAAAAGGAAAATCCTGAGACCATATTTCCTGAAACTTCTAGAGAAACAAAGGAGTGAAACAGCAGCAGCAGAAGCCTGAAAAAACAGAGTTTCAAGCTCAAAGTTCTTATGATGATACTTAGGGCAAGCAGACATATCAGCAGAACAACAATAGAAGAGGATGATGATAACAGAAGGAGCACCAACACCCACAAACAAGAAACAAAGTGAAGAGATACAAAGTGAAATTGGTGAATCATGAATAAAACCCAGAAATCTAAGAAAGGTTTTTATCCGTTTTAGTGATTGTTTTAATGGAAGAGTACTTGTAGTTGATTGTGATTCTGTTTGGATTGTTTCTGGGTTATACCAGTTTTCAAGAAGAGAGTATTGAGATGTTGAATACGCCATTGCCATTGAAGAAGAAAAAGTGGATTGGATTGATTGATTGAATTTTGGGTGATTAATTTTATCTTTTTGTGTTTGGAGTAGCTCAGATTTCCTATTCTAGGATGCTTGCTTCGATTATGACATGCTAAGAATACATGTGTGTGAAATTAAGTGGATCTATCACTTACTCTATCGGCAATTTTGTGAACATATTTTTGTTTGGGAAAAATTGTGATGAAAAATCTGTAATTATTTTTTTTTTTTTTTNGTAGTAGCAGAAGCGTAAGAAGCGCAAAAACCATGAAACACATACTGATATTAAACTTTGAGATCAATGTACATACTACACTTAACCCAAAAATAACACTCACATTTGCCATATATATAGGCTTATGTACATACTAAACTAACTCCTAAACCTAACAAACATAAACCCACAACTCTATCCCACTAACCCACTAACATATTGACTACAAACTAAACTCCTAAGTACTAGTGCTTAACTTTGACTAAGCATAAAATTAATATCCCTAAGAATACCATAGCAGCTAACTAACTCGTATTTGAAGCACAACCAACACTTTTATCTATTACCCAATCATAAAGAATATCCCGTAGTTGCAAACATGTGAGTTGGGATACACCACCAATGGGTCTTAGAAGTTAGAACTCTTACAAAATGTTATTGAAGGGAAAGGTTAAGCGAAAAGGGATTAAAGTTGATGCAGTCACTATTATTTCATTATTACAACAAGTAATACATGATTATGTCAAATTTGCAACGGATAGAGTATTAGACATCAAAATCAACCCACTTAACAAAACCTACCTTCCAATCATTTTTTTTAAAACCAATAGCGTTTGTATGTAAAAATGAAACTTGAACTCAATCTTCAATTGCTACAAACAAATTCAATCTAGCTACATAAGAACAACGAAATCAACCCATTTAGGTAATCACAAATTTCTTCAAACCATTTGTTTTTTTACAAATCATCTCTACGAAAGAAGTGAGTCCCATTTGTTGATTAAAGCTTACAAATTAGTGGGTGCAATCAAAAGGAAACTAAAATGAAGCAATCAAACACCCAAAAAAAAATAAAAAAATTAATAATAATAAATAAAACCCAAAATAGTACTTACATCGATTTTGGGAATATAATCAAATTGAAACTCAGAAACATCTCCTTGATACTTATCAACAAAAAGGAAAATCCTGAGACCATATTTCCTGAAACTTCTAGAGAAACAAAGGAGTGAAACAGCAGCAGCAGAAGCCTGAAAAAACAGAGTTTCAAGCTCAAAGTTCTTATGATGATACTTAGGGCAAGCAGACATATCAGCAGAACAACAATAGAAGAGGATGATGATAACAGAAGGAGCACCAACACCCACAAACAAGAAACAAAGTGAAGAGATACAAAGTGAAATTGGTGAATCATGAATAAAACCCAGAAATCTAAGAAAGGTTTTTATCCGTTTTAGTGATTGTTTTAATGGAAGAGTACTTGTAGTTGATTGTGATTCTGTTTGGATTGTTTCTGGGTTATACCAGTTTTCAAGAAGAGAGTATTGAGATGTTGAATACGCCATTGCCATTGAAGAAGAAAAAGTGGATTGGATTGATTGATTGAATTTTGGGTGATTAATTTTATCTTTTTGTGTTTGGAGTAGCTCAGATTTCCTATTCTAGGATGCTTGCTTCGATTATGACATGCTAAGAATACATGTGTGTGAAATTAAGTGGATCTATCACTTACTCTATCGGCAATTTTGTGAACATATTTTTGTTTGGGAAAAATTGTGATGAAAAATCTGTAATTATTTTTTTTTTTTTTTTGCAAATATTAATCTCACAGTTTGCACATTTGAATATAAGAGTCCCACCTTTTGATTATGTCACAACAGTCCCATCTTTATAGCTTGTTTTCTTTTATTGGTCCTTACAAGTTAATAACTTAATTGGTAGGTAATTTATACACGTGGCATTATATTGGAGTGCTTTTTTATTAAACAAAAAAAAATCATTAAAAAAATTGTATGAAATTAGTTTATTAATGAAAAAACAAAAAGAAATGAAAAAATTGATTATGGTAACCTGAAGTTCAAGTTACCAGTAAAAAGGACCAATAAAAGAAAATGAAGTATAAAGGTGAGATTGTTGTGAGATAATCCAAATGAAGGACTGTTAATTTCAAATGTGTAAAAGGTGAAATTATAAGAATCAATTTTTCCTTTTTTTACTAACAGAAACATTTTAAATATATTTTTGCCAACAAAAATCTTAAACAATATTTTTTATTAGAAGAGACCTTAAATAATTTTTTGGTAGAAGAATTTTTAGGCCCAATTTTCGGTGTTAACCATCTATTTCTAATGTTGACCGACTAATTTCTCTACTTACTCTCCATTTTTCCTCTTTTTTACCTCTCAATTTTCTTACTGAAAACCCAATTCACTAATATTACCTATTTAGCTCTATTTTTTTTTTCAATCCTTCCAATCACATTCCCATTTTCGCAACCCGGTCTCGACACCGTGAAAGACCTACAAACCCCACTCCATTGTCGCCTTCGATCGCAAAACTAACTGCCACATCATTGACTGTAATCACACCAATACCCTATCTCCCAACAACACTAACTGATGTGAATATAAGGCTGCTATTCATATCAGGGCTGTTGGTGGTTTTGCTTGTGAGTTTTTCTCACTGCATTTGCTAGAGTTTTCTCATTTCAGCCACTTTTTATTTTAGTTTCATCTTAGTCTTCAGTTCTTTTTTATCATCATTTTCATTTAAAAATGCATGGAGATTCATTTCTTGAAGATTTCTTGATTTAAATATTAAATCTTGAAAGGGTTCTGGAAAATTGTTCTCAATTCTTGAAGATTGCACAAAAAACGAGCAAGGGTATATGGCGAGATTTTCGACGATTTTCATAGGATTTGGGTGACAATATATTTTCATGATTATTGATGTATTTTATGATGATCATCTTGTTTTAAAGTTTGTTAGGACTAAAATTTAGTTTGTTAGAATATAGATCTAATTGTGCAAGTCGATAGAGATTGGTGACGTGTTGGTGATGTGCCCGGATTTGTTTAAAACGAGTGGTCTATTTTCACGTGAGTTTTATTAGCTAAGGATTTATATTTTGTTTTGTTTAGGATATTATTTGACTATGAGTTGGAGAATTGTTCCAAACTTAGTCCTACAAATACCCTTTCACTTTGTTATTAAAAGTAAGAGTTAATTTTTGAGAAAAATTGAAGCGTTGCTTTGTGGGTGTTTCCCTTAGAGTTTTCACTTTTGCGATTGTGAAATTCGACCACACTTAGTTGCTATCAAGAGTGTTTATCTATCTTTGTTACCTTACTTGAACTTAAACAAAATAAAACTACCTAAAGAGAGGGGAATTGGGTGAGTTTTGGGCGAAAATCCTCACAAAATTCGAACAACTTTCATTGCCCAACGAACATAAACAACATTGTGAGTTCTAACTCCTGTTAAGGCTTAAAATTCACATCACTAACTCATGATTATGCTGCAGCAAAAAACCCAATACACCGAAAAACCAGTTAAAACTACTACTAAAGAAACCATTCAAGTTGATCCCAGGAAATTAAGAAAAATGCCGAAATTGAAAAGCTTAGTAGCAAATGATTCTTGTTCTTGTAAAGCAGTGAAGGAAGAATCGTGAGGTTTGACAAGAGAAACACGATTTCGCAGAAAGTTTTAATGTACTGTGTAAGTGATGATAAATAAGAGAGAATTTGAGATTGTTATTAATCAATGTGCTTTCGTAATTAGTTGTTGATGTAATTTTGAGATTGTGAAAGAGTTTTTAGGGTATAAATAACATTATTAGGTGGTGTTGGTTAAGGTGGAGAAGATGAACTCTGATGAGGGTTAAGAAAAATATAAAAAAATGAGTGCAAATAGAAGAATATTAGTCGGCTAACGTTGGAAATGGGTGGTCAACTCCATAAATTCGGCATAAGATTTCTTCTGGCAAACAAAAACAACATTTTTGTTTAAGGTTTCTCTTGGAATTTTTTTTTAAAAGGTTTTACTTGGAAAATTTTCATTTTCTTTCCAACCTCTTTACCTATAGCTTATAGACTAGGTACTACTTTATAATTTATTAGTGTTAAAACTCATACGACGTATGAGTTGTATAATGTTTTATCATAGAAGATTGACATATATTTTATATCAAATAATAAATATTATTCGAAAACATTACTATAAAAATAAATTTTATTTAATTTTATTATACTCATATTTATATAATTAATAGATTTTTTTATCTAATTTTAACATCTTTTACAAACATAGTTTTGATTAAAACTCTATTTTTCTTTCTATCTTTAATTGACTAATTTTACACGTTTGCCGTTACCAATATGGATCGAAATTGTAAATTATAATTATGAATCACTTAATATTTTATTAAAAAAAATTAGTATGTATGTGCGACGCAAGGGCTAACACAATATTTCATTTTAAAATATTGACTTAATTATATTATCTAACAAATAATAATATTTACTCGGAAATATTGCTATTAAAATTTTAGTATACTCATATTTATATGACATGCAAATTTTAATATTATTTCTAAAAAATTATTCGTTATCATAAAATTAGCTTTTTTATCCAATCAATTTTTAAAATATTAATCATTATGTAGTAATACTAATTCTTTTTTTCTTTTAATAAAATACGAGTAAAAACTATTTTTCCATGAAATTAACTTTTAATGTATAATTTTATTTAATAGTTTACAGTGTAGCGTAATTTTACTTAGTACAAGTGAATAATTGCTATAATCATATTACTATTATAAAATAGAGAAAATAAATGAAAGAAGGAAAATAGTAGATAGTATGTAAGCTCATTATCCCTTTGTTGTATAAATATTCTACATTACATAATGTTATATATTTATACAGTACACCATGAATATTGTAACCTACAAGGATTAGTTAATAGTCTCCATTAAATGGAGAGTTACAAGGATTCTGTCAGGACAAAATGAGTTACAAAATAGGAAGTGTAAAAGCCAAATGTATGTTACAAAGATGTGGAAAGCATGCTCATGAGGATAATGGACATACACTATTATATTCCATAGCATGTCCATTATTGAAAAGTGTGTCTCGTTAAAACTTACTAAGAAAAACCTGGTGGGATAAAAACTTAGTGAAGGAAAAAGAGTACAACACTTCATAGTATGCTTGAAATGTTGCCTCATGAAAAACCTAACCTGGAAAACCCAACGTGAGACAAAACCATGGTTAAAGGAAAAAGAGTGCAGCTCGAATTTTCTCCCCTAATAAATACTTAACTTGAGACTTTCTGGTGCAAGAATCCAATATCGTTAGGTAACTTCTTCAACGTACCAGTGAAATTAGGTTAGCCTTAAACTCAATTAGGTTAGCCTTAAACTCCACTCCCTCAATCTTATTCGGAACATCCAAAAATCTCCTTAAACATTGTACTTCTTGTCCTGATGGTAACACTATTGACATGTGTATTGTATCTACCTTTCTCAAAACATGCATTAACTTTTCCAAAATCTTAGTGGATACAAAAGAATATGTTGCACCAGAATCAAACAAAACTTTAACAGGAAGAGAGTGAATAAAGAAAGTACTAGTAATCACATCCTTACTATCATCTAGTTCACTTCGAGCCATCACATACAACTTTCCAGTATTCGAGGCCTTAGCCTGACCTCCTCCATTTCCACTTCATTCCTATTTCCGGCTTGTTGCATTGCTTTCCTCCCATGTTTCCATGGAAACACTTTTGCTGACCTCCAGTTGATTTCCCTTTGAATCAAGACCCTTGCCCTTCTTTTCCCTTGCTCTTAGAGAAACACTCATACTCACGGTGTCCGAGCTTGTTGCACAAACGACAAGTCACCAGGTTCCCAGCACAGTCCTTGCCTGGGTGATTGTTAGGACATTTCTTGCTGAAGTACACATGACCCTATTCCCATTTCCATTAGCTGGCTTCCAAAAGTTTTCCTTATTTCCCTCAAAGTTAGTGTTGAAAAGAGGCTTCTTAAATCCACCATGATTCCCTTGTTGGTTAAAATTTCCTCCACCATCCTTCCTTTTCTCCCTCATCTCACCTTCTTTCAGCATCTCCTTCTTTTTCTGGTCTAGGGCATACAAATGTGCATCTCTACCATACAGCTCATCCAAAGGCTCAAAGACTTTCCCGGCTGGTTGCAACTGAATGTCTATGGGTAACTCTCTCTCAAATTAACTAGCCTTTAGCTCCTCCGTTGCTACAACCCAACTGAATGTCTATGGGCAACCCTCTCTCAAATTAACTAGCCTTTAGCTTCTCCATTGCTACAACTAGCTTAGCAAACCTAGACAACTCTATAAACACCGAGTAATACTCAGTAACTGACATACTCCCCATCTTAAGCTCCAAAAACTCATTAGCTTTCTACTTTTGAAGGAACACAGGGTAAATCTTGTTACGAATCTGCTCCTGAAACACAGTCCTTATTTCCCAAAGTTTCCCTGATTTCCCTGAAAGTTGCTGTTGAAACGAGGCTTCTTAAATCCACCATGATTCCCTTGTTGGTTAAAGTTTCCTCCACCATCGTTTCTTTTCTCGCCCGCCTCACCTTCTTTCAGCATCTCCTTCTTCTTCTAGTTTAGGGCATACAAATGTACAGCTCTACCATACAGCTCATCCAAAGATGAAAGAGTTGCCGGGCTAGTTTCAACTGAATGTCTATGGCCAACACCCTCTCATAACGACTAGCCTTCAGCTTCTCCGTTGCTACAACCTCCTTAGCATACCTAGACAACTCTATAAACTTCGAGTAATACTCGGTAACTGACATACTCCCTATCTTAAGCTCTGAAAACTCATCAGCTTTCTGCTTTTGTAGGAACAAATGGTAAAACTTGTTACGAAGTTGCTCCTGAAGCACAGTCCAATTGAACCTTGTCAAAGCCCTAATCACAGCTTCATTCTATGACCACCAAAGATCACTTTCTCCTCTCAGATAGTGAACTCCATGGTTTACCTTAAACTCTTCTGGACACTCAACTACTCCAACCAGCTAGTTGAACTCTCTCAGCCATCCCTCTAAAACAGTTGGATTGGGTTCTCCTTGGTAAGTAGGCGGCTTACTTTGAGCAATTTTCTTGTTCCCCAACGGGGTCACCTTGATTAACATTTCCTCTAGCAGGTAACTGTTCAACTACAATAGCTAATTGCCTCACTACATCATTCGGCTAATTGTTGTTACGTTCAGCCATCCTATTTCTCATGTAGAGGAAAATACTTCAATATTAAACTATGTCTAACTCTAAGATAGAACAACACAAACTTATAACATAAAATAAAACATTTTCTTACTTCGTCTCACAAAAGAAATTTCCATTCTTTTAGTGCGAATGATTTACTTAGTTTTGATTGTTTACACAACCATCACATATAATAAAGCACATAATAAAAAAAATTTCCCTTGGTTTTGCTTAACTCAAGACATCATTTCAAAATAAAAAAAAAACTAACTCATTTATTATTTTAGCTTTTTTTGTCAATAACTACTTAGAAGTTGTCTGTTTTTATCAACAACTACCTAGGTTATATTTTAATTTTCACAACTGTGTTTTTTTTTCAACCACTACCAATTAACGTTTTTCGTCCAAGAAAGACGTTAGTGGGTCCCTTCTCTCAGCTTTCCCTCCAATAATTCCAGACGAATTTCCATTTTTTCCCTTGCCCTCTCCAACCAACTCAAACAACTTCGTATTTACTTCATTCAACCTAAAACCCCTCATTAAAGTGAAGTGAAATCAATTTAGACTTCAAATTATTCCCAAATTTAGCATTCTTCAAATTGAAAGACACTGAGAAACAACATTCTTAATTGCGACCCCTTATATACTACAACCCTAATAGTTGAAGCAATTGAAATTGCAATGGAGGAAAAGAGGTTTGATTGTGCTCAAAAGCCCATTATTTGTGGAACTCTAAGCAGGAAATTAACTTCCTACTTTAAATTAGCTTTGAATTAGCTTTGAATTACTTTAGTTTATGTTTAATGGAGTGACAACTAGTGTGAATTATGTCTGATATTTCAAGTTTGGGTTTTGTTTCTGTTTGGCTAGCTTAGTTATTGATCACTAAATTTCCATTTAAATGAGTATTTTGATTGTAGTTGATGAACATGTGGGTTTGATTTCAAATTTGTAATTGTTCTAATGTGTTAATTACTTTGATAACAGATTCATTCATGTCAATTTTTGGGTAAATGGGAAATTTGTGTTGAAGCAAAGGAAAACTAAGTATGTGGGTGGAGAAATAGTTAAGAAGAATAATTTGATTGTTGATAATATAAGTGTTGATTACTTAATGGAGATAGCTGGTGGCATAATGAAATTATTTCAACTTAAGCCATGGCCATTGTTCAACTTATGGTTTAAGAATGAAAAAGGTGCTGTCAGTGCGATTGAAATTGAAGCAGATGTTGATGGCTTAGTTAAGTCTAGGGAAAAAGATGGAGTTGTTGATGTTTATGCAAGAGAAGAATCATCATGTCTTAGTTCATCTGTCAACATGGAATGTAATGCCACAACAAGAATGGGCAAAGCTGTTAAGTTTAGTTGCAAACAGAAAGCTTCTGAGCCTGTGAAAAAAGAAAAAGGAAGTTGAAATTTAGGAGTTGGGCCTAGTAATGTTGGTAGTAGTAGGCCCATTAGGAGGAGCCTAAGAATGCATAGCTCATCACAAGCAGAAGTGAATAACCCAACTGTGGTTATTTGTGGGAGAAGTTGGACTGAACCCAAACAACACAAAACAGTGAGTAGAAGAAAGTTACCATTTAATGAGCCACAAACAACAACAAACAAGGAGCAACAATTCGAAGTACCTATTGAAGCTTCATGTATACCTAATCACCCAAATACAGCAGAAACAACATCTCAGGTGAAGGAACCATTGGTGAAACCAAGTGCAACACCAAGAAGAAAGCATGTTGCAAAGAAGCCTAGGTATGTGAAGAAGCTACCTATTCACCCAACAAAAAAAACCAAAATCAACAGCACATCAACACAGTGTGAAAGGAAAAGTGGAAGGAACAAGGGAAGCAGAACTAGATCAAGCAACAAATCTACCTATTTGGATGAATTTGATTCTAGAGCTGAAGGTGGTGAATCAACTGAATCAGAACGGTCTGATCTTGATGTAGACTTTGAGATAGGAGAGGAGGAAAAGACATCAGACAATGAGGAGGACAGACAAGGTAATTTAGGAGCTGACGACAACAACCCAGCTGAGAATGTCAATGAACAGGTGCTTGATGAAGAGGAATATGAAGACACTGAAAACACTGAGCTTGAGTTGGATGATAAGGAACTTGGAAGTCTTAAAGGATTAGATGATGAGCTTGATAACACACCTGAATTCAACCCTGAGGTAGACTTTTCTCATAAGTTTGAATTAGTCGAAGGTCTTAAATTTCCAGATGTGTATGTTCTTAGAAAGGCTATTAGGTATCACTCAATAAACAACTCTTATGACTATTATTACTTGCACAATGGTAAATCTAGGGTAATTGTTCACTGTAGATTTAGATGCAATTGTCCTTGGGACAAACAGCATGGTAAATTAGTTAAATGGACATGTTCTAACCCCTACAAGTGCTCCTTCAAAATTCATGTTACAAAAGTGAGAATGCAAGATAAATTTCAAATTAGGAGTCTTAGGTTGAAACACACATGTGGATTTCATCATTCAAGTACTAAGGTCACTTCAGAATACTTGGCTGAGAGATACCTGCAAATGTGGAGGATTGAGCCTCATTTGAAACTTAGCTCATTTAGGGAAAGAGTGTATGCAGACATTGGATTGCATATTGGGTATTTAAAGCATGGTTTGCTAGAGCTAGAGCAAAGTTAAAACTGTATGGTGATGCAACAGACCAATATGCAAAGGTTTTTGACTATGCACATGCTTTGTTGAAGTACAACCCTGACTCAACTGCAATTGTTACTATTGAGGGGGTGAAGTCTGGTTTACCTCACTTTCAGAGGTTGTATGTGTGTCTTTAAGCTTTGAAGAGAGGATTTATGAGGGGTTGTAGGCCCCTAATTGGAATAGATGGGTGTCATCTGAAGGGAGCATGGCTAGGTGTAATTTTAACTGCTGTGAGTAAAGATGGAAACAACTGCATTTTTCCTCTTGCTTGGGCAATTGTTGAGGTAGAGAACAACTACACCTGCAAATGGTTCTTGACACTGTTAGCTGAGGACATTGAAACAGATGTTGGTGATAGATTCACAGTGATCAGTGATAGGCAGAAGGTTAGAACATCCGTTCATTTCTTGTGCAAACATATGTAAATCTATGAAACACTAATAATTTGTACTTACATAACTTCTTATTTTCTTTGTATGTGTATGGTTTGTGTGACGCTGTAGCAACTGTGCTACCAAAAGCAGAAGTTAGATATTTTTGTAGGCATATATGGGCTAAATTCAAAAAACAATTCAATGGACAAATCTTCAAGAATCATTTTTGGGTAGCATGGAGGGCAGGAACTAAGTTGAACTATTGTGACCTTGTTTTCCATCTCCTTGAGCTATTTGTGTTTCATTTGTTTACCTTGGATAATTTCCATCCCTTTTCTTGATGCACAGGCTGGATTTGATGCACACATGGCCAAGATAAAAGCCTTGAAAGGTGATGCCTTCACTTATCTTGATAACATTCCTATGAAAATTTTGGTGTAGGCATGCATTTGGTGAAATTAGCAAGTCTAATATGCTGCTTAATAATATATGTGAGACCTTTAATGCTGTTATTAGAGAAGCTAGGGATAAACCTATAATACACTGTCTTGAATGGATTAGAAGATATGTAATGAAAAGAAACACTGAGAAATTTAATGCCATTGAGAGGTGGGAGGGTAGATTTACACCCTACATAGGTAAATTCTTGACTTGGGTGAGGGAAGTGGCCAAAAGATGTGATGCACAGCCTAGTAGGTTGGATGAGTGGAAGGTTGACACTGAAAAGGATAGGTATGTAGTCAACCTAAGAAATTATACTTGCACTTGTTACCAATGGGAGCTCACTAGAATCCCTTGCATTCATGCATATGCTTGCATTGTTAAAAAGAGAATGAGGTGAGAAGAGTTTGTGCATGAATATTACACAAAGGACAAGTGCATTGAGGCTTATACCCCCATACATTAGACCTATGCCTGGTAAGAATCATTGGGAAAGGGCAACACAGTGTCAACCATTACCACCAATTATAAGGAACATGCCTGGTAGACCTAGCTTGAAGAAAAGAAAGAAAGAGGATGGTGAAGCACAAGAAAAGGCTGCTAAACAAGGAAAAAGGGTTAACTTGTGTTCCAACTGCAAACAACAAGGTCACAACAAAAATATGGCAAAAACCCTACAGCAACAAAAGAAGTGAAGCAAGGTGGAAGGCCAGCTACTGTTAATGATGAGTGAGTTAACAATGAAAGGAAAAAGAAGGTAGCGAGAACTTGTAGGGAGGTACGTTGTTATGGATTTGTTACTAAACTATATTTTTAGCAAATTATATATAGCTTGCTTACATAATTGCAAACTGATGTTCACTGTTTTGTACTTGAATTAGATACCTGTTCCTCAACCTACCACTGCTCAACACCAACAACAACCAACTAATTCAGCATGGGAGTTCACTGCATCTGCTCCACGTCGGCTAAGCAAGACAGATAGCTGTCAACCTTCTGTTTCTCAGGCTACAAGAAGCAATGGTCCACCTAAGCAACAACAACCAACTGCAAAACTTCCAAGAACAAAGCGACAAACAACATCCAAAACAAAGAGAAGCAGCAAAAATCCATAGACTGTTGTGGCACTTTGTATAATTAATGGTTCATTGTTAGTCTTTATGTTGAACAATTTCTGTTTTGAATGTATTAAAGTAGTAAAACATGTGTTTAGCAAGTATTTTGAGTAACACTTGAATGTTATTGAGTTTGTATGCTCTTGATTGACAATAACCAGAATCTATATAAGCGAACCATCTTTATTATTCATTGGTTAAATTTGAAGTACATACACCCACTAACATTACATCATAGATGACTAAAAATCCTTCTTTAGCATAAGACAATAAAAAAACTAAAAAAATGTAGAAGGGTGAGGTCTACATTTTGAAGAAATGCAAAAGAAAGTAAAAAACAAACAACAACAATGGCCAAATGCAAACCAAAAGTCAAAATACTCCATCCCTTGTTGCCATTAGCAACCATGGTCTTCAACTTCTTCACCAGCTTTTCATTCTCCTTCACCAACTTTGCATTTCCATCTTGAAGCCTACACACTTCTCCCCTTAAAAATTCAGCTTCTTGTTTAGCAAGTTTTTTTTTCAAGCATTAACTCATCTGCAACAACCCTATGCCATTCCAACTTCCCCTCATCAACCCACCTAAAAAACCCACAGCCATTTCTACCAGTGTATGCATCAAAGAACTTGTAACACAAGAACCTCCTTCCAGGGTTATCACTTGTCCAAGATGTTAACATCTTTGAAGGGATTCCACAGTTGCACCTATCCATCCTAAAATTCGACTTCTGTACAAGAACAAACAACAAAACAACTAAATCAAAACCCTAATTTCAGAACACAAAAATCAATTTTAGAAATTTTGAATTGTATTGAGAGAATTTTTGGAAGGTATGTTGGGTGAAATTTAGGCGTTGCAACTGATAAAAAGGGAGAATCAATTGGGATTTAATTTGATATTTATAGGGAGGGAAAGCTGAGAGAAGGGACCCACTAACGTCTCTCTTGGACGGAAAACGTTAGTTGGTAGTGGTTGACAAAAAAAACACAAACATGTAGGTAGTTGTTGACAAATAAGACAACTTCTAGGTAGTTATTAACAAAAAAGCTAATTATTACTATAATAATAATAATAATAATTATTATTATTATTGTTATTATTAGTATTATTATAATTATTACAATAATTATAATAATAATAATTATTATTATTATTAATTCATCTTTTTCAATTATTTTAAATATCTTTTAATCTCTCTCTTCCTCTCAATCTATCTTCTTCTTCCTCTCATACCACCATTAAACCCCAACAGCCCTCAACTTCAATCCTTCATAGCTCATTCCTCGCAACTCCAAATCACTCCAAATTTTGACATAACACTCCTCTCACCCCTCTAAACAATCTCTTGGAGACAAAACTCACAAAAATCAATCGAAATCCATTGCCTAGGGTCCAAAATTTTCGAACATTATTATGCTTGATTGTGGGTTTTCTTCTTCAATTTTCTTGCAATTTCTTACTCCATTGATATTTAGTGAGGTATAACTTCCTTTTTACCCATGTTTCACTACGTTTTATGATGTTTTCATGAATTTTTAATATTTGTTTAGTTTAATTACGAATTTAATTTTTGATTTTAAACTTGATTATTGTTGCTTATGAATGCTTAATCGTTGTTTTTATGATCCAATATCATGTTTAGAGTTGTTAATTTTAAGTAATTGGAAGTTTTGTGTTACTTTGATTAGTAAGGAATTGTTGGAATTTTTTATGATTGTTAGTGATTATAAGTGTTTTTAAATTCATGCTTAAGTTGTTTAGAATAATGCTAATGTTTCCATGAATTGAATTCTATGCTTAGCTTTGTTGTAATTTCTTCAAATGAATTTTTATTAGTAGCTTCATGCATGATTTCTAAAGCTTATAAATTTTATTAGAAGTTGCTACTAACCTTAGCTAGTTAATATTGATGTCAATTTGTTGATTGGAGTTGTTTTGAATAATAAATTAGTGCTATATTGTGATTGGAGTTGAGCTTTGTGGTTGCTTTTGGGGTGTTGATTGAATTTTGAGCTTGAGGACGATGGTTTAGTTGTTGCATAGAACTAGTATGATGCTAGTAGTTGGATTGGGTTTGGATGAATATGTTCATGGTTATGTTTCTCATTAGAACTTGTAGTTCCCAATGGTTTAGTTGATTTTACAAACGGTTCATGCCGAAATTTCCGCTCAACTTTGTAATTTGGCTTTTTGATGACTACAATGCTTCTTACTTGCTTTGTTGACCATGAAACTTTAGTCACTTGCATCATATAATTTTTCTATGCCATAATCTCGCCATGCTTATAGTTTTGATGCTCTAAAATTGCTTGGACAGGAATTCTAATCCTTGGTTTTTCATGCTTATGTTTTGTAGGATAATGAGGAAGTCCATAGGAAAGTTTCATGGAGGAGGCCCTAAAAAATCTCAGAAAACAGGGGCATCATCTTCAGCTTCCAAAGGGAAGCAACCTGCATCATCTAGAGCACCACCACCAAATAGGCAAGAGAGGCAGCGAAAATATGAGAAGCTCTCCAAACGCATTATCAAGTTCTTTCATAAGGAGACTTGTGATAAATTGGGAATCACTGATCAAGTTATGAGGATGGCTTATCGTATTAGATGGGGCAACTGGATAAATGCTACTATGACAGGTCCTAATGGCAGAACCCAGCAGGTCCCTCACACTTGTAGATAACTCACCCTTGATTTCTTGTCGAATTACCACTTCCATGTTACACAGGAGACCCCCTCAGCTTCAAGGAAGGGCCATATTAGCTTCACCATCTTTGGGCAGTATTATGAGATAGATGTGGATATGTTAAATGAGAGATTTATTTGGAACACTGAAAATGTGGTATGGTCAACAGCAAAGCATGAATGGAGACCTTACTTTGAAGGTGCATGGTGGGAGAGAATTACAGACGGCAGTTTCACCTTCACTTCTACCACGGCTAAGGCATCAGAGGTTCAACACTCGGTCCTCCGATATTGTCTTCGTTATCTGTCTACTAATTTTTAGAAGGAGAGCTCGCGAAGGTGTACCTAGATGAGATTAGACTTCTATGGATGGTCACAAAGTGATATACCAAGCAACCTCTCCATTATAACTTTGGGTTCTTTTTGGCACGCCGGTTCGCTGAGATTGTTGAAGGTATAACAAACACCGGCACCATTTATATTAGAGGCATGATTACATGGCTTTCTACTCTTTAGGCCATGTAAAGGACATTCACCAGCTGCATCCAATTGAGGAGAACCCCTACCTTGATACCATTGCCCTCAAAGCTGCTAACTTCCTAAGACAATATCATAGAGGGCATCGAGAGAGGTTTGTCTGGTGTGTTCAGGAGATTTCATGGTGCTACTTGCCAAATGCCTATGTCAGCCTTACTTATCAGGAGCACCCAGATGGACAAAACCCTTGGAGGATTCCATCTAATAATATCCTATTATAGGAGAGGGCGGACTTCGAAAAGAGAGCAGTTTAGATGGTTAATTGGATTAAGCAGGTAGGCGGCCAAACTCACCCTCAGCGCCACCAACCCCCACCTCGACGAGAGCCTCCTAGACACTGCTATGCAGGCCATTCCTCCTCCACTTTTAACATGTCACCCATCATGAACCGCCTTAATGATATGCACTTCTACAACTAGCATCAATTCGATAGGGTTGACCATTCTCTTAGAGGACTCCACACCGATGTTGATCTACTATAGAGAGTCCAGTGGCAGGAGCACATGAGCAATGTTGAAGCTGGGATGGTCCAAGGCTTCTGGAACCATCCAAAATGGCCACCCACATATGATTCTAGCAACGAGCCTACTTCCTACCCTTGCTAGCCCTTCTATGACCAGTACAGGCTAAGGTACTGGGGCCCTGGTCAGTAGAGCTCGACTTCACCTCCTTCCATTTGTTCTTCATGGTTATTTATCCTGGGACGGGACAAGATTAGGTTTGGGGGGAGGATTTATTTCCTTTGCATATATGTAATTAGTTTTACTGCTTTGGAAAAAAACACAAAAAATCAGAAAAACGAAAAAAATACAAAAAAATGTTAGTTTATTTTTATTTTAACCTTTTTCTTTGGAGTTCGTTTTCTTTTCTTTTCTTTTCAGGTTTAATTTCGAGCAAGATGTATTCGGATTTGGTGCTTTATTGGACTCTTGTTGGAGATTGAATTTTTTTTGGTTAGATCATTGCTACTCTCCTTTTTCTTTTGTTTTTCTTGTTGGTGCGTCTAGTTAGTTTTATTGCTTTCCTAGCTTAGTTTTATTGCTTTCTTAGGGTGTTGCATGGTTTGTACCATTCGTTAGAGATGGGAGTTTACATGTGACCGAAAAGATTGTACTGTTTTCTTAGGTTTAATTTTAGAGAGAGTTTGATTAATGGATTATTCTCGTCCCAATTGAGTTTTGTATTTGGAATTGACTACTTCTGTACCCCTTGTGCTTATTTTGAAAACCTTATTACTCTTGACTAGGGATGAATCCACATGTGTGATTTGTTGGCTATGCCTTGACTTTAATTGTTTGAATTCCTTATATTATTCAACTCTTCTCAACCTTGCTTGGTTCTTGAACTTGAACTGTGTTAATGGGATGATTTGATCCACTTTTGCATAAATTGTTTATCATTATATTTCTTTCATGTGTGCTTAGTTCCTGGTGCAACTATGATCTTGGGGTTTGACATTGGAATCTAGTAACTCTAATTGTGGTTTTGTGTATATTGCGCATGATAAAAGGCCTTCATTTCTTTTAGAGCCTCTAGAATTTCATTTTTTTAATTCATTTCTATATACTTTCCCTTGTTTGAGCTTTTATCCCTTTCATTTGTATTTTTAGCCTCATTACAACCCATTAGCCATGCTACACGATTCATTATATGCCCAAACTTGGTTTGGGGGAGTTGGAGTGGTTGTGATGTTGTTGATGTAGTTTTGATGGTTGTTTTCGAGGATTGTTGGTGAGAATGGTTGGGAATGCTGTTTAGTGAGGTTCATTTGATTACAGGTTTCACATTTAAGGCTCTGCATACCAATGTCTAGGCCATTGCAAGTTAATCAAAAATTTTTATTCATGGCCTAGTTATGTATGTGTGATGATTATGTTTATTATTTATTGTTTTTGAGCAAAGACAAATCATTAAGAGTCGTGAAACTGAATTTTATAATGCATGAAAAATAAAGTATTAAATTATAAAAGCATAGTAAGTTGAAAAAGTATGAAAGAAGTGAAGTAAAAGAAAAAATATGAAAAGTTTGAAATTTATAAAAAATAAGAAATAAGTTTGAAGTTTGTAGCGTAGTGGTTGTTGTTGAATTATAAGAATAATGGTGTTGATGTGAATTATAAAGAAAAGTTTGGTTTGATTTGGTTGGAACTGGATATTAGAGAATATTGATGATCATTTTGAGTTGTTGACGGTTTTCCTTGATTTTAAATGCATATACCTCGTATGCCACCACATTATCCCAAATTTATCTTACCCATCACTGATGTAGTGTTTATTTGTTTATTTTTTCCATAGTTTCTTTAGTTAGTTTAGTTAGTTTCCCTTCCCTTTTTAAATCTTTTCCCTTTCTGTTATTAGTTTTTAGTATATCCTGTTCCCCCGCATTTTTATAGATTTTACGCTCATATTTGTCTTGTTTTGCTTGTTGTCTCCATTTTGTAGGATCTTTCGTTGAAATTTGGAAACTGAGGCAAAATTCTCACAAGATCTTACGGAATATGTAGCAAGGAATGGTTTATTATGGTCTTAGCTTAGGTAATTTGATCTTTTGCTTCGCGTCCCACGATATCGCAAGCAATAGCTCGACGACATAGACAAAGCTCCTAGCAGCCCCATCGAAGAAACCCACTCCTTTACTTCCCCCACTTGACTAGTGAAATGAAGCTGGGGAAGTACATAACAGGGGGTTGCGGCCGCATGGTAAATGGTATGCGGCCGCATGCCCCTGTTTTGTACAAAGTTGAACCCTGCTTCTTACTCATCCCACTTGCTTGGGTCTTGTTTTTGTTATATATTCTCTTGTGAAGGAGTTGGTAAAAAGTTAGTAGAAGACAATTAGAACTCTTTAAATTCTCTCTACATTAAACTTGTATTCATTTTGATTAGTGACTTAGTTCTTTAACAATTCATCTAGTTGTAGTTCAATCTCTTTCAATTCAATTCAAAGTTTGTTATTCATGGTTCTCGGGTTCTTGTTCTTGGTTTCATTATCTATTCAAGGTTAATTGGTTTCATGTTCTTGGTTTGGTTTCTTGGTTGATCATCATTGTATTTGGGCATCATTGGAATAAGCTTCAAGTTTTTTATAATTCAAGTTTCAAGCTTCATAGTAAAACTCTAAACTTCTCTCTAATATCCATTTCAATTTTCATACTTTGTAACTATCTTTCTTTACTTTCTAGTTTTATTTCATAGTTCTTCTCAAGTTAACTTGTCCTTGTTCTTAATTTCCTTTGCTTTTTGTTCTTACTTTCTTCTCATGTTAAATTTGTCATTGTTCTTAGTTTACATTGTTTTAAGTTCTTAAATTCTTCTCAAGTTAATCTTGTCCTTGCTCTATTGCCTTTTGTTTTAGTTCTTCTCAAGATTAAACCTTGTCCTTGCCTTCATTTTCTCTATTTCTTACAAAGAAGTAAGTTATAATCCATAGTCATAACTTATTTCTTTGCTATAATTTGTAATCATGAATAAAAATATGTCTTTAAATAGTAAAATTTGTAGAGAGTAGTTTTAGTGCTAGGGTGTGGGTGAAACCCTCACCACCTTCATGACTTAAGTAGGTTCTTAGTAAAAATTGAGTTTATGGGTGACTAGAGTCATTACATGGGGTTATAAATCACGTAGTCTATGACTTGCTTCCATAGATGTTGCCTTAGGTTCCTCAATGAAGGATTGAGAGATGAAGTTGAGTGAAGACTCCCCATGTTTAATTAGTTTGAAAACCATGATAATAGGTGTTCATGTTAAGGGACATTACTAGTCTTCGTGAAAAAGTGCTTAGGAGTCGTTTTATGCTCAAGCCATGATAATAGGTCGTGTTCAACGTTTCGCTCGTCATGCTAGCTCGAGAGAGTAGACATGACTCTTAAAACGACATACCCGTGACATTTCCCTTTACGTTCGGTTTGACCTAGGAATCAGCGCCTTCATGTAGGAAGTGAGCGGTGTATCCCTTACCTTAGTCGCCTTTAATCTTAATTTCAAGTAAAATAAATCAACATTACTGACAATCTTACCTCTAAAGCAAAACTGACTTAAACTTACTCGTTAGCCCACCTTAGTGTAAAACCTTTATCTCTTGGGATTCGATCCGTACTTGCCCTTACTAGTAGCCTAGTATGCCTTTTATGGTTTATCTTTGGTAGCCACTTTGACAGGTTATTAAATTTTGGCGCCGTTGCTGGAGATAAAATGGTTCTTTCATTAAGTAGTTTTCTATTTGTGAGATTTTTGTCATATATCTAACTTCCTTCCTTATTTTCTTGTTATTTGCATACTTGTCATTGCTAGCTTCTTAATCTAACATTGTATGCTACGCTGATCACAAGGAACTCCTACTACTCCATTTATTCCGAAAATTGAAAAACATTTATGTGGTTTCCGGAGACTTGTTCCCGAATCTGGTGAACTTGTAGAAAGAGGAAACTTATTTGAATCCGACTCTATATCTGAGTGTTCAGATATGTCTGAGGAAACAATACCACAAAAGTCCCCCACGGACTTTGGTCACCCTAAGCCTTTTGAGTTACATAGTGGGATTTCATTACCCGCTACGACAGCGAATAATCATGAGTTCAACGCTCACTTAATCCGTATGATCAAGGATGCTCAATTTGGAGGAAGTCCAACAGAATGCCCCTTTACGCATTTGGTAAACTTCCTAGAACTTTGTTCCACAGTGAAACATAAAAATGTTACCCCTGAGTTCATCCGGATGCATATGTTTTAGTTTTCCTTAAGGGGCAAAGCTAAATTTTGGATACGATCATTACTCGAGGGATCACTAATAACATGGGAGGATGTTACCAAGGCCTTCTTGGAAAAATATTGTCCTCCTAAGAAAACCTCAGATCTTTGGCGAAAAGTCTAAAATTTCTCCCAAGACGATGATGTAACTTTAGGAGAGGCATGGGAATGCTTTAAAGATATCCTACGCTCATGCCGTCACCATGGTTTCAGTGAATGGTTGGTACGTATTTATGAGTTTCTATGGTGGTCTTGTTCCTAGATCAAGCGCTAACCTTGATGCTGGTGTGGAGGCCAACTAAAAACGCTACCTTTGAACAAAGTTTAAGTAGCCATTGAGGAGGTTGCCAAAAATTCTACTTGGCACTCCGATAGAAGGCTTTTAGTAAGAAAGAGCGCCGCTAAAACTGATGATTTTCAGGCGCTCAACTCTAAAATTGACCTTCTAGCAAAGTAACTAGAATAAGCACACTTCGCTTCTTCTAGTACTCCTTCACAAGTAATGTCTTGTGAAACGTGTGAAGGTAATGACTACACTTCTTCTTACTGTGTTTCCACTACAAAAACGGTTGTCCATTTTAAAGGCTATAATAATCAAGGTTGGAACCCCTAACCTAATCCAAATAATAATAAGGGAGGTAGTCCTCAATCAAACTTTCGACGACCACCCCCTCAGCAACAACCCGACTTATACCGGCCTCCCAACTTTAATTAAGGGGGCCTTCTCAACCTCGACCTCCTTACCCTCCTCCTCGTTCTCGAAAATCGGGGTTAGAACATGCGTTGGAATCATTTATGAACCAACAACTTAAAGCTAACGCTGATATGAGAAGAGGGTAGGTGATCTCGCTATCTTTGTTCTGAAACTTCAAGCTCACAATAAAATGATTGAGTCTCAACTCTCTCAAATTTCTCAACATGTTGCTAGCTTCGCATCTAACTCTAGAAATGAATTTCCGGGGCAAACTGTGGTTAATCCTAGGGAGCAAGCAAAAACTGTTTCTGTTGTGAGTGAAGTCCCTATATCTGTTATGGTGGAAGAGATTTCCATTAAAGATGGTGAAGGCGGGGTTGTTTGTGAGGTAGTCACTCCAAAGGCTCCGGTTAAGGTCTATACACCCCCGTTACCATTTCCTAATCGAGCTTTAGAGTATAAAGTTGAGTAGTTGGGTATTTTCATCGTACCCACTCGAATCAAGAGTTGGGGCGCAGTGTGCAAGGCCTTTGTGACCTTGGTTCAGGAGTGAGCATAATGCCCCTCTCTCTAGCCAAGAAAATAGGCTTGGATGAAATGAAACCTTCCAACCTGAAAATCAAGTTGGCGATAACACTATAAAACAAACTATTGGCATCTTAGTTAACATACGTGTGCAAATTGATGATATTGTCATCCTATGCAACTTCTTGATAGTCAATATGGATGAAGATATTTCAATCTCTCTCATATTTGGAAGAGACTTTTTACGCACGACTGGTGCGCTTTTCAACTTTACTGCTATTGGTCATCAAGTGACCTACGCAAAGGTCGATACTCCTATGATACCTAAGCTCAAGGCTTGCAATATCACTCATCATGCACCCTCGAGCTTGCATAGTCCCATAATAAAAGGTATGGAGAAAAGAGCTCGACCTTTACATGAGAAGGTAGAAAGCGAGGCTCGTTTTCACACCTCTAGCTCTCACCTTTTTGATGATATTTTTTAAGATTCAAAACTTGAATCATTGAAAGCCTGGCTCAACACTTCCTCTGCATTTAAATAAGTGGCAGATGAGCAAGGAAAGCCAATAGAAACTAATGATCAAATCCTGAACGAATTACTTCAAAAACCTTCTCTTCTTCAAACTCTAGTCTTCTTCCAAGATAACTTTGATTGTAACACCCTGGAATTTTCTAAATTCCATCTCCAGATTTTCCGGAAAACATAATATAAATAAGAAAGAATTATAATTATCAAAACTCCTAAATAACTAGGAAAAACCAAAGCATTACCGCCACCGTGATAACGGCTAAGGCTTTTAACAAAGTACTACAGCGGAAGTCTTTATAACCAAAACCAATAAAAAAATCAAACCAATCCTAAAAATAAACCCAACACAACCCAAAACTAAAATCAAACAAAAACCAACTTAAAACTTTATTACACTTCGGAACCAAATTAATGGCTCTTCAAAATGAAATAAACTTTTACTTCGGAAATAAATAAACATCAAATAATAATTAAGTAATAAACCCAAAAGAAAATAAACTAGAAACTACTAGGGCTACAATGCAAGCACTCTCACTCTAGCCCAACATGAATGACTTATGTACGTCCACTTGTACCTGTAGCTTTTCTTATTATAGATACCTACTCTATTGGGCACCAACTCTAAGAATGTATTACCTATGTCACATAAAGTGACAGAATTCCAACGCATTAAAAATATAAAAGAGTACAACGTCTCGTACTCCAATTAGAAGTCATAGATCACTATTGCATACGACTCCCCCCATTGTTCAAACTCAAGGTATATATGTTCCAAGAGTTTTGGTGCGAATCCTCTTTCACTTTATGTGATTAAACGGTTTAACCTTGTTATGACTCACACACAACATCACATAAAAGCATGCATAGAATCAAACAAGCCATATTAATTATATTTGATTTAAGGTGATTCTAAAAATAATGTTGGGTGTCCTTTAATTAAACTGAACTTCCTTTACCACACATTAACAGTGAGTGGCTAACTAATTACCTTTTCCGTGACCACACATTAAACTTGGAGTGGCCACATGTATATAAATATTTGCTCATCAACTTCTAATAATCAAGTGAATAAAAATTCACAAACTGCCTTTCTTGTTCATTAAGTAACTAACCAACTTAAATTACTTTCTTTCTTCTCAATAAGCTATTGGCCAACTTTAACAATAAATTCATCATTCCAATTTAATCATGAAAAACTTATATTACTATAGATGTGGAATGTCAAAACAATATTAAATCATGCTTTTCATACTTTCATAAACTTCTCATGCATGTCAACTCAAAGTAAATGAAGCAACAACAAACATATCATACAAGATCATCAACTTAGAATGGATTCTAATTCTGTATGTGCCTTTAGTACTAACTAAAATTTTCCTACATAGAGAAAAATCGAATCTAAATTAAAACCTTAATGACTAACTTCTACAACAACTCTAAACTAACTCTTTATGTTGGAAATTTGTCCAAAACATTCCTTATATGGTCTCTATTCAGTTCTATACTTTATTTTAATTTTCCTACATAGAGAAAAATCGAATCTAAATTAAAACCTTATTGACTAACTTCTACAACAACTCTAAACTAACTCTTTATATTGGAAATTTGTCCAAAACATTCCTTATTTGGTCTCTATTCAATTCCATACATTATTTTAATTTTTTCATTGCCAAATACTTGATTTTCGGTAATTTTCCAAAAATGGCAGCTTTGTAAAACACTTTAAAACTCTTCTAAATATCATGTTTTGATCATAAAACATTTCAGTCATGCTCTAAGATCATCATACAATATTTTAATGTATTAAAAATAATTATAACTAATTATGTCACATGCTACTATTTTTATTAGGCATAAACTTGTGTTAATAAAAATTTACAGTTTTATTTATTCATTCAAAACTCCTTAAAAACTAATAAAACTCTTTTACAATCTATTATACTCATCATGAATCAAATCTATACTTTAAAATAGTTTTTTCATAAGGTAATACATGTTCATAATATTTTTACAATTGGTTTTCATGATTATAAAACTCGAACACCAATACAATCCAACTTTACAACCCATTATAATCAATCTAAATTTCATAATATCAGCATAAAATCAGACAACAACAATTCATGATCATAATATTGAAGCTTAAATCATTAAAACTTTAAAATCATGAATTTCATAATTTCATAAACCCTAATTTAAAAACTTCATGATCAACTAAATAATTTTGTACTTTAAACTTAAACAAAACTTCATAAAACATAATTAAAATCATAAGAACATGATTAAACATAATTATCAACATAAATTTTTGCAAGATTGAATTAAAAAGAAGAGGGGAAGAATTTTTTTTATAAAGTCCGATAAATTTTAACAAAGTAGGGGGAGGAGGTGGCCGGAGGTAGGGATTGGCGAGTGGTGGCCACTAATAGAAAAATTGAATTTTGCTGCGCCACATTTTGCTGCGAAAGGTGGCAGCATCGGTGGACAAAAAAACAGAGCTGCAACTTTTTTTTTCTAGAAATTTTCGAACACCCCTATTTTTCTTTCTCAAAATTTTTAAAATCCTAAAACTCTAAGTTTGCAAATTAAATCTGAAAATTTGGGTTTTAAGGGGTGTTTATAGGCCCCAAAGTAGAATTTGGCGCAATTTCATAATACCCTTAATGTTTGAAATTACTTTTCTGGCATTGTTTCAAAACAATTTAGGAAACTCTAAAATTTCCGTTTTTAGAAACTTTTCCAAAATATTTAATAAAACTTAAAATAACATGAAATATTATTTATAAACATAAAATAATTACTTTGATTTATAATTAATTTAAATTTCTTTTTTTATTGAGCTTAAATTCTCAATAAAAATATTAAAACGTACATAAACTATAAAATTGATTCCTTAAAAATACATGAAAATATGGGGTATTACAGTCTACCCCCCTTAAAAGAAGTTTCGTCTTGAAACTTTATGTAAATTATTGTATGGAATTTGAATAGAGACTACTGTCACGTGCTGACTCGTGACACTACGCTTACTTCAAAAGTTTTTCATTTTGACACTATGTTGTTGTAGACTTTAGACATTTACTCAATCTTTGCTTGACAACTTTTAGTAAACAACATAAAACTTTACTAAAACACGTAAAAACTTGCAAAATTTTAGGGTAACAACACGCGAAATTATATCGCACTCTACCCTCCTTAATAATCGAGTTACGTCCACGTAACTCTATCTACTAACCTAAAATAACTCTGGATACTTTTCTCTCATCATAACTTCAGCTTCCCAAGTAGCTTCTTCGGTTTCTTGGTTAGACCACAACACCTTCACTATTTTAACAATTTTCCTACGAGTATCCCGAAGTTTACTATTAAGTATCTTAATCGGTTTTTCATCATAGGTTAAACATTGGTGTAACTCTATTGTTTCAGGTTGTAACACATTTGACTCAACCGACACATATTTTCTTGGTTGAGACACATGAAAGACATTATGAACCTTGCTCAATTCCATTGGTAAAGCTAGCTTATAGGCAACCTTCCCAATTCTTTGCAAGATCATATATGGTCCAATATATTTCGAGCTCAATTTTCCCTTCTTTTCGAATCTCATTACACCTTTCATCGGTGATACTTTGAGTAGCACCTTATCACCAACTTCAAACACAACTTCTTGACGTTTTTGGTCTACATAAGACTTCTGTCTATCTTGTGCTGCTTGAATCTTTGCTTGTATTACCCTTACCTTATCGGTGGTTTCTTTAATCAATTGAGGTCCTAGAATCATTGTTTCACTTATGTCACTCCAACATAAGGGACTTCTGCACTTCCTTCCATACAAAGATTCAAAAGGTGCCATGCCAATACTTGCATTGTAGCTATTGTTTTATGAGAACTCAATAAGATCCAAACAATCTTCCCAATTCCCCTGAAAATCCATTATCCAAGCTCTCAGCATGTCCTCCAAAGTCTGTATGGTCCTCTCTGTCTGTCCATCGATTGCTGGATGGAAAGCTGTACTCATTATCAACATTGTATCGAAGTTCTCCTAGACACTTTTCCAGAATTTTGAAAGAAATCTAGAATCCCTATATGAGACGATATCCTTTGGAACACCATGTCGCCTCACAACATGATTTACTAAGCCTTTGCAAGTTGTTTCATCCTCCAAGTCTCCTTCATCAGTATAAACGCCGCTGATTTAGTAAGCCTATCCACCACAACCCATATGGTATCATTTTGATTTCTCCACTTTGGCAAGTAGGTTACAGAATCCGTTAATTTGCGATCCTATTTCCATCCTAGTATTTCAAGTGGTTGGACTTCTCCTTGTGGTCTTTTATGCTCAAATTTCACCTTTTGACAAGTAAGACACTTGCTTACNGATTTATAATTAATTTAAATTTCTTTTTTTATTGAGCTTAAATTCTCAATAAAAATATTAAAACGTACATAAACTATAAAATTGATTCCTTAAAAATACATGAAAATATGGGGTATTACAGTCTACCCCCCTTAAAAGAAGTTTCGTCTTGAAACTTTATGTAAATTATTGTATGGAATTTGAATAGAGACTACTGTCACGTGCTGACTCGTGACACTACGCTTACTTCAAAAGTTTTTCATTTTGACACTATGTTGTTGTAGACTTTAGACATTTACTCAATCTTTGCTTGACAACTTTTAGTAAACAACATAAAACTTTACTAAAACACGTAAAAACTTGCAAAATTTTAGGGTAACAACACGCGAAATTATATCGCACTCTACCCTCCTTAATAATCGAGTTACGTCCACGTAACTCTATCTACTAACCTAAAATAACTCTGGATACTTTTCTCTCATCATAACTTCAGCTTCCCAAGTAGCTTCTTCGGTTTCTTGGTTAGACCACAACACCTTCACTATTTTAACAATTTTCCTACGAGTATCCCGAAGTTTACTATTAAGTATCTTAATCGGTTTTTCATCATAGGTTAAACATTGGTGTAACTCTATTGTTTCAGGTTGTAACACATTTGACTCAACCGACACATATTTTCTTGGTTGAGACACATGAAAGACATTATGAACCTTGCTCAATTCCATTGGTAAAGCTAGCTTATAGGCAACCTTCCCAATTCTTTGCAAGATCATATATGGTCCAATATATTTCGAGCTCAATTTTCCCTTCTTTTCGAATCTCATTACACCTTTCATCGGTGATACTTTGAGTAGCACCTTATCACCAACTTCAAACACAACTTCTTGACGTTTTTGGTCTACATAAGACTTCTGTCTATCTTGTGCTGCTTGAATCTTTGCTTGTATTACCCTTACCTTATCGGTGGTTTCTTTAATCAATTGAGGTCCTAGAATCATTGTTTCACTTATGTCACTCCAACATAAGGGACTTCTGCACTTCCTTCCATACAAAGATTCAAAAGGTGCCATGCCAATACTTGCATTGTAGCTATTGTTTTATGAGAACTCAATAAGATCCAAACAATCTTCCCAATTCCCCTGAAAATCCATTATCCAAGCTCTCAGCATGTCCTCCAAAGTCTGTATGGTCCTCTCTGTCTGTCCATCGATTGCTGGATGGAAAGCTGTACTCATTATCAACATTGTATCGAAGTTCTCCTAGACACTTTTCCAGAATTTTGAAAGAAATCTAGAATCCCTATATGAGACGATATCCTTTGGAACACCATGTCGCCTCACAACATGATTTACTAAGCCTTTGCAAGTTGTTTCATCCTCCAAGTCTCCTTCATCAGTATAAACGCCGCTGATTTAGTAAGCCTATCCACCACAACCCATATGGTATCATTTTGATTTCTCCACTTTGGCAAGTAGGTTACAGAATCCGTTAATTTGCGATCCTATTTCCATCCTAGTATTTCAAGTGGTTGGACTTCTCCTTGTGGTCTTTTATGCTCAAATTTCACCTTTTGACAAGTAAGACACTTGCTTACGAATTCAACTACTTCTCTTTTCATTCTAGGCCACCAATACACTTTCTTCAAATCCTTATATAGCTTATTGTCTCCAGGATGAGCAGAATACGATGTATTATGACCTTCCTCCATGATTCTCCATTTCAAATCCTTACATTTATGTGGCACACACCACCTTCCTTTATACCTCAAGCTTCCATCTTCATGGATTTTGAAGTCCATAGCATTTCCTGTTTTCAATTTCTCCTTTATTCTATCCAATTTTACATCTCCATCCTGGTTCTCCTTAATATCCTCAAACACTGTTGGTTGGATACTAAGATTACAAAGTATTCCTTCCAACTCACCCTCCTTCACTATCTCTAAGTTTATTCTCTCCATGTCTCTACACATATCGTTAGTGACCACTAAAGAATTTACTCCATGTCTAGTTTTACAACTTAGAGCATCTGTTACAACATTGGCCTTCCTTTCATGGTATTGGATATCTAAATCGTAATCCTTGATCAACTCAAGCCATCTCCTTTGCCTCATATTCAAATCCTTTTGAGTGAAAAAGTACTGTAAACTCTTGTTATCTGTTTAGCTTCTACTCTTCACTCCATCCAAGTAATGCCTCCATATCTTCAAAGCAAACACGATTGCTGCTAGATCTAGATCGTGATTAGGATAGTTTGCTTCGTATGACTTCAATTGTTTCGAAGCATACGCAATCACCTTTCTATTTTGCATTAAAACACATCACAAACCATTTTTGGAAGCATCACTGTACACATCATAAGAATCACTCCCATCTAGCAAAGTCAGCATTAATGCCGTAATCAAATGCTCCTCTAAGGTCTGAAATGCCTCTTCACACTTATCACACCAAACAAACTTACAGTCCTTCTTTATTAAGGCCGTCAAGGCTTAGCGATTCTCGAAAAATCCTTTACAAACCTCCTATTCTACTAAACCCAACAAGCTTCGTACATCCGCCACATTCTTAGGTGTAGGCCACTCTTTTACTGCTTCGATCTTGGTTGGATCTACTTCAACTCCCTCTTTTAACACAAAATGTCCCAAAAATGCCTCTTTGTCCAACAAAAATTCACTTTTCGAGAACTTAGCATACAACTTATTCTCTCAGTGCAGTGTCATCAAAATTGTCCTCAAATGTTCTACATGTTCCTCTTTACTCTTGGAGTACACCAAAATATAATCAATAAAAACTACCACAAACTTACCTAAGAACCGTTGAAAGATCCTATTCATTAAATCCATGAAAATTGCTGGAGCATTCGTTAACCTAAAAGGCATAACAGTGAACTCATAATGCCCATACCTCGTACAAAAAGCCGTTTTTGGTATGTCCTCATTAGCGATTCTCAATTGATGGTGTATTGACCTCACATCAATCTTTGAAAATGCAGTAGCTCCTTCCAATTGATCAATCCAATCATCAATCCTCGGTAAAAGATACTTGTTCTTGATCGTCACCTTATTCAACTCCCTATAGTCAATACACAACCTCAAACTCCCGTCTTTTATCTTCACAAACAGTACTGGTGCTCCCCAAGGTGAAGCACTAGGCCTAATGTAACCTTTCTCCAGCAGCTCCTGTAGCTGCTCTTTTAACCCACTCATTTCCGCAGGTGCCATCCTATATGGTGCTGTTGAAATAAGTGTTGTCTCTGGAACTAAGTCTATGGTGAAGTCGATTTCTCGCTTTGGAGGCATTCCCGGAATCTCCTTCAGAAACACGTCCAAGAAATCCCTCACTACCTCAATGTCCTCAGGCTTAGAGTACTCAACATAATCTACATCCCTCACACTACAAAGGTAAATCGGAAGACCTCTCTTCACAAAGCTAGAAATCCTCATTACTAACACTATTTTATTGTGCTTTGGCCTTCCTTCCCTCCAATAGCTCATTTCTTACCCTTATTAACCAATGAGATCTTCTATGGCTCACATAAAATCCCAGCCTTATGCTCACTCAACCAATCCATCCCCAGAACCACTTCTAAGTCATCCAAATCAAACTTAATTAGGTTTGCCTTAAACTCCATTCCCTAAATTCAAATTGGGACATCCAAAAATCTCCTTGAACATTGTACTTGTTGTTCTGATGGTAACACTATTGACATATCTATTGTATCTACTTTTCCCAACACAGGCATTAAACTTTCCAAAATCTTAGTGGATACAAAAGAATATGTTGTACCAGAATCAAACAATACTTTAATAGAAGAGAGTGAATAGAGAATGTACCAGTAATAACATCCTTACTAGCATCAGCTTCACTTCGAGCCATCACATTCAACTTTCCAGTATTCAAGGTCTTAGTCTGACTTCCTCCATTACCACCTCCATTCCTATTCCCGACTTGTTGCATTACCCGTCCTCCCATGTTTCCTTGGAAACCCTTATGTTGACTGCCAGTTGAATTCCCTTTGAACTGATACCCTTGTCCTTCCATTCCCTTGTTCTTGGATAAGCACTCATAGCCACGGTGTCGAAGCTTGTTGCACAGATGACAAGTCACTGGGTTCGCAGCTCAGTCCTTTCCTGGGTGATTGTTGGGAAATTTCTTGCAGAAATACACACGACCTCCTTCATTAGCCATTTGAGTCCTATTGCCATTTCCATTAGCAGGCTTCCCAAAGTTTCCCTTATTGCCCTGGAAGTTATTGTTGAAACAAGGCTTCTTAAATCCACCATGATTCCCTTGTTGGTTAAAGTTTTCTCCATCATCATTTCTTTTCTCCCTCGACTCACCTTCTTTCAACATCTCCTTCTTCTTTTGGTCTAAGGCATACATATGTGCATCGCTACCATACAACTCATCTAAAGACTCAAAGACTTGCCCAACCAATTGTAACTGGATGTCTATGGGTAACCCTCTCTCAAAATGACTAGCCTTCAACTTTTCGGTTGCCACAACCTCCTTAGCAAACTTAGACAACTCTATGTACTTAGAGTAATACTCACTAATTGACATACTCCCCATCTTAAGCTCCAAAAACTCATCAGCTTTCTGTTTCTAAAGGAGCACAGGATAAAACTTATTGCGGATCTGCTCTTGAAACACAGCCCAATTGAACCCTAGAAAACCCTAATCATAGCTTCATTCTGTGACCACCAAAGATCAGCTTGTCCTATCAAATAGTAAACTGCATGGTTCACCTAAAACTCTTCTGGACACTAAACTGCCCCAAACAGCTTGTTAAATTCTCTCAACCATCCCTCTAAAACAGTTGGATTGGGTTCTCCTTGGTTAGTAGGTGGCTTAGAGAAGCTCCCCAGCAGGGTCATTACCATTACCATTTCCTCTAACAGCTAACTGTTCAGCTACATTAGCTAATTGCCTCACTTCATCGTTCAACTAATTGTTGTTACGTTCAGCCATCCTATTTCTCCTGTAGAGGAAGAAGACCTTTATATTAAACTATGTCTAACTCTAAGTTAGAACAACATAAACTTATAACGTAACATAAAAGCATTTCCTCAATTCGTCTCACAAAAGAAGTTCACATTCTTTTAGGGCAAATGATTAACTTAGTTTTGATTGTTTACACAACCATTAAACCAAGAATAAAGCACAAAATAAATAAAAAGTAATTCCCTTGGTTTTGATCTATTTAGGCATCATTTCAAAAAGATTTGACTCATTAATTATTTTATTCCCATAAGAATTCTTAAATGCTTAGTTTCCTAAAGTTCCTTATGGCCTAGGTCCTTCATGTGGAACTGAGAGGATAAGAACAATTTCACAGCTTCAATGCTCCTAGCATCATGAAGAAAGACCCTAGGCTTAGCAATTTGACCCCATTCCTAGGCAATATAAGGCGTCGAGTTGCTTCGTTCTCTTATGTGCCTAACGGCCCAACTTGAAAAAGCCTGCGACAAGCCGGATCAAAGAGAAGACAGCGCCATGTTAATTTAATGCGATCACAACATGAACAAGCAAAAAAAAGGGTCTGTTTTCACTTTTATCACATTTCGCCTCCTGCCCCTCTGCCGGTGGGGAATCCGCTCCCGGGTCGTCGCTCTACTGCGTCTGGACAAAAAGAGGCGAGGCCCATCGTTCCCCCAGAACTCGAATTCCTCATCGATCCTGCCCCCTTTTTCTTTTCAAAAAAGGATTTATCCACCTCCTTACTAAAAAAAGCAGAATTCCAACACTCACTCAAATTAGCGCAAATCAGCTTTCAGTGTAATTGCGTTGTGAAAAAAGTCACACTTTTGGCTTGCTACAAGCTGGGCTCAGGTTTCTGGCTAAATAACCATCTAAAATGTCCAACATTATAAACAATACTAAACAACATTAACTAACTCATATCTATAAAAGAAATTCTAAACATTAACATTATCTTTCTTATCCTTCGACATCACATATTTCTTGGGTAAGAACTCAAGATCATCTTTGACATCATCTTCCATATCCTCCTCAATATGTTCATCCATGTCATCTTCAGGGTCAAGCACCTCTTCTTCTTCTTCAGAATCAGACACTAGATCCACATACACAGCAATTACTATATTTGGGTTCTCAATTTCATAACTCGAACTATCCTTGGATTCAAAAGTATCTTCTTTTTCACTCATTTCATTATCCTCATGATCATTTGAGATTGGTGTGGGTGGGGTCTCCCCACTTGCATTGGACTCTTGAAACTCCTGCTCCTTTCTTGCAATATAACCTTCCAAATATCTCCAATCGCAACCCCATTGACTATTTGGATCCTTATACTTAGTGTAGTTTGGAAGTCCTGCAACGAAATGAAAGCCATTGAACTTCACCTTAATCTCCAAATAGGGTGGAGGTTTGGCAAGCAACTAACAATTATAGCAGACACGTGATCAGGTTGATCACCACTATGGTAACTTCATCATTGTATTCATATATCAACAATAGAATCGAATCTTCCATACATATTGAGGTGGACTCTCATAGTCCTTTCCCAATGTTCCCATCTGAGTTTCCTTACTGGGCATGTTATCCACCATCCTGCACAACAGCTTAAAACTAATGGGCCATCCTTCCCACAACAAAACCAAGCTAACAGTTCTACAACAAAAGGTTTGGTGGCTAAAATACAATTTCTTCTACACAAAACTATTCACATAAGTAACATTTCAAAACATGTACTTAAATGCATGAAAGAAAAGAAATAAAGTTTATCCTACATGCTCAAACTTCCTACCCAATCTAACCACATGATATTAAAGCAATAACACATAATACATACCTGAATTCCTTGCATACATGCACATGTAAATGATTTTAAAACCCTTTAGTTTTCAAAACTCTCCATTTTCAGAAATCACTATTTTTAGAAAAATTTCCATTCCGAGTAACTTTGAAAAATAAGAAATTCCTCTTACCAAAATAAAACTTAGGGTACCCCCAAAAATAAAATTTTTATTTCATTTCGAAAACTAAGCTCTGGTAACCACTTTATAACACCCTGGAATTTCCTAACTTCCTTCTCCAAATTTTCTGGAAAACATATTATAGATAATAAAAAATTATAATTGTTAAAACTCCTAAATAACTAGGAAAAACCAAAGCATTACTACCACCGTGATAACGGCTAAAACATTTATCAAAGTACTACAGAGAAGTCTTTAAAACCAAAACCAATTTAAAACTCAAACCAATCTTAAAAAAAAACTCAAGACAACCCAAAACTAAAATCAAGCAAAAACCAACTTCAAACTTTATTACACTTCGAAACCATATTAATGGCCCTTTAAAATCAAATAAACTTTTACTTCGGAAATAAAATAATGGCTATTTCACCATATACCCCTGAACTATTGCAAAATGCACCAAATACCCTCGTTGTTTAAAAAATGCACGAGATACCCTTGAACAATTTAAAAAAATACACGATAAACCCTTATTGCTTAACGACGTCAAACAACCGTGAACTCTTTCATCATCCTCCTCAACTTATTCTCCTTCAAGCCAAAAATACCATTAATGCACCTTCTTATTCAATTAAACAAAAATTCATTCACTTACTTCTACTTCAATTTCACTATCTAATTAAACCTTTATTGCAAAATCAATCATATGATATCAAATCTTGATGCTTCAAAAATGGCGTAAATTCATGAAAACCCCATCTTCTTCATGGAAGCCCCAATAATCTCGACCACAACAATGATGCCACTTTTGTCATCATTTCTATAAATATTATTTACCACTAACTTCATCTTCTTCCCTAACCATTATTCATTTCTTCCTCCATCTCCTCCATTCCTCATGGATCTCTTTTGCTCAAAAGCATTGTCGATTTTCAATTTGATATTGCTGGAACCGCAATTCGTCTCTTTTAACATGTTGTTTCTTATGTTGATTATGGGTTTTGATTTTTTGGGTATATAATTTGGATGGACTTGTTGGTTAAAGTTTGTTTTTTCAAAAAAAATTATGAGTGATATCGTAATATTTTTTTTATTTTAGATTTTGGCATATTTTATTTATATTATGGGTTGATTTAAAGAAAAGCTTTTGTTCTCAACTTACCATGCTTTTGTTGGTATATAAAAGGTTTGATTTTTGGTTAAAGGAATCTTAATAATTTGGGTTTTTTTTTTTTAATTAAATTAACTTATCATCCCTGAAGTCCATCAAAGAAGAAGAAGGTGAATTAGGGGCTTTTGGATTGAAGGATAATAGGTGGAATGGAAAGATATGAAGAAGAATATGGAGGAAGATTAAAGAAACAAGAAAGAGTTAATGGTTTTTTGACGTTGTTGTGCAGTAAGGGTATATCATGTATCTTTTACATAGTTCAGAGGTATACTGTGCATTTCTAAAACAACGAGGGTATTTGGTGCATTTTACAATAGTTTAGGGGTATATGGTCAAATAGCCAATAAAATAAACATCAAATAATAATTAAGTAATAAACCTAAAAGCAAATAAACTAGAAACTACAAGGACTACAATGCAAGCACTCTCACTCCAGCCCAGCATGAATGAATTATGCCCACCTGTACTTGTAGCTTTTCTTATTCTAGATTACTACTCGCCAACAAGCTGGTCATCATAGGGCCAAGTCCAAGACAAAGCTGTACACACAAAACAAACAGTCAGCAAAGCTGAATACAAAACTACTAAAGACTATGCAGCATGATCAATGTAAAATAAAAGTAAAACATTCATACTCTTACCATTGACAACTCTTCACCTGTTCATAGACTCAACTTTAAACAGGTTGCCTTTCCTTTAAAATCACCCTATTGGGCACCAACTTGGAAGAAACTCCAAGGAGGTATTACCTATGTCACATAAAGTGACGGAATTCCAATGCATTAAAAATATGAAAGAGTACAACGTGTTGTACTCCAATTAGAAGTCAAAGATCACTATTCCATACAACTCCCCCCATTACTCATACTCAAGGTATATATGTTCCAAGAGTTTTGGTGCGAATTCTCTTTCACTTTACGTGATTAACCGGTTTAACCTTGTTATGACTCACACACAACATCATATAAAAGCATGCATAGAATCAGACAAGCCATATTAATTATCTTTGATTTAAGGTGATTCTAAAAATAATATTGGGTGTCCTTTAATTAAATTGAACTTCCTTTACCACACATTAACTATGAGTGGCTAACTAATTACCTTTTCCTTTACCACACATTAATTGTTGTCCACACTTTACAAAAGGTAAGGAAGGGTATAAAATTACAAACTACAAGGAAGGAGGGATAGGGGCCCCATGTGCTGGACTATCAACTATAGTCACAACTTCACTAGGAGTGACACTCTGCTCGCCAGGCGCCTTACTTTCAGCTTGATCTACAGGACGATCTGATTCTTCCTCCTGCTCCTTAATAGAAGTAGATCTACAGCTTCACTAGGATGGTCATCATTGTTGTGTTTAGCCAAGAAAGCCCTGATAACATGATCAAGCTGGCGCTCGAAGTAGGAGTAGTCGACTTTTTCTTCACTATGGCGATAACAGAGCTCCCATCCCTCCTTCACCAAGTTTTTCATATCAGTCATCAGTTCGTCATAGATGCCAATGGACTCGACTTGAAGCTCGTTCATGCTAGCTTGTAGAGTGGTGACTTGACGCTCTAAAGCCTTCTTAGAACGGACGAGCTCCACTTTCTCGCCAAGGGCTTTGTCATATGATGATTTGAGTTCAGAGTGGCCCTTCAATTACTCTTCTAACTCTTTGTTAGCTTTTTGTAAACTTTCCACTTTGGACTCAGCATCATCAGCCCTCTTAGAATCGGCCGCCAACTTTCTTTCAGCAGCCTTCCTAGACGCCACCTCAGAGGCGTACTCGGCATCGGTGGAACCCTTAGCCTTGAGCATATTAGTGTAAGCACTGTTTACAACCTCATAGTACTTTTTCATCTTGGCATAGGAGGCGTCCTTATCTTGGCGCTCTTTCTCCAAGGTGGCTTTCAGCTGTGTAGCTTCAGCTGAAAGTTGGCGACTTTGTTCGGAAAGAGACAAAGCCTCAGCAACGGTCTCGCGTTACTTTTGTGCCCAACTGGCGAACACATCAAGACGAAGCATAACCTAAAAAAATAATAATAAAAATAATATATAACAAAAAATTAGTAAGGCAAATTAATAGTTGCATAAAATTAAGAAAAGATATAACTTAGGTAGAATCTTTACATTGGCGAGGTCCATGAGGCATGGACCCAGCAGACCATTGTTGGCGCCCTTTAAGCCATCGGTGTAGCCTTTAGGGGCGCAATCCAACATGTTTCCCAGCATGGTCCTCTTCTCAGTAGAAGAGAGGCACATCAAGGGTGTACGCCTAGTCTCCACGGTGGCAGGAGACTCCATTGTGTTATCCATTGCTGAGATTTCTGAACGGGCGACCGGAAAAACAGAGGCACGAGGGTCAGTAGGTGGATAAATGACGGAGTCGGAAGATGACTGATAAGTTCGTACAAAATTGGGTCTAAAAGAATTACCAGATTACTAGGCTTGCAGCTTGGTGGCTGCTGACATATTAGCCTTCACTTTGTCAACAAGGCTGGCCAGGACGCCACCGTCCAAATCGGCCCTTGCTGGGGCTGAGCTAGAAGGGCCAGCTTTTGGGGGCCCAGCGCCCTCTTTAATTGTTGGATTAGGCGTGGATTTTGACGAGGACCTCGCCAGTTTGGATTTTTGGAGTGTGGGAGTTTGTGTGTGTGGAGTTTGTTGTTTGGATGAAGAAAGGGTGTTGGTTGGTCGAATGGGGATGTGTGGAGTTTGTTGTTTAGATGGAGAAGGGGTGTTGGATGGACGAATGGTGGGTTCTTTGGATTTTGAGGAAGGAGCAGTAGGTAGTGGAGAAGGCCCTACCTTTGGTTCAGAAGGCGAGGGGGTGGATACCTCGCCAAAGGTAGAAGGGGTAGCAGGAGAAGGAGTCGTCTCCATAGGAAGGGAAGGACGAAAAGAAGGGGCTTTGGGTTGAACCGCCACATGCTTCACCCTCTTCTGTTGTCCTGGGAGCACAGGAGATGAGTGCTTCCTTTTAACGCCCTCAGTTGGAGGGGTAGTGTTCTTATTCCTCTTTGAAGAAGGCACAGGGGCCGTTTGCTTCCCCTTTGATTTCTCCGCGCCCCCAGCAGAGGCGGAGGCGTCCACTTTCCCTTTATCTTTACCCTCGCCAGCTGAAGGGGCAAGGGTGGCGGTCCTCTTAGACCCTGGCTCCCTTATGGATACACCAGGGCGCTTGGATGAGGGCGCCTCCATGTTGCTCGCCGCACTCTCCTGAAGAAACCAGAAGAATAAGTAAAGCTTATAAATAAAAGATAATAATAATAATAATAATAATAATAATAGTAATAATAATAATAATAATAATAATAATAATAATAATAAAAATAAAAATAAAAAGATAGAAATGAAAAGTTTAGTCACGGGGAAACAGTGTGCGAGTACCTTTTTAAAGGCGAGCTTCTCCTTTAAACTCATCATCTTCCGACGAGCTAATATGTCCTTTATGGACTCTAAGGCTTTCCCTTCGCCTTTTTTTTTCAGGAGTAAGGCGAGCCATCACTTTTTCTGAAAAGAACAAAAGGGAAACATAAAAAAAAATATAGAAAAGGGATATATTTATAAGAGGCTCGTATTAAAGCAAAGGGTAAAATTAAACCAACTGGTACCTTTCTCCAACTTGGTGCACAGACCAGTGGCGCAAAGGAACAAGTTGTTATTGAGTAAATAGGGGAGAGGCACCCAATTGGCAGGACTTTCCTTGTCCTCTTCGGACACTTGAAAATAGGCCCAGGTGCGCTCTTCACCGGTGGTTAGGTTAGGAGTGGCGTTTGATTTACCCAGGTGCTGGGCGTTATCATTCCACCTACTATAACGGCCCGCCATGTTAAGGTCACTGGCACCATAAAATACGAATTTGACCTTCCACTCCTTAAGGTTAGAGGTCATGTCTATCACAGTCCTATAATGAGGACGGTTGGAGATGGCGTACCAGCTGTACCCAGCTGCAGGGTTAGGAACCCTATTTAGGAAGTGAAGGGAGCGAAAGGCGTTGAAAGAAATAGTTAATTTCTTCAAAACGTAGGGGGCGATGAAGGAGTTAATAAAATGCCAAGAGTTGGGGGTCAGTTGGGCTATCCCTATGCCATACTCGCTTAAAACAGTTTCTACAAAGGGATGAGTGGGGAACCTAAGTCCGAGTAAAAGGGCGTCCTTGTAAACCCCAAACTCATTGGGTTATATTTCCGTAATGGTGGCGCCTCATAAGGGGTCAAACATTTTAATATGTTCAGGAAGCCGTAGAGATTTCGTAAAAACGCCACGATCCTCCCCTAACTGTTTGTTCCAAGAGTTACTAACAGGGATGCCGCTTGGATTGTTTTTAGGAAAGAAGGATTGGACCTCAACTTCCTATTGCTCGCCACCTTGTTTCCTTTGACTGTAGCCAGGGGGATCAGCGAATAGAGCCTCCGTATCCTCCAAAAGATCTCGCCCTGGGGAAGGCGCCTTTTCAGAAGAAGAAGAGGAAACCACCATTGTGTGAATTCTTCTAGCACAAAGTTTTGTTCTAACCATAGAATTCTGCAAACAAGAAGTAAACCGTGTGAGATTCTGAAAAGTTAAAGGTGGCGAGCTATCAGGAGAAGAGGAGACGAGGTACATGGCTCTCACCCCTGTGATCCCAGATGTAGTACAGTTCTCTTCACCCCGCAAAACCCTTCTTTTGGTGGAAGAAGCAGAAGCCATAACTGAAACGAAAGGAAGATAAATAAACAAAGTAAGAAGGGAATAATACCTGAATAAATGCTTGAAGGAACCGACGAACTGTTACCGCAAGATAGGAATTAATTAAACTTAAGTTACTTTCACACGTAAAAATGGCAGGAACTCACATTACAATTCACCGAAAAAGCTTGAGAAAACCCACTATTTTCAGAGAGAAAACTTGAATGATTAGTAAGAATGAGAAAGAACAAGGGAGGGGTTAACAGAGGAAAGTATTTATAGGAAGTTAATGAGGGGTAGAGAGGACTTTTCCCCTTCGAAGCTGAAAAGGCAAGGGAAATTCGGACCAGCCCTCAAACAGGGTACAAAAGTATGTCTCCTTTTCATTTCCTCGAAAACTGTTTTGTAATCATTCGAGTTCTTCATTAATTATTTATAATTATCAAACCCCTTTCATTAATTAGTTGCTAACCACCTATTCAAATTCAACGGCTTGATGAGGGGCAAATGTTATATACTCATCCAACGGTTCAGATGAAAACTTAACCTTAATCCATGTGACAACATATGGGACAACGGATGAAAGACACGTGTCCTCCTATTAACACACAGGATTAGGCAGAAAGCCAAGTGGGAGAGAGGAACCCCTATTACACGCCGGGTTATCCTCCTCTCTCCCCACCCCA
>PYUH01000522.1:368151-413032 GCA_016808085.1 Suaeda aralocaspica | reverse complement strand
CTCTCTCTCTCTCTCTCTCTCTCTCTCTCTCTCTCTCTCTCTCTAAGTTCTTTATATAGTTACTTACTTCAGCATCAGAGGGGGATAAATCCACCAACGATTTATTCCTTTGTGCAAGTATACAAGGCGCGGAACCTCTGCTCGCCAAGTGCCCTTTGATCGCCAAATTCACCTGAGGCCACGCCATCCCCTTCACCTGCCAGCTTGGACGCCGTTCACCAGCGCCGAGTCAACAAGCTAAAGCATTGTCTGTAGCATTATTGTGTGATCTTTGCAATTAAAATCGTTCAAGTATTAAACTTGTAATCATTTGTAAGGATATAACAAATTAGATTCATAATTGCGAAGTGAATGTGTGTTTTGATTCCCTTCTTTTATTTAGTTGTTTGAGTTGTATATTTTTGTTGATTTTGATGGGCATTGTTGAAATATATATCATTGCAACATTTTATTATATGTTGGGCATTGTTGAAAGTTGTTTGAGATTATTAAAACTTCAGTTTATACATATATCGAATGCAAAGATTTAAAGAAAAATTCTCATTTTTTTAGAATTGATTAATTCAGAATGATTTAAAGAAAACTTCAGTTCAAATTGTTTGATTTATTTGGTTAATTCAGAATTACATTCATTTATTTAATCTTGGTGTGTTTTGATTCCCTTCTTTTACACTTAATAATTTGAACAAAATTTATTAAATCAAAAGAAAGACACTTATAACTACAGTGAAGAATTGTGTTATTTAGGCCAATTATGCTGATCATATCAATATCATCAGGTTAAAATTCATCATGGTTCTAGTTGGGATCATTAATTTTCGAGTAAGTATTAGACTTCATATTACAGATTTTTCAGGAAACTGCGTTACAAAGTCTCTTATGGTTTTGACTTGTTATCTGTGTTTATAAATGTGCTTGTGGTGTGAGGAAAAATCAAAACAGAAGACAGTGTGCTGCATTGCTGCCTTAACATCATTTATGCCGATTTTTCCCGAATCTCGAATTAACAGTAAATAGAGGGGTGTTTTTTTTGGCTTAGATTATTTGGTTAGAGCGTAATAAGAAGTGTTTGAGGACAAATTCACACTGAATGCTATAATTTTGTTGCATATTTTTGTTCATAATTGTTCTGTTGCATGCTCCTTATCTTCCTAAATTTCTTGGTATTATAATTAATATTAATCCGTACAATTTAGAATTATATTCATTGTTTTCATATAAGCTATGGAGAATGATTTTCCTTTATTTGCGGAAAAAAAATGAAGGATTTGAGATGAGATGATGTGATTTCAGTTTTCCATTCATTATTTATCATTCCTCCAACCTAATTGACAAAGTGGGTGATTGTTGTGAAAATACCTAATCATAGCCGACTTATCTTGCTCTAACTATGCAAAATACCTGTTTTTTTAATCAATGAGTGTGGTATAACTATAAATTCTCTATATATAGTTTTAGTTGCATGTGAATCAATAATAGAGATGAGTTACATAACTTAGGTCAGTCACAAACTGATTGCAGTCTTTTGAAAGCCATGGTATCCTTACATTTGGTGGCCATGTTAAGAAATCTTGCTTAATGAACATCCATTTCAGAAATTGGAAATTGTATGGTTTACATTTTTGTGCCTTTTGTATTTTGTGCTCACACTTCACTATTGGTATCTTTAAGAAATTAAGGATGTTGTTCTACCTACTTAGTTGTTTGAAACTAAAATGCATGTGTCATTGCTCACATAATAATCTTTTTTTCGTTCATGCTCAACTAAAAGTTTTATATTTGACATCGATTTATTGTGTATGTTAACATAATTTATCTTAAAGTCATTTGTAATAGTCCATGAACTCATGGTGCAAAGGTAACAACCATGTAGAACATGTTTTCCTCCAACAAAACCTTCCAAAATCTATCTAATTATGTACTTATGCAACATGACTTGACTGGTTAGGTTCATTACTATTCGAGTATCTTCATGTTTGGTCCTTCCTTTCCTCCATTAAGTGTTTAGTTTCTTAAACTATGTAGTCCTTAATTTAGGATATTTGTTTCCTTTCCTTCATGTTTCGAGTATCTTCAGGTTAGGTTATTAGTTTGATGTTATTTAGTCCTCAAATTAGGATAACCCACATTGTAATTTTGATTATAAATGCTTATGTTGTGATTGTGGGTGAAAAATCAAACACTACTTATGAACTACCAATATCTTAAGAAAATCAAACTTTACGTGAAACATAACTTATACATTATTTATGAGATGAATTTTATTGGAATATCATCTATGCGTTCAACACTCTTTGGTTTTTTTCAAGATATTGACAACTATAAGCTTTGTTTCAGACTAGGGTTCTAAATTTTCAAGATGTTCTTTGTTTTTTTTTTTCATTTTACATCCAATTAATGATTAACTAACAACTATAAAAATTTAGGGAACAATGGGATGGTGGGAGTTAGCAAAGTGGGGTCATGAATATGAGCAAGAAACTGATGAGTACATTGAAAAAGCATTTGCCGCAAAGTCTCAAGGAGACCAAATCCAATGTCCATGCACTACATGTTGTTACCGTTATTGGCATCTTAGGAATGTTGTGAGGGATCATATAATTTGCAATGGTTTTTTACCAAGAAAAGAAGAACTTGAAGATTTAGGGTTGGACATTAATAGAGATAAAGAATACTTGTTAGGAAAAGAAGATGATCAAGTTATGAATGATGACATGGTAGAATATTTGAGTGAAACTTTAAGAGAGGGGCCAAATTAATAAGCAAAAGTGTTTTTTAAGCTGATTGAAGAAGGTCAAGAAGAATTGTATAGATGATGCCAAACTTTCTCTAAACTTTCCTTCATCATTTGAGCATTTATTTACAAGTGCGATCACAAGATGAGCAATGTCACTCTCACTACCATGTTAAAAAAATTTCAAGGAAGTGATACCACATGCTAAAGTTCCCTTATCCTTTCATGAGGCGAATAAGGTAATCAAAGCTTTAGGGTTAGATTACACAAAAATTGATGAATGCCCTAAAGAATGCATGTTGTATCTGGGGGAGCATGCAAATGCAACAAGTTATCATGTTTGTGGCTGTACTAGGTGGAAACAGATGGAAAATGATACAAGTGTGGCAACTGAAAAGGGCCACAAAATTTCAATGAAAGTACTACGATACTTTCCAATTAAGAAAAGGTTGCAGAGGTTGTATATGTATGCAGACACGGCAAAGTACATGCAATGGCATTCAAATTGTAGGGAAAAAGATGGCATGTTACGCCATCTGGCAGATGGCCGAGCTTGGAAGGACTTTGATAAGTCATACCCATAATTTGCTAAAGATCGTTGTAACATTAGGCTAGGATTGGTTGTTGATGGTTTTAACCCTTTTAATTCAATGAGCATTGTGCATAGTACATGGCCCATCATCCTGATCAATTATAACTTTCGTCGTTGGATGGCTATGAAGTCAGAGTTTTTAGTGTTGTCATTGTTTATTCCATGCCCTTATTCACCTGGAAATGACATTAACATTTATTTGCAGCCATTGATTAAGGATCCTAAGGATTTGTGGGATTTTAGTTTGGAAACATATGATGCGTCAAGTAACAAAAGGTTTGATATGCATGTGGCCTTGTTTGGTACTATTAATGACTTTCCGGGTTATATGATGTTATCTGGTTGGAGTACAAAAGGGAGAAAAGCCTGCTCTTGTTGTCATTATGAAACAGAATCAAAATAGTTGACAAATAGTCACAAGTATCACTACATGGGTCATCAAATATCATGCAATACCTCGCCGAGATTGTAAGGAGTTAGGGGTAATGCCGGAGCTTCAACTTATAACGTTAGAGGATGATAGTGAAGTGATCCCAACTTTAAGCTTTTCCATGACATTGCGGTTGTTTTGTGAAACAATTAAAAATGTAAAACAATCGCAAGGGTATGCCTCTAACATTTCTCGTTGTGTTCAAGTTAATGAAAGGAAGAAACCAAGATACAAGAGTCATGATGCACATTTTATGATGCATTACTTACTTCCAATTGCTGTGAAGGCGACATTGACTAAAGAAGTTGCAAAGCCTTTGATAAGATTTAGTTCGTTATTTAAAGGCATTTGAAAAAAACAATAGACCTGTAGACACCTAATTTAGTCCCCTGTCCCGCGGCAGGGCACTATGATGATTAAAAAATTCATTTCTCTAGCAGATTGGATAATCGAGTATACTTGGGCTTAAAAATAAATCTCATTCTAATTTCACGGGCCTTTTTATCCAAATGCCTCTTTTACTATTTTGAATAAATGAATAAAATAATAATAATAATAATAATAATAAATAAAATAAAATAAAATAAAATAAGATGTTTCAAAAACGTAGTGCGGTTAATTTAGTCACGCTGACAGCTCAGTGTGACTAAGCTAACAGCGCTACCCTAATAGCATTGTAGGGTTCCCTGCGCTACTGGGCCAGCGCGATTCGGCGTACCACGCTAACAGCCTAGCGCGATTAGGGTTCCCACGCTGTTATAAAAACCCTCATTTCCATCATTTGTCGACACGTTTTTTTTTAAACTCACTTTCTCCCTCATACTTTAATAATCCGATTATTGCTTTTAACAACCTTGTTTGTTTTATAATGATTATTTATTATTTTATTTTGCTATTTATTTTACTAAAAAGTGGCTACAAATTTTAATAATATCGAAACAATAATTCGAAACTCCGCCCAAATTAATACTCGACGAAGACAATCTTCAGAGGAGAAGTGGTACGTTTTCTTAGAGCCCTAAAAATCATGTTTATGGACTTTTAATTTGTTGTTTCACTATTTATTTACTGCCTTATCACGTCATTATTGTTAAAGGACTTAAAATTGATTGTTTGCAACGCTTAATCAAGATAATTCTTTCGGGCAAATCTAATCATGTTAGGCTCCCTAAATTGATTTTAATAACGGTTTGAGTTAAATTAATTAGTTTTTTTTTTGTGATTCACTAACAATTTAATGCTTTTTTTTTTGTGAATTTTGTAATTAATATTTCTCTGTGATTCTAAATGTAATTTCTGTATGGTTAAGAGGAAACTAGTAATGGCCGCCTACGGGTTAACCCGACGCACTCCGTCATGTTAGTACCTTCGCCCCCGAGTCTAATCTTTGGTTCGCTCGACCACAACTTGGAGTCATCCCCATGGGATCGGAGAGGACTTCCCTGCAATTTAGACAAACGTCCCTTATTCGAGTCCCATTCATATCTAATCTAAATACACGGTTTATGAGTTTAGTTCCTAAAACGCATTGGCGACTTCTTACTAGCATCGTCCGTATTCGTATATTATTATCTCATTCGAAAAAAAAGATAATAAAAAAAACAAAAAAAAAACAAAATAGCGTAGCGCGACAGACTTTGTCACGGTAATGTCGCAGCGTCACAAAGCTTGCCACGCTACACCTGCAGCGTGATAAACTTTGTAGCGTTGCACAGTCAGCGTGAGAAACTCTGTCACGCTACCACGCTAGCGCGACTGAAATTCCTGCGCTTCTGTTTTTTTTGCAAAATACTTCTAAAAAAGTCCATTTCACCTTTCCTTAAGCCAATTTTTTGGGTCTAAGTTGACCTATGGACGGTTTGGGAAAGGTGACCAAAAAAATTTGGGGCCCTAAAATCCGGGGCCCCTACAGTGGCGACTTCGCTGGGGACTAAAAGAGGGCGAGACTTGAAAATTTTCTCTTAATCATACACTTATAATATTTAGAGCAAATTGCATTTTTTAGACATATTGCATACATGTGACAAACACTAGGCTTCCATGTGTTTGAAACATGCCTTAGGATCACCATAATAACATTACATTTCGGGAAGGAACCGTTGACTTGGTGGCGCCCATGGCCTCTAAGCAACCGAGCAAAACGCAACCTTATCCCAACTACATCGATTCCAAGTTGCCCATGTTACTTGGAGGGGAGACACTCCATATCTAACGGTTATCACACCGCAAAGTGTTGGAGCACACTCCTTAGATGTAGGACACTTTGGATTGACCTTTAGAGCTTAACCTTAGAGGACATAAAACCTTGGTTTAGGGAACCTCATTGCTTGTATTTTTATTCTTTCCTTTTTTTTCATGATCCTGTTTCCTTTTTTTATGACTTTGTTTCCTTATTTTCATGATTTTGTTTCTTATTTTTTACTTTCCTTTATGCTGTTATTTTATTCTTCATGTTGTTTTGGAGACTTTAGATTTTTGCATTTGTTTATTAAAAGATTTTATTAACTTGCTTTAAATTAAATGATTCACTAAAGTCATTTCCTTACAAAGACTTCATTAGCATTATTCTGTTCTTATATAAAATACTATTAATGTTGTCTATTTAGAATTTATTTTGGAAAATCATTAAATAAAAGGATTGTCAATAACATCATGTTAGGAATAAAATCTTTTTTTAAGATTAACTTGATACTTCCATTATTCACCAAGAAATTTAAATCATATCAATCATTTCAAACATTTATTTGTTAAGATTATTGACATAATTTGAATATTTCGAGGATTTACTAATTCAATTCTTTTTTGTAGAAATTTATTAGTTTATTTTCGAATTCTAGGTGGAGCTAACAATCTCATTTTCCTTAATGAATGAAATTCTTTCGTTTTTTTTTGGTAAAAAAAAAAGACAAAAAAAAAATTCGCCTATGATCTTTTAATTCTCATAAGCATTAACAATAATTAACTTAATACTGGTTTTGTTTGAGTTAAACTAAAAAAGGTCAAAAAACCTTTATTAATTATATTCTTTAAATTAGAATGTCATTAATTAAGGTTTAGTCGTCTTTAGCTTACCTTACAAACGCTCTTAGTATTAAATTGATCATCGTTAACACTACTTAGTTATTTCTTTTTCGAAAAATGGAAATAAATACTTTTCTGAATGGCTTGAATTTTTTTTCGTAAAGGGCTGGTTCAACTGCTTGGTGTCACGATCCAGATCAACGTTTACAAAGGTTAGGTAGTGACGAACAATCATCATTCATCTCAAATTCCTTAGAGGATATTTGTGAAGATGTCGGGTTCATTACTCTCAATTCTCCAATTTGTTCCTCAAGTTCCGTTCCGTCCTCTCCAAGTCCAAGTATGAGTGAAGAAGAAAATATGAATGCTACATTGAATGCTCTCATGACGCGTCTTAATAAGATGGAGGCTGAACGAGAAGTAGAAAAAATACGCCTTGCTAAAATTGAAGCTGAACGTGCTGCTGAAAAGAAACATTTGGCTGAAATGGAAGCCAAAAGGCAAGAGGAGGAAAGCAGGAAAAAGAAAGAGATAGAAAATCTCATTCATCGTTCTTCATTGGGTGGTAAATCATATCAATTTGAGGTTGCCAACATCCCTAACACCGAGGTTGTTCTCCCTGAGAAGTTCGATCCTTCTACTCTTCCAAAGTTCAAGGTGACTGGTAATCCAGTCAATCACCTTAAGAGCTTTATTGGGTCCATGACCATCAAAAAGGTTGATCCTGTATTCTATCCAGTGATCTTCCCTCTTTCTTTAGAACCCATTCCACAGAATTGGTTCTACTCTCTTAGCACAGATCGGGTTTCAAACTGGGATACTGTTACTAAGGAATTCATTGATCAATACAAAGATAACATGGAATTCCAAGTCACACTCCGAGAACTCGAAGTGTTAAAACAAGGAGCTGATGAAGGGTTCACTACCTTCTTCACTCGTTATAGGGAAAAGATGACCCACTTGGTCCAAAAACCATCCGATGCTGAATTAGTAGAAAGGTTTGTAGACAACCTGTCCGAGCCTTATCAAGTACATCTCAAATATCAAGGCATCGACTCTTTCAAACGAGTGTATGATGTCGGGATCAAAATTGAGAACGATTTATTGAAAAAACAGTCGAAGCCCCAGGCTTATAAGGGGAACTACACCTATAAAAAGGGTGAATCTTCCAAAAATAATGAAGTCAATGCTTTAGAAGCTTCTAGTCCAAGTCCATCAAAAATAAAGAGATGGCCTCGAGATAGAAGATTCTCTCCTCTCAGCATGACTTATTCTCAAGCTCTTGACAGACTTCAAAGCCAAAATACTTTACATCCAATTGGGCCAACTCCTGACCCACCAGAGGACAAGAGAAGCCCAAAATGGAATGCTAATTCATGGTGCAAATACCATAGAGGAAAAGGGCATGATACTGAACAATGTTGGGTCCTCAAACATGTCATTCAAGACATGGTTGAAGACAACATTTACCTTTACCTCCCAAGCCGAATAATATCACCAATCCTTTTGGTGGATCGTTTATTCTAGCCATTGATTGTGTTAGCGATAATTTTGATCCTTCTAAATTTATCACTTCCAATAATGATAATGCAATGGAGGAAGTATTAGGCTTACACGATCATGTATGTGGCATATGGGACGATAATGTTGAGGATACTTATATCACCAACCTCAGTGCCAACACAACTCTCGGGCTTAATCCAGAAATTATAAAAAATGATTGGTATCAAGATCCTACAGAAGTTGTGTGTAATGTTCAGCATCTTACTCGTTCCGGACGAGCTTATCAACCTGATAATGACAAAGGCCCATCTCAGGTTCAAGTCAACAAAGAATCAATTCCAGGCTCATAACAAGCCCAAATTTCTAGTGAGAGCAATGATAATCCTCTCATTAAGCAAATGCAAAAGACTAAAGCCGACGTAACCATTTGGCAATTATTAGCTTTTTCTCGTGATCATAGGGTAGCTATACTGAACGGACCAAATCCTGACACTACCCCTGAAAATCTAGTAAGTCTCTTGTCAACTGGACCAAAGAAAATGATTGAATTTTCTAAAGAGGATCTCCCTCCGGAAGGTACTACTCATAACAGGGCCCTTTACCTAACTGCTGGGATATTGAATAAAAACGTCCCCTTGACATTAGTCGATAATGGGTCTGCAGTCAATGTCTGCCCATTAAGAACTGCCAAGCATCTCGGCATAGAAAAAGAAGCATTTTCCCCATCACTGCAAGGAGTAAGAGCTTATGATAACACGAGACGAGAGGTCTTAGGAGTCATAACTCTTGATATGTCCACCGGTGGAATAAGGAAGAAAGTTGAATTTCATGTCATCAATGTAAAATCATCCTTCAATTTGCTTCTAGGACGCCCATGGCTCCACATACTTGGTGCGGTGCCTTCATCGCTCCATCAAAAGGTCAAGCTCATACATGAAGGCGTGCCTATAACCATTAATGTTTCTCCAATCAAAGTAGCCATGGAGGATCAATCCCTGCTAAAAATATCCCATGATCAAGATGTGGAAGGTTTGTGGGGATTTGTGCCCGAAGAAATCGCTCTCATGGAATCAGAAGACTTACAACTTGATCCCCATGCTAGTATGATAGTGAACGCTATTATGTTAAAAAATGGTTATTTTCTTGGCATGCCTTTAGGAGCAAAAGGAGGAAGGGAGATCACTCATCTCCCTAAAGTCAAAGCCACACCCAACCTATTCGGTTTGGGGTATGAACCGATAGAAGAGGAATTAAAAAGATGCATGGTTGAAGAAATGACTTGAAAGGCCAACGCCAAAAGGGGAATTACTACCTCTATCCCTACCTACCAGCTGACTCTAAACGGGCAGTTTATAAAGGAAGGGGATAATTACCCCAATTATGGCTTCCCTGAACCCTTGGTTCAAAACGGGAAACAAATTCCTGCATTTGAAATATTTCATGATTGCTACTTTCTAGAAGAGAGAGCACAATAATCTCTTCCCACCAAATACTCCAAACCAGAGTGTTTAGACAAATGGGCCATTCAGAGAACGTCGAGCGCGGATGGAAAAAGACCTTGAAGTGGATCAACACTAAAGGGGCCAAAATTACTATCTCAACCGGGGAGGGACAAATTTTCGAAGATTATGAATCTGAGTATGAGTTTGAGTCTGATTTTGAGTCTGAATCCAAAGATCATATTAGTGTCCTAGGAAATCTAGATATATCTGCTCCTTCGATTCCTCCCGTTCCTAATTTAGATTTAAGCTCTAAGGGAATCGAGTCCCTCTTTGATGTACTCCTTGATGATTTCAATAACTATGCAACTGTTGCTTATCCACGCTCTTCTCCCCACTCCCCTTATAATTGTCTTGCAATAATTAATTCAGCTGAAAAATCAAATAATTATGAACCAGTTGAGATAATAAAGTTCATGGAAGAATTTGAAAACCGCACGCCTGTAATAGAAGAAACTGAATCCATTAACATCGGTAATGAACAAGATCTAAAAGAACTAAAAATTGGCTTAACTCTTAATTTACAAGAGCGCACGGACTTAATAAACACGCTCAAAGAATTTAGCGATGTTTTTGCTTGGTCCTACAAAGATATGCCTAGCATAGATCGAGAAATTGCGGAACACAAAATTCCGCTCAATCCAACAATTAAACCCGTCAAAAAAAGTTAAGACGTATGAAGCCTGACGTTGCCCTCAAAATCAAAGAGGAAATTATCAAATAATTAGATGTTGGTTTCATACGCGTTTCAAAATACCAAGAATGGGTAGCTAATGTTTTTCCAGTTCCGAAAAAGGACGGATGTGTGAGAATGTGTGTAGATTTTCGGGACTTAAACAAAGCTAGTCTTAAAGATGATTTTCCACTGCCACACATTGATCTCCTCGTAGACAACACGACTAACCATGAACTCCTTTCGTTCATGGATGGCTATGCAGGTTACAACCAAGTACAAATGGCCACGAAAGACATGGAAAAAACCACATTCATTACCGAATGGAGAACTTTCTATTATAAAGTAATGCCTTTTGGACTTAAAAACACTGGAGCAACCTATCAAAGTACTGCTACTACATTGCTTCATGATATGATGCATAAGGAAGTAGAGGTCTATGTAGATGACATGATTGTAAAATCAAAAGACCGACAAGGGCACATTCCTGCCCTAAGGAAATTCTTTACTAGACTAAGAAAATATAATATGAGGCTGAATCCGCAAAAATGCGCCTTCGTAGTAACATCTGGAATGTTGCTTGGATACGTAGTTAGCACGCGGGGTATAGAAATTGATCCATCTAAAATCAAAGCTATACTAGACATGCCTTCCCCTAAAAATGAAAAACAAATCCGAGGATTCTTAGATAGGCTCCAATATATTAGTCGATTCTTATCAAAATTAACTATGGTTTGTGAGCCCATCTTCAAGAAATTGAAGAAGGAAGAAAAGGTTAAATGGGATGACAAATGTCAAGAGGCTTTAGAAAAAATAAAAGAATATCTTCTCAAGCCTCCGATACATGTACCACCAATACCTGGAGTCCCTCTAAGACTATATTTAACTATCACTGAAACTGCTGCCGGAGCCATGCTCGCGCAAGAAATAAATGGAGAAGAAAAGGCCATATATTACTTAAGTAAAAAGTTCATCAAGTATCAAACTCGGTATTCACAGTTGGAGAAAACTTGTATGGCCTTGGTATGGGCATCTAAAAAGCTTAGGCATTACTTGCTTTCCCATTCTGTCCATGTTGTGTCCCATTTGGACCCATTAAAATACCTTTTTGACAAGCCAACACTAAATGGTCGCCTCTCGAAGTGGCTTGTTATGTTGGCCGAATTTGACCTTCAATTTATCCCTTCAAAAACAATTAAAGGACGAGCAGTGTCAGATTTCTTGGCTGAGTTCCCTCCTAACGAGGAAAAGACGGAAGCATATAACTTCCCAAATGAAGACCTCTTAATGACTGAAGACGATAGTTGGGCCCTCTACTTTGACGGCGCTTCTAACCAAAAGGGGTGCGGTGTAGGGGTCCTTCTAGTTAGTCCAGATGGTGCACATGTTCCAATATCAGTCAAATTAGACTTCGAAGTCACTAATAATGCAGCTGAATACGAGACATGCATTGTTGGATTAGACGCAGCAGTAGGTCTAGGGATTAAAAGACTAAGAGTATTTGGAGACTCAACACTCATCATAAATCATGTGTCTGGAAAGTGGAAAGTAAGAAGTGGTAGCCTAACACTCTATCAAACACACTTAGACACCATAACTGAAAACTTCGATGATATCCAATACCAATACCTCCCTAGGGAGGATAACCAATTCGCCGACACCCTTGCTAAATTATCATTAGTGATAAATATCCCACATAACCTAGCATCGATAACTTTAAGCGTTGAAAGGAGGCAAGAACCTGCCTATTGTAACGCTATTGAAGATGCCCCTGATAATGAGAACGAAGTTCCGTGGTATCAAGATGTCCTCAATTACAAAATAAAAGTAGAATTCCCATGGAATTCAAGCCCTCGAACTCAAAGGGTAATAAGATAATTATTTTCTCAATATATCGAAATTCAGGGTAAATTGTATAAAACAACCTCAAAGGGGCTCAATTTGCTATGTGTTGACAAAACACGAGCCAAGAGACTTATGGAAGACACCCATAATGGCGTCTGCGGTCCCCACATGAATGGTAAGATGTTAGCAAAAAAGATAACACGCTTAGGATATTATTGGACGACAATTGAAGATGATTGCTGCAACTATGTAAAAACATGTCCTGAATGCCAAATATTTGCTAATTTATAACATTTACCTCCTGTAGAGCTATAGAATTATACTTCACCGCGGCCATTCTCCACTTGGGGTATTGATATAGTCGGGAAAATAACGCCCAGTGGTGTTGGAAGACATACGTTCGTTTTGGTCGCCGTTTACTACTTCACAAAGTGGGTTGAGGCAGCCTCATATATCAAAGTAACCGCTAAACATGTGGCCAAATTCATTGAGCAACACATCTTTTGTCGTTACGGAGTCCCACATGAACTCATTAGTGACAATGGATCTCATTTTAAGGGAGAAGTAATTGATCTCTTACAACGATACAAAGTACAACATAGGCACTCTTCCCCTTATAGACCCCAAACGAATGGAGCAGTAGAGGCTGCAAACAAAAATGTTGTTGTCATCATAAAAAAGATGGCCGAACATTATAAAGATTGGCCTCATAAACTTCACTGTGCTCTATGGGGATATCGAACTTCCATACAAACGTCCACAGGAGCCACCCCTTACTCCTTAGTGTATGGTATGGAAGCAGTTCAACCTGTTGAGTTGGAAATACCCTCTTTTCGCATAGTCCTAGAACGTGAAATACCTGAAGCTGAATGGGTTTGGGCAAGGTATGAAGAACTTATTCTCTTAGATGAACGAAGATTAAAAGCTTTGCATCACATACAAATATATGAAAGACGGATTGCAAAACATTTTAATAAAAGAGTTAAGCCAAGAAACATTAATGAAGGAGATTTAGTTCTAAAAGAGGTACGAGCCCCACCCACCGATCCAAGAGGGAAATTCCGACCCAATTGGACGGGGCCGTATATTGTTAAGAAAATCCTATCAGGCGGTGCGGTAAAAATAATTGACATAGATGGGGCTGAATTTACTCAATTAACTAATTTGGACCAATTGAAGAAGTTTTACGCTTAAAATTGCAAGACAATCATGGACTGACACTAAGTCCTAAAACATATGGGCCCAATTTGGCTCATATTATTATGTAAAATGGGCAAATCGAGAAAAGGAAAAGCATCGTAACCCATTCTATACAAAACCAAAAGCTATATATAATAAAAGTAATTAAATAAATAAGAAAGGGGCAGCGCTGAAAATTCAACCGCGCTGACCTTGCAGCGTAACAATTCTAACCGCGCTGCCATGTCAGCGCGACAATTGTAACCACGCTGCACCGTGCAGTGTTATTTGTTCTGTAGCGCTACAACCGCAGCGTTAGAATTTCAACTGCACTGAATGCATGTTACATTTCAATAGTTTCCGTGAATATCTATGTTTGACTAAACTTTTGAATTATGAAAGACCTCATATAAAGGTTTGACATGATTTTAAGGACCCACGAAGGTTCGATAAAAGGCTCATTCAAGTCTTTTCGATAAAATATATATAATAATTAGAACTACGCACGGCCTGATTCCTTTTGGATACGTAGGCAACTTATTCTAAGTTCGGCCCATTTAAATACATAATTAGTTTTTATTGGATGAATTATCAATAACTTCTAATGTAAATAACTAAATTTTGTTTGCATGAAAAATAAAAAAAAAATATTGTCCTTCATTAATGTTTTAAGAGTTGCATAATTGAAATCATCAAAACAAAAGGGACTACTTTAAAGCCTACGCTAGTAGTGCACATGCACTTTATTGAAAATGATAAAATAAATAAAGTCAAACACTACTCTTCCTTTTCCTTACGAGCATGCTTTGGGTCTTCATCTACTTCCGGATCTTCCTCCATCCCATTAGGATCATCTTTGAGCTTTTCTTCATTATTCACTTCTTTTGAGAAACCTTCATCAAATTGCTCCTCCATAGGTTTGAGCTTGCTCTCTTTACGAGTCCATACCATCTTTCTTTTCCCCTTACCTTCTATAGTTTTTTGGGTCTTTTCATTTAACTTTGGTTGTCCAATTTCCACCCCAAGTAAGGAAGGAGCATTTTTCTTATTTCTTGGACCTAGCCTATCAAAAACAGATCCAGCTTCATTCTTTCTCTTTAAAGAAGTCTCATTCTTTCCCTCTCCCATTGCAATCCTGTTTTTTGGAGCCCTATAGACCTGTGGGCCTTTGGACCTCTCAGTAACTTCAAGGCCCTGGGTCTTATCCCTCTCCTCTTTACTCTTAGCAAGCATCCAATCCTTGTAATTTTGTGATAGTTGAGTAGAACAACCATTCCTCGGAAAAGCTCATTGTGGACGATTGGCCCAATACTTTGTCCATGCGTTAATGGCAGGGCCCCGAAGTTCCAAGCAAGTTGGGGGGTTAGTGTCAAGGCTAGGAATACGTTGTTTCATACCATATTGCCTCAATAGACGGGTCAGAAAGAAATAAGTAATTTTCGTCAAACCAAGAAAGCGCACATATGGTGTTGACTCATGACTTCCAACCATCTGCTTGATAAACCACCATGGAATCACCCATCTAATTGAAAGACCTCCATGAGACATAAGTGACATCCACTCCGCTAGAGTTTTCCTTGGGAACAAATTCCTCCTCATAGTAAATGATTTGAGGTTGTATTTCATGGCATTAAGGGGTTGTTCGATGGTCTTAAGGCGCTCACTAAGCCAAATCTGCATTAATTAAAGAAGGAAGTAAATGACAATCCAAGATTGTTACATAGCATTGAATAATTATGGTTTGAAATTATGAAAAATAGACATTATGGAAACTCTACTACACGAACAGTTGAGCGTTGCAAAACAAACAACGCTACAGTGTCAGCGTGACAGATCCTACTGCGCTACACTCGTAGCGTCACAGAATTAGCCACGCTATGACAGATAGCGCTAATTCACTACTGACGCTACGATTGCAACTACGAAAAATCTTCTTTCCTTTCATAAATTCATAACAATTCATCTATTCTAATTAAGATTTTAGCCTAAGGTTAGAATATTACCTGAAGCAATAAAGGGCTTCCCGAAAAGTGCAATGATGGATCCTCTTTGCATGCGTCTAATGCTACGATGGTCTCACCAATCACCATAGGCATAGGAGTACGATCACCTTCGATTTGCTCAACAATTACAATTAGTGAAGCATTTACCATATTTCCTCCATCATTAACAAATAAATATCCTGATAGCAAACATAAGCATAAAGCACGTCTTTTGTACCTTTGTATTGTTAAGTTGTCTGAAGGAGAGGAAAATCTAGAATAATTTTCAAAAGATCATAGTGTTGGCCATTGAGAATCCTTGGTCCCGAACTAAGTTAGTTCAAGTAGTCTCTGAAAGTCCTTACCAAACCCTTGTTGAAGGTTAGGTACAGCCGGAAGAGCTTCCACTAGAAAACCAACAATCGCGCTAATTCTTCCGGAAAGGGGGTCAATTCATTGTTGGCAAAGGTGAAAACACGGGAATGAGGATCCCAAAAATTAATGGCGGCATGAAGGAAATCCCAATTGATATGAGCTTGCCTCAAAGAAAACAAAGCATCCAGATGATAAGCTTTGAATTCAAGGCGTTCCTCTACAACAAAGAAGAAATCCAACGGTTTAACTCACGAATGAAATTTTGAGACATTCTTTACCTCCTTCTTTTCTCTCTAACAAGAAAAACTTTCTAAGGGATTTTGTTGATGAAGTATAATTGTTTCATTATATATACCAAGAGGGTCACTAGGTAACTTCCTTAAATTCGTTTGTGTGAAACATGAGAAATAAGACCGTTCAGTTTTAGTCGCGCTGACGTGGCAGCGTGACCAGGTTTACAATGCTACGACAGCAGCGTGGCAACACTAGTCACGCTACGCGCGTAGCCGCGACAATTTTGACAGTGCTACAAATCAGCGTCCCAAATCCTCCTGCGCTGCATAAAACTTCCATAATCAACCCATTCTAGATTCTTTCCATTCTTTAATTATTTGGGCGATTTTATTTCTTGAACTCTTAAAATTAACTTTTCAAATCATATTATTTAAGGAAATGAGATATAGCCCCCTTTCCCTACTACCTAATTTGGTGATATTTTTTTTCGGGAGTAAGTCGGATTAATCCTCCAACACTTTACAAAAAAATAAAAAAATAAAAATAAATGAACTAGTATATATGCCCTTGGTTCTCAAAATTAGCATAAAAAGCCCAAGGCTTACCTATGTTTATAAATCCATGATACAAAATATTAAATTGAGTTTGAATTAAACTACGAATACAAATGTCAGCAAATACATGCCACCAAAAGCTACTGTGGTGGCCCATAGTCAAGAAAAATGCATGGCACATGCTAGGAGTATAAGAATCAGTAGAATGTCTTCGATCCTCCTGCTGCATTTGAGTGTTAATCCTTGGTGGTTCATACGACGAAAATCGCCCCATCTCATAAGGAACTCTTGGATATGGCCCTTGGCCTCCACCATAATAATCCCATTCTTGAGCTTGGAACCACCCGCCACCTTGACCATGGTTATAATAGCCAGCATAAGGATCATATCCTTGTTGCGGATTGACTTGCTGACTACTTCCTCCCTCGTCTCTATTAGGCTCCTCTTGAGCTCTATTTTCATGATCAAGGATCGGAGGCCGCATTTGTTGACCACTAGTCGGATCTTCCGTAAAAGGGGGACACCTGTAATGGCCACCCGAAGGACGAGGAGGACGAAATGTCCTGTGTGTTGCATAACGCGGCACAACATCCTACAAAAGAAAATAATGCACAAAAATTACCCATAGGTGATAAAGACATGAAACTAGAAATAGGGGCAACGCATAGGGAAACCTACCCCAGCCATGGTGACGCTCTGGCACGCAAAAGCATGTTTTGTCTTCCTATAAGCAGTGCGAAACACATTCAATACTTTGATGACCTTGTTTGTAGTTGTCCTAGGCACCTGCAATTAAACAAGTCATTTAAAATTAACAATGAAAAATGTCAGTAATAATAATAATAAGAGTCGAGTAAAGATAAGGACAAACCTAAGGCTTACCATGTCAACATTCTCAGGGATATAAGGAACATCTTCTTCCTCTTCCTCAGCAAATGGCACAGTGTCATCAATCAAATTCCCGAAACCATCAATGTATTTGATATTTCGCTCAGGAACTTGCCAACCCTCAATATCATCATTCTTTGCACATATAAACATATAAACAAATAAACATATATTTAAAATGCAAATGCGTGAAAAAGGGAAAGGAAAGGTAAGATACCCTAACAAATGTTGGAAAAGGACGTAGCCGAGCCTGAACCCAATTTTTGTAATTAACACCAGCAAAAACTAACTCTCGAGCTAGTCTTCTCAAAAAATCATCCATAGAGGTAGCAGGAACCTTACTCGAGTCTAAGATGAAGACAAGTGGATCCATGGGATAAAAGGAACAGGAGAATAAGTTTGACGAACAACACGTTCTCCCAGAAACCAAACAAGTTGCCTACATCCTTTCAAAAGGATCCTGGCTTCCTCAAGAGGTGGTGAAACCTGCACTCCAGGGCTAATATCTGGTATCCCGTCCCATGGACGAAAGATAATCAGCAATAGAAGGAAAATTAAAAATCATTTATTGTAGTTATAAATATATATAAATGTATATATACAATGAGTCCTTACTTGCTCTTCAGGAAGGTTATAAATCGATTGGCGTATTACATCTGTCTTATGATGAATGTTAAGCCGTCTTCCCCATCTGCGGCTCAACGGGAATCTCTTTGGTCAGTCATTTATTGGGGCAAGAGTTGGGAAATGTTCAAAATACCATACCTGAAAAGAAAAGGTTAGGAAAGCAAAATAAGATGCAAATAAGTGGATAAGCACATTGTAAAAGAATTTGTTACTTCAATAACTCGAGGAATGCCTCCTAGGGAAGCTGGGACACGTTCTCTCTTTAGCGGGTCATCCATGACTCGGGATGTCTTACGCATTTCAGATATTAAATGCACATAACCCGCTTTCCCCCAGCAATAATCTTTGATTCCTTTCAAATCTGACAATAATGGGATAAGAGAAAAGGCCACTCGTTGCCCTTTGTCTGTTAAAAAGGTACTACCAATCAAATATAAAAGGAAGATCCTAGCTCTTTGAAGGGAAGTGGTTTCTGCCATAATGTCTTCATTGGCTAGAGCATCCGACAATTCACTCCAAGGGAAAACTCTCTCATACAATTTTAATTGAGTGTAGATCGGCCCAAGTAAATCACCTATCATTGGCTCCTTTCCTGTCATTCCTTCGTTAGGGATGATATCCATACCCGCCAAGGGTAATCCAGTAATCATCCCATAATCGAAAGGAGTTATAGCCATCTCTCCCCATTGGAAATGAAAGGTGTTAATTGTATCCCAAAACCATTCCATCATTCCCCTAACTAAACAAGCAGACATCTTACATCTTTCCTTCTCTATATAAGATTCTAAGAAATCTTTAAAACCACTCGCCTTGACCAACTCTTTGGTATTTGCATCGAGAGTATCATAAATTTTACCAAGCATCTTCCCGAAATCATATCGTCGTAATTCATCATCAACCTATAACATTTCACTTACATATATCATCTAAAATTCGTAAAATATTGAAAAAAAAAAAAAAAATATTACTTACAATTCCTCTTGATGTTCGAGAAGATATATGATGGTTAGGATCAAGTTTCAAGACACGATTATCCCACTCAAGTTGAGCTCCCATGCAGGGTGTGGTACTCGATTCTTACTCTTTGAACGGTTTTTAGCACGACGCTTACGGGTATCCGTTCTTCCCTCTCTCTCCCCTCCATCTTGCTCGTTTCTAGGGGAAGACATTGCTGTAATCCACAAACTAGGATAGCTTATTAACTTAGCAAGAGCATCTTTTATTAAGAGTCCATTCTCCTTTATTAAATTAAGAGCACGTTACTCTTATAAATAAAATAAATTAACCAAGAGCATTTTTTTTCTCACTTTTGATTATTAATTTAAGAGTCCATTGCGCTTCTTTATTAAATTAAGAGCACGCTACTTTTGATCACTAATTAAATTAAGAGCATCTTACTCTTATAAAAATTAATCAAGAACATTTTTTTTCACTTTTGATTATTAATACATAAAATAATTTAATCAAGAGCATTCTTTTCTAGAGCCCATTACTCTTATAAATAAAATAATCAAGAGCATTTTTTTTCACTTTTGATTATTAATTAAGAGCTCATTGCCCTTATAATTTAAACTTTCAAGAAGTTTTTTTTCTAGTTTTGATTAAGACTAATCAACTGCACTCTCTAATTAAGAGCCTACTACTCTTTAAAACGTCAAAATACATGGGTCATGACATGAGTAATAAGAACAATTCTCAAATGATTCATGGAGCATTATACTTCATTCTAACATCATTAGAACAATCATTTGCCAAAAACATACATGTTTAATAAAAACAAGAGCAAATATAAATTGTCACAAACTTAACATCCTTATGACTACAAATTGAATAAATCATAGCAATCAATCCCCTAACGTAACCACAAATTTATCCCATAGTTCTCAAAAGTAAGCTAAAAAAAAGAAAAAAAAACCTCACAACGCGTTTGAAGGACCAGCGTTGCAGTTTCAGCGTTGTTTGGATGAACACGCCAACTGCGCAGCGCGGTTACACGAGAAGCGCTACGCCACCAGCGCTAGTAAATCTGTCCCACTGAAGCTTCAGCGTGTCAATAAAATCGGGCTTGCACAACATCAACATTTACAAATTAAACAACATTCACAGCACAGAAATAGTAACACGCTAACATAAGAGCGTGACTGAGGTAGTCGCGCTAACTGGCTTAGCGTCGTAGCTCTTGCTGCGCTACTTCTTCAGCGTGGCTAATGCAATGACGCTACGATGCTGGCGCTAGTTGTGGTGTTTTGCTGTATTTTTTTCAATATTTTTTGCCTTGGATGTGATTTTTGATGCTAATCCCTTTTCTCATGCTTTATTCCAAATGTTCCAAAAGTGGATTACATTAGGATATGGTGTTATCTCATGATCACCTTGTGAGCTTTTGTCAATATTTTCGATAAATAAGCGAATTTACTCAAAATAGTAATAAATAAACGAATTTATTATAGTTTTTCAATAATGTCAGTAAATAAGCGAATTCACTCAAAATAGTAATAAATAAGCGAATTTATTACATTTTTTCAATAGTTTTAGTAAATAAGCGAATTTAGTCAAAATAGTAATTATGAGCGAATTTATTACCTTATTTCCAGTCAAAAGAAAACTTATTCAAAAATACTAATACTAATTTATTTGCTAAATGTTTTGATAAATAAGCAAATTTATTAAAATCTATTTTCGGTTTCAGTTTCGAGAGTCATTGCTTTCTAAAAATTGCTACGCCCATTGGTTAATGAGGAGCTCATGGCTCTGGATATGAAAGCCTCGGAAAACGATTCGAGCATACTTTGATTGTCGTCTTGCTCGGACTCAATCAAAGTGGGGGCTAACTGTAGACACCTAATTTAGTCCCCTGTCCCGCGGCAGGGTTCTATGATGATTAAAAAACTCATTTCTCTAGAAGATGGGATAATCGAGCATACTTGGGGTTAAAAATCAATCTCATTCTTATTTCAGGGACCTTTTTATCCAAATGCCTCTTTTACTATTTTAAATAAATGAATAAAATAAAATAAAATAATAATAATAATAATAATAATAATAAATAAAATAAAATAAAATAAAATAAAAGATGTTTCAAAAATGTAGCGTGGTTAATTTAGTCACGCTGACAGCTCGGCGTGACTAAGCTAACAGCGCTACCCTAATAGCGTTGTAGGGTTCCCTGCGCTACTGGGCCAGCGCGATTCAGCGTACCACTCTAGCAGCTCAGCGCGATTAGGGTTCCCTCGCTGTTATAAAAACCCTCATTTCCTTCATTTCTCGACACATTTTTTTTAAACTCACTTTCTCCCTCATACTTAAATAATCCGATTATTGCTTTTAACAACCTTGTTTTTTTATAATAATTATTTATTATTTTAATAATATCGAAACAATAATTCGAAACTCCGCCCGAATTAATACTCGACGAAGACAATCTTCAAAGGAGAAGTGGTACGTTTCCTGAGAGCCCTAAAAATCATGTTTATGGACTTTTAAGTTGTTGTTTCACTATTTATTTACTGCCTTATCACGTCATTATTGTTAAAGGACTTAAAATTGATTGTTTGCAACGCTTAATCAAGATAATTCTTTCGGGAAAATCTAATCATGTTAGGCTCCCTAAATTGATTTTAATAACGGTTTGAGTTAAATTAATAAGTTTTTTTTTGTGATTCACTAACAATTTAATGCTTTTTTTTGTGAATTTTGTAATTGATATTTTTGTGTGATTCTAAATGTAATTTCTGTATGGTTAAGAGGAAACTAGTAATGGCCGCCTATGGGCTAACCCGACGCACTCCGTCATGTTAGTACCTTCGCCCCCGAGTCTAATCTTTGGTTCGCTCGACCACAACTTGGAGTCATCCCCATGGGATCGGAGAGGATTTCCGTGCAATTTAGACAAACGTCCCTTATTCGAGTCCCATTCGTATCTAATCTAAATACACGGTTTATGAGTTTAGTTCCTAAAACTCATTGGCGACTTCTTACTAGCATCGTCCGTATTCGTATATTATTATCTCACTCGAAAAAAAAAAGATAACTAAAAAAAAATAGCGTAGCGCGACAGACTTTGTCACGCTAACGTCGCAGCGTCACAAAGCTTGCTACGCTACACCTGCAGCGTGACAAACTCTGTCACGCTGCCACACTAGCGCGACTGAAATTCCTGCGCTCCTGTTTTTTTGCAAAATACTTCTAAAAAAGTCCATTTCACCTTTCCTTAAGCCAATTTTTTAGGTCTAACTTGACCTATGGACGATTTGGGAAAGGTGACAAAAGAAATTTGTGACCCTAAAATCCGGAGCCCCTACAAGACCTTGTCAACCTTAAAGACCTACAATGTAATACCCCATATTTTTACATATTTTAAAGAGTTAACTTTGTATTTTATACGTTTATTTTTTAGTATTTTTATTGAGAAATTAAGTTCAATAAAATTATTAAATAAAAAAATTTAAATTAATTTTAAATCAAAGTAATTATTTTATGTTTATAAATAATATTTCATCTTATTTTAAGTTTTATCAAATATTTTGAAAAGTTTCTAAAATAGAAGTTTTAGAGTTTCCTATATTGTTTTGAATAAGGGCACAAAAGTAATTCAAACATTAAGGGTATTTATGTAATTGCACCAAATCCTACTTTGGGGCCTTTAAATACCCCTTAAAACCCCAAAATTCAGATTTATTTTGCACTTTAGAGATTTAGGATTTCAAAAAAAAATCGAGAAAAAAATATTTCGAAAAAAACATTACAGGAAAAAAAGTCGAGCCTTCTTCTTCGTTCTTTTTCCTCACGCGTACCCACTCGCGCGTCCAGTTCCCTGTCTGTCCCTCTCGTCGGAGCTACACCGTGCACACCACCTGCTGCACCACCACCGGCCACCTCCCTCTCCTCCCATTTCGTATATTTCAAACTCTATTATAAAAAAAAATAAAAACAAAAATTCTTCCTCTTTTCTTTTTAATTCAATCCTGTAAAATTCATGCTTATAATTATATTTAATCATGTTGTTATGATTCTAATCATGTATTATAAAGTTATGATTATGTTTAAAGTATGAATTTATAAAGTTGATCTTGAAATTTTAAATTAGGGTTTATAAAATTATGAAATGCATGGTTTTTGATTTTTACTGATTTAAACATCAATATTATGATCATGAATTGTTGTTGTATCAAATTGTTATGATTTTATGAGGTTTAGATTGATTTTAAAGGGTTTTAAAGTTGGTTGGTTATTATTGTTATCCAATTTTTATAATCATGAAAACTAAGAGTAAAAATATTATGAGCATTTTTTACTTTATGAATAATTATTTTAAAGCAAAAGTTAGACGTATAATGATGACAATAGATTGTAAAAGAGTTTTATGATTGATTTATGATATTTAGATGAGTTTTTAACGAGTTTTGAATAAATAAATAAATATTTGAATTTTTATTAACACGTGCTCAAGTACAATAAAAATAGTAACACGTGAATAATGTAGTCATAATTATTTTTAATGCATCTAAATATTGTATGATGATCTTAGAACATGAGTATAGTGTTTTATGATCAAAATATGATATTTAGAAGGGTTTTAAAGTGTTTTTAAGAGATTTTATAAAGATGTCATTTTTGGAAAATTAAAGAAATTCAAGTATTTTGCAATAGAAAAATTAAGATAAAGTATGGAATTGAATAGAGACCATATAGAGGGAACGTTTTGACAAGTTTCCAGCTTAAAAAGTTAGTTTAGAGTTGTTGTAGAAGTTAGTCAATAAGGTTTTAATTTAGATTCAATTTTCTCTATGTAGGAGACTTCGAGTTAGTTTATTTCTAGAAGTTGTGGCGGATCACCACTAGAATACAAGGTACATAAGTACTAAAGGCAAGGATAATAGTGCTAATCATGCTTAAATGATGATCTTATGTGTTAAGAATGTCAACATGAATGGTTTTTTGTTTGAGTTGCATGAGAAGTATGCTAGTATAAAAGTACGATTCTTATATTTAGTTGATATTCCACATGTATAGTATTATAATGAGTAATTGGAATGTTAAATTTATTTTTAATGTTGGCCAATAGCTTTATGAAGAAGAAAGAAAGTTAGTTAATTAGATTAGTTACTTAATCAACAAGAAAGGTAGTTTGTGAATTTTTATTCACACGAAGTAATGAGCAAATATTTATTTATATATATAGCCACTCACAGTTAATGTGTGGTAAAGGAAGTTTAGTTACATAAAGAACACATGAAGACATTATTTTAGAATCACTTTAAAATAAAGATAATTAATATGGTTTTGTTTGATGGTGTGCATGTTTTTATGTGATGTTTTATGTGAGTCATAACAATGTTAAACCGGTTAATCATGTAAAGTGAAAGAGGATTCGCACCAAAACTCTTGGAACGTATATACCTTGAGTATGAACAATGGGGGGAGTCGTATGGAACAGTGATCTATGACTTCTACTTGGGGTACAAGACTTTGTACTGTTTAATATTTTTAATGCGCTGGAATTCCGTTAGTTTATGTGACATAGGTAATACCTTCTTGGAGTTGCTCTCAAGTTGCTGCCCAATAGGGCGATTTTAAAGGAAAGAAAACTCGTTCGATACGAAATCCAAAATTTAAATATAACAAGTATTTTTATTTGAGTTGAGTCTATGCACAAATGAAGAGTTGTCAACGGTAAGGAGTATGTTTGTTATACTTTTATTTTATTTTTAATATTATTCTTGTTTTGCATAGTCTTTGGTATCTATGTACTCAGCTTTGCTGAATGTGTGTTTTGTGTGCATAGCTTTGTCTTTCACTTTGCCCTACAATGACCCACTTCATGGCGAGTAGTTGTCTAAAATTAGAGAAAGCTACAGGTACAAGTGGGAATAAGTTAATCATGCTGGCTGGAGTGAGAGTCCTTGCATCATAGTTTTCTAAGTTTATCGATATATAGATTTGTTTGTTATTTGTTATTTGATGTTGACTTTTGTTTTGAAGTTTAAAGTTTATTTGTTTTTGAAGGGCAATTAAGATGGTTCTGAAGTGTAATAAAGATTTAAGTTGGTTTTCTTTTGGTTGTAAGATTGATATGTTTTGAGTTTGTTTTTAAGCTTCATTTGGAGTATTGATTTGGTTTCGGTTTTGAAAGACTTCCTCTATAGTACTTTTGATAAAAAGCCTTAGCCGTTATCACGGTGGCGGTAATACTTTGTTTTTTCTTAGTTAATTAGGAGCTCTTAATAAATATTATTCTTTATTTATATTATAATATTTTCTGGAAAAAACTAGAGAAGGAAGTTAGGAAATTCCAGGGTGTTACGCACAAACTGAAATAGTTGAAGTTCTTTGCCAATTTGACGATATTTTTGCACCTACATCTTTCGATAATATGGTCCATTTGCCTATTCACTTGGTGGACCTATTGCTTCTGTAGACACCTAATTTAGTCCCCCTGTCCCGCAGCAGGGCTCTGTAATGATTAAAAAACACATTTCTTTAGATGATTGGATAATTGAGTATACTTGGACAATAAAAAAAAATTCGGATATTATAAAAGGCCATTTCTTATTCAACGGACTTTTTTTAATTTATTTATAAATAAATGATGATAATAATAATAAATAAATAAAATAAAATAAAATAAAAAATTTTTTAAAAAAATAAAAAAAAATCCTTCAAAAATGTAGCATGGTTAATTTAGTCACGCTGAGCTGTCAGCGTGACTAAGTTAACTGCGCTACCCTAGCAGCGTTGTAGGGTTTATCACGCTAATGAACCATCGCGATTCGGCGTACCATGCTAGCAGGCCAACGCGATTAGGGTTCCCACGCTGCTATAAATATCTTCATTTTCTCCATTTCAAAATAACCTTTTTTTACTTACGCTCTTCCTCATACTTAATTAATCCGATTATTGCTTTTAAACAACCTTATTTTTTATAATAATTATTCATTATTTATTTACTATTTATTTTACTAAAAAGTGGCTACAAATTTTAATAATATCGAAATGATAATTCGAAACTCTGCCCAAATTAATACTCGACGAATACAATCTTCAAAGGAGAAGTGGTACGTTTCCTGAGAGCCATAAAAATCATGTTTATGGACTTTTAGTTGTTGTTTCACTATTTATTTACCGCTTCATCACCTTATTACTGTTAAAGGACTTAAATTGATTATTTGCAACGCTTAACCAAGATAATTCTTTCGGACAAATCTAATCATGCTAGGCTCCCTAATTCAATTTTAATAACGATTTGAGTTAAATTAATTAGTTTTTTGTGTTATCACTAACAATTTAATGCATTTTTTTTTTAATTTTGTAAATTGATAAATGTGTGATTCTAAATATAATTTGCGTATGGTTAAGAGGAAACTAGTAATGGTTGCCTATGGGCTAACCCGACGTAATCCGTCATTTTAGTAACTTTGTCCCTGAATCCAATCTTTGGTTCGCTCGACTACAACTTGGAGTCATCCCCATGGGATCGGAGAGGATTTTCGTGCAATTTAGACACACGTCCCTTATTCGAGTCCCATTCGTATCCAATCTAAATACACGGTTTATGAGTTTAGTTCCTAAAACTCATTGGCGACTCCTTATTAGCATGGTTGGTATTGGTATTGAAGTTTCTCCAAAAAAAAAAAGATTTAAAATTGGGTTTACAAGGAAAAACGAGTAGTGATGGAAAGCGCTACCTTCGTAGCGTTACAAGCCTTCTTGCGCTGACGCTGTAGCATCACAGAACCTAAAACGCTGCAGGGTCAGCGTGGGAAATCCTGTAGCGCTACGTCTGTAGTGTGGTACAAGTTTCAGCACTCCATTTCAGTTGGAAAAAGAGGTTTAATTAATTCGTTACACCTTTCCTTAAGCCAATTTTATAGGTCTAACTCGACCTATCGACGGTTTGGGGAAGGTGACCAAAAAATTTGGGACTCTAAAATCCGAGGCCCCTACAGTGGCGACTCCACTGGGGACTAAAAGAGGGTAAGACTTGAAAATTTTCTCTTAATCATACCCTTATTATATATTAGAACAAATTGCATTTTTTAGACATATTGCATACATGTGACAAACACTTGGCTTCCATGTGTTTGAAACATCCCTTAGGATCACCATAATAACATTACATTTCAGGAAGAAACTATTGACTTGGTGGGGCCCATGATCTCTAAGCAACCGAGCAAGATAGAACCTTATCCCAACTACATCAATTTCTAAGCCGCCCATGGTACTTAGATGGGAAAAACATCACATCTAACGGCTATTATACCGCAAAGTGTTGGAGCACACACCTTAGATGTAGGACCTTTTTGACCAACCATGACTGACCGTAGTTTGAGCATTATTTTGTAATTATTGCTTTTATTTTTGTTTTGTATAGTTGCTTGTTTTGCTTTTTTATATTTTGTGCATATTTAGATTTTCTGCGATTTTCAAATCTTTTCAATCACTATATTTTATTAGCTAACTAAATTAAATGATTACATAAAATATTTTCCATAATTTTAAATTATAGTTTTTTGATATCATTTGATTACTTGGAAGATTTTTTTATAGAATAATATATTTGATTTACTTAATAAAATATTGCAAAAGATATTATTAATCATAACCTTGATCTTCTTATGATTTGATTAATAGAATCTTTGATTAAATAGAAACTAACTTATACTCTTAACATTTATTAGATTCCTCCATAAAATATTGCCATTTTTCCCTTACTCGGACCCTTGGTCTCAAAATATAGCTCATTAGTTATATGTCAAAAATAAAAGGCCCAAGGTCTAATCAATAATACAAGAACAATTAATGAAGTTAAACTTGAAAAGCTTTAACAAAAAAAAAGAGCCAAAAAATTTAAAAAGCGTAGCACCAAAGACTTTGTAGCGCTAAATGAGGAGCGCCACAACATTTTCAACGCTACTTAACAAGCGCAACAAATTATGTAGCTCTCCATAGCGTAGCGCAACAAAGTTTGTCACGCTACAGCAGCAACGCTACTAATTTTCTTGTGCTATGTCATTTGAGGTAAAATTAAGAGCATTTTCACTTTTATCATACTAGATAATAGGATAATTGATTTTTTATCCTTGGAGCACGTTGCTTCATAAATATTAAGAGCATTTCTATAAATTAAGAGCTCATTACTCTAATAATTAAAATAAATTAATCAAGAGCATTTTGACCTTTTGGTTATTAGTTAAGAGCCCATTACTCTTATCATTAACTAATCCAGAACACTATCACTTTTGATTATTAAATTAGAAACCTACCAGTCTTAAATATGTCAAAATATATTAATCATGACATTTAAAAGCTAACGAGTCATACTAGTTAAGAGCACTTCTCGATAATTCATGCCGCATTATACTTCATTCTATAACATCATTTAAAGAATCATTTGCCAAAACACTTTTGTTTAATAAAATAAAAGCCAACTGCTCTTACAATGGTTGGAGCATTCTTCAATAATCATTATAAAATAAATTTATTTCATATGCTTGAACATTTGTATGACTACATTTGAATAAGTTATAACAAATAATTCTCTAAATCAACATGTAAGCACAAATTCATCTCATATTTCTCAAAATTAACTTAATTAAAGAATGTTTGAGATAGAAGCACTTACATTACAAAAGAAGAAGCACTTAAAAGAAAGAGCAGAGTACCGTAAGACAATGTGTTACACTGACACCGCAGCGTCACAAACCCAAACACGTGCCTCAGTAGCGCGACTAACTCTACCACGCTACAACATGTAGCGCGACTAATTCTGCAGCGCCATCACTCAAGCCCAACAATGAAACGACGCCAATGTCCCTACACAACACTACCATGTATAATCAATTGAACATCAACTTTTATAATTTGAGCAACATTTCAAGAACAACAAATTAAGAAACGTTCACTCGGGAGCGTGATAGCATCAACCACGCTGAAGGTCTTAGCGCTTTTTCTACTGTCGCGCTGACGCATCAGCGTGGTTGGCTTTGTGACGCTACAAGGCTAGCGTTCTTGACTGTGCTTTGTTGTATTTTCAAGTGCTTTGAGTTTGTTTTTGATGTTAATCACTTTTCTTACTCCTTTATGCAAAATACTCAAAAGAAAAAATACATTGAGTTAAGGTTTGTGATTCTATGACAACATCATTAGCTTTTGTCAACAATTCTAGTAAATAAGCGAATTTACTTAAAATAGTAATAAATGAGTTAATTTATTACATTTTCAATAATTTCGTTAAATAAACAAATTTACTTAAAATAGTAATAAATGAGTTAATTTATTACATTTTCAATAGTTACGGTAAATAAGCGAATTTACTCAAAATAGTAATAAATGAGCGAATTTATTACATTTTTCAATAATTTCGGTAAATAACCGAATTTACTCAAAATAGTAATAAATGAGCGAATTTATTACACTTTTTCAATAATTTCACTAAATAAGCGAATTTACTCAAAATAGTAATGAGCGATTTTATTACCTTTTCTTCAAATATTCTTAGTAAATAAGCGAATTTACTAAAAATAGTACCATAAATAAGCGAATTTATTGCCTTTACTTCAAATATTCTTGGTAAATAAGCGAATTTACTAAAAACAGTAATAAATAAGCGAATTTATTCACTTTTTCAATAATTTCGGTAAATGAGCGAATTTACTCAAACTAATAATAAGTAAGCGAATTTATTACGTTTTTTTCCAATAATTTAAGTAAATAAGCGAATTTACTCAAAATAGTGATAAATGAGCGAATTTATTACATGTTTTCCATAAATTTTGTAAATAAGCGAATATACCTAAAATGGTGATAAATGATTTTTTTTCAAACAATTTTAGTAAATGAACGAGTTTTCTCAAAACGAAGTTTATTACCTTTATTTCTAAAATTCATGTAGAAAGCAAATTTATTCAAAATACTAAATAAACAAACTTTATTTGCAAAGTGTTAAATGTTTTGATAAATAAGCGAATTTATAAAAATCTGTTTCTACCAAAGAAAGTCGATTTTGGTTTCGAAAGCCATTACTTTCTAAAATTTGATACACCCATTGGTTAATGAGGAGCTTATAGCTCTGGATATTGAAGATTTGAAGTCTCAAAAAACGATTCGAGCATACATTGATTGTCGTCTTACTCAGACTCAATCAAAGTGGGGGCTAATTGTAGACAACTAATTTAGTCCCCCTGTCCCGCGGCAGGGCTCTGTGATGATTAAAAAACTCATTTCTTCAGAAGATTGGATAATCGAGTATACTTGGGCATAAAAAATAATTTTCGGATATTAGAAAAGGCCCTTACTTATTCAATGGACTTTTTTTTTAATTTATTTAAAAATAAATAAATAATAATAATAATAATAATAAACCTTTTTTTTTAAGTTAACAGCGCTACCCTAGCAGCATTGTAGGGTTTCTCGCGCTAATGAGCCAGCGCAATTTGGCATACCACGCTAGCAGGCCAGCGCGATTAGGGTTCCCACGCTGCTATAAATATCTTCATTTCCTTCATTTCTATAGAACCTTTTTTTACTTACTCTATCCCTCATACTTAATTACTCCGATTATTGCTTTTAAACAACCTTATTTTTTTTAATAATTATTTATTATTTATTTACTACTTATTTTACTAAAAAGTGGCTACAAATTTCAATAATATCGAAAGGATAATTCGAAACTCTGCCCAAATTAATACTCGACGAAGACAATCTTTAAAGGAGAAGTCGTACGTTTCCTGAGAGCCCTAAACATCATGTTTATGGATTTTTAGTTGTTCTTTCGCTATTTATTTACCGCTTTATCACCTTATTACTGTTAAAGGACTTAAATTGATTGTTTGCAACGGTTAATCAAGATAATTCTGTCGGACAAATCTAATCATGCTAGGCTCCCTAAATCAATTTTAATAACGGTTTGAGTTAAATTAATTAGTTTTTTGTGTTATCACTAACAATTTAATGCTTTTTTTTGTTAATTTTGTAAATTGTTAATTGTGTGATCTAATTATAATTTGCGTATGGTTAATAAGAAACTAGTAATGGCCGCCTATGGGCTAACCCGACGTACTCCGTCATGTTAGTACCTTCATCCCCGAATCTAATCTTTGGTTCGCTCGACCACAATTTGGAGTCATCCCCATGCGATCGGAGAGGATTTCCGTGCAATTTAGACAAACGTCCCTTTTTCGAGTCCCATTCATATCTAATTTAAATACTCGATTTATGCGTTTAGTTCCTAAAACTCATTGGCAACTCCTTAATAGCATGGTTGGTATTAGTATTGAAATTTCTCCCAAAACCAAAAGGTTTAAAAGGAAAAAAGAGCAGCGCTGGAAATTTAACTACGCTACCTTCATAGCGTTACAAGCCTTCCTGCGCTGACACTGTAGCGTCACACAACCTGTACCGCTGCAGGGTCAGCGTGTAAAATCCTGTAGCGCTACGTCTGTAGCGTGGTACAAATTCCAGCGCTCCATTTTTGTTGAAAAAAAGGGTTTAATTAATTTGTTTCACCTTTCCTTAAGCCAATTTTGTGTGTCTAACTCAACCTATGGACGATTTTGGGATGGTGACCAAAAAATTTGGGACCCTAAAATCCGGGCCCCTACAGATTCAAGGTGCATGTATGCAACTGAGAGGTACCTTCGTGAATTAAAATCAGACGTTCGAAATAAGGGTCGTCTAGAGGGATCAATGGTAGAAGGATTTTTGCCAAAGAATGTGCTAGATTTTGTGCAAGGCATGTAATGACGTTACCCATTATTGAATCCAATAATTCTCCTGCTTGTCACAATTCTCCATCTTTTCTTCCTAAAGTTGGTAATCCTATAAAGGGTAGAGGAAATACTCGTAAAAAGGATTGTGGGGTCATGATTGACAAACTTACATGGGCTCAAGCACATCAATATGTCTTATTAAATTGCAATTGTGAAGAAGTTCAGAGATATAAGGCGTAAGTTCAGAACCCTACCTTTTTTTCATTTTTCTTATTTTGTAATTGGTACTAAGACAATCTTAATTGTAGTGAACACAAGACTTCAATAAATTGTCGTGGAAAAAGAAAGTAAGATAGAGCTCAAAGTTATAGCAAGGATTTCGTGGTGTGGTTCAAAGAGACAATTGGTTCCGAACTTGAACAAGGTGAAACGGTGTTGGATCATGTGAAATGGCTATCTAAAGGACCTTCTATTGAGTTCCTAGATTTTTTTTAATGATGAAAAGACCACATTGAACTATTATATTGTATGCAAGTTACTGTTTGCATGTACAAGTACTAAAGAAACAAGTTCAATGATGTCAGGATAAAGCTCGAGAAGCCAAGTCTTGAAGCTTGCATGAAGATCAAGCTCATAGAGTCTAACTCTTAGGTCTTAGATGCAATGTAAGTGGTATGAAGGTTTACATATGCAGTATAAAGTTTGAGATTATAGAGATGCACTAATTATGAATGACAAGGAACTTAAGTTACTTGGCATATATGATTATAAGTAAACTTGGCTTACTGGAAGAGTCTGGGAACAGTGCTGAACCAGTCCCCTAGAGTTTACTTCACACATCCGTATTATAGGAAAGTTTCTTTCCGCGCACAATTATTTTTCAAAAAAAACACGGATGCTTGGATTGGTATGCAAGACAAATATTCTTAATTATGGCAAGTATGTTATATAATATTGTGCTGATTTTATTTTATTTCAAATAAAATCAGTCAGAAAATTTTCCCAGGATTATTTCTATAATTCCAAGGAAAATAATCTCTTGCAATATTACATGACATACTAGGCAAAGGCTTATTAAAGGAGATTTGCCAGTAGACAACCAAGACAACTTTTGCATGAACAAAACTGAAGATCACGATTTGAAAAAGTGCTCTCTAAGTCTCAATCTCACTTAAACCTCATAACCACATTAAGGTTTTAATTGTTATTGAGAGACAAAGGGTTGTAATTTGAGCATTCTGAGAGTTCAGTTTTCTGGGGAAGTTGATTTGGGATCATCTTTAATGGAACCTTCATAGTTGAGGGTTGAGTCGAACTTCCATAGGTGGAAGTTGGGGAATCATATTGTGCATAGGTGCATAATTGATTGAGTGTAATTCTTTTGTTATTTTGAGTTGATTAATAAAAAGTGTGTAAGTGGAGGACATAGACTTATTCGAAGTTGAACCTCGTTAAATCTTGGTGTTGTTTATTTTATTGCTTTATTGTTTCCGTTGCTTGAGAACTGGTCCTAAATTGTTCTTATAATTAATTGAAAAATTTACAACAACCTTACAACACTCAATTCACCCCCCTCTTGAGTGTCACTTGCACTATCAATTGGTATCAGAGCCTAACTTATTGTAAGTGTAACACTGAGAGAAGGAAGAGAAGATGAATACTCAAGAGATGATGAATGGAAATTCTGGATCAAGGCTGCCCAACTTTAATGGAACAAACTATCTCTGGTGGAAGAACTGCATGAAAAACTTTATCATTGGCACTGACTATGAGTGCTGGATGATAATAAAAAAATAGTCTTAAGAAGGTGGCTAGCAACGCTGATGGAACAGAGAAGAAGGAGAGTGAATACACTAGCACAGATCTTAAGACACTTGAGAAGAATGCAAAGGCTATGTCCCTTCTTCAACAGGGTATTTCTGATAATGAGGTGAGCCGTATTTTAGCATGTTCTACTGCAAATGAAATATGGGAAACTCTAGAGTTAGCCTATGAAGGCACTAGTGATGTCAAGAGATCTAAGGTAGATATGCTTATGTCTAAATATGAAGCTTTTGATATGAATCGAGATGAAAATATAAAAGATATGTATACTCGTTTTATGTCAATTTTTATTGAACTAAAATCTCTTGGCAAAAGTTTCACTAGTGAAGATTTAGTGAGGAAAGTTTTGAGAAGTTTGATAGGTAAATGGCTGCCTAAGGTGACTGCAATCCAAGAAGCTAAGTATCTCACCACTCTGATTGTAGAACAACTTATTGGATCGCTAATGATTCATGAGATATATTAGTAAGCACAAAGGAGGAAATTTAAGGGCGAAGAAAATGAAGAAGATCTGGATGAAATAGGTCTCATAGCAAGATGGTTTGAAAGAAGCCTCATATCTCAATATAAGGGAAATCCTGGAAGAACAAAGGAAACATGAAGAAGACCAGTACCAGCACTGGTTGCTTCAAATGTGGTGAAACTGGACATATGATCAAGGATTGTCCGGCATGGAAAACTGATAAGGGAGGACAAATGGAGAAAAAGAAGACAAAAAGAGCCATGCTTGCTGCCTTGGGAGACTCTGACACAGGTGATGAAAGTGAGGAGGAAGAAGCCCTAGTTTGTGTGACTACACTCTTGGGAGAAGTAGACCAGAGCCAGACCAGTTCAGGAAAGAAGGGACACATGTGTCTCATGGCTGGAAACAACTCTTCTAATGAAGAATAGGTAACTATTTATGATATGAAAGAACAAATGAGATATTGTAATAGAGATGAGTTACTAAATTTTATGGATGCTGCTATTGAACAAAATGTTAAATGCAATGCTGCTTATAAGGCTAACAAAAAGAAACTAAGAGAAGTAACTCGAAATGTAGACCTCGGTGAATGCCGTTCTGCTGAGCTGGAACTTATTTGTACAAAACTGAAAGAAAAAAAAAATTCAGAGCTTGAAATAAGTTTGGAACAGAAGAATATAGAACTTGAGATGCTAAAACCTCAACCAGCTTTTTCAAAAGCAGATTTTTATCAAAATAATGAAAGAAGTTTTAGTAAGCTTAAGGAGGAAGAATTTGAAGATATAAATTTCGAAGTACTTAGACAGAAATCATTTACTCTAGAACATTCTGACTTGATTCTAGCATATAATGATATGGTTGATGATGTGGAAGAATTTTTCAAAGAACATGTGAATCTAAAAACTTCTCTTTCTAGCACAAGTAGTTCTAGTATTAATGTCAATAACTTATGTTTGGAATATGAGGGTAAGATTTGTGATTTACAAGCTGAAATATCTAAGTTAAGAAAAGATATCAACCCTAAAGTTTTTTCAGACAATCAAGGTGTTGATATTGAATTCTTAAACTTAGAATACGAAACTAAAATCTATGATCTTCAAGCTGAAATATCTCAACTAAGGAAAGGCAAAAATACTCAGACCACTTCTGAACCAGATCCTGAATTGATTTCAAAACTTAAGGATAAGCTTCATAGGGAAAAGTTGGATCTTGCCATTGCTGCTAAATATAATGATGCTCAGCTTCAGAAACATGAAATCAAGGAACAGGATTTGAGTGATTGCCTAAGACAGATGAACGGATTGCTCGATGCTCAAAGTACTCTAAACATCCTGACCTCACAACCTGGTAACTCTATGAGGTTTGGATTAGGGTATTCTGGAAACAGTTCCCAACAGCCCCAAAAGTTGGGGAGAGACGAGCCTTGGATTTCTCAATTCAAGAGAGGTAAGTATGTTTTTGCAAAAGACATGCATGTATGCACCTACTGTGGTAAGAATGGACATGTTATTGAAACATGGTAGACAAATCAAAAACATAATAAGAAAAATCAGTCTCATTTTCAAAGAACTCGTATTCATCAGAGTCACACACATAATTTGTCTAAAAAATGAAAGCATGATAAAACAAGAAACAAAAATGTAAAACAAATCTGGGTTAGGAAGGACAATATCAAACCAGTTGCCATTAAAAAGGAACCCAAGAAAATTTGGGTTCCTACAACTAAACCTTGATTTGTTTGTGCAGGTTAGAGTGAAAGGAAAGCCATTGTGGTATTTGGACAGTGGTTTCTCAAGACACATATCTGGAGATAAAAGTCAATTTCTTTCATTCGTAGCCTATGAAGGAGGAAGTGTCACCTTTGGAGCTGATAGTAAAGGTTTGTTCAAAAGTATAGGTAAGGTTGGTAAGACAAGTTCTCAAGCAATTAATAATGTATATTTTGTTCAAGTTTTGAAACATAACCTCTTGAGCATATCTCAACTATGTGACAAAGGAAACCATGTTGAATTTGAAACAAATCTTTGTCACATAGACAACACTGAAACAAGGGAACTGGTCTGTAAGGGGTTCCGACACAATAATATTTACATAACATTTTTTAGTCAGATTCCTAAGACTAGTGCAAATTGTCTCAATATTTAAAAAGGGGGAATTTGCTGAGTTCCTAGCTTTTCTTTGGAATGATGACAAACCACATTGAACTATTATATTGTGTGCAAGTTTCTTTTTGCATGTACAGGTACTAAAGAAACAAGTTCAATGATGACAAAATAAAGCTCAAGAAGCCAAGTCTTGAAGTTTGCATGAAGATCAAGCTCTTAGAGTCTAACTCTTAGGTCTTAGATGCAATGTAAGTGGTATAAAGGTTTACATATGCAATATAAAGTTTGAGATTACAGAGATCCACAAATACTTAAGTTACTTGGCATACATAATTATAATTAAACTTGGCTGGCTGGAACAGTCTGGGAACAGTTCTGAACCAGTCCCCTAGATTTTACTTCACACATACGTATTTTAGGAAAGTTTCTTTCCGTTCAAAGTTGTTTTTCAAAAATAACACGGATGCTTGGATTGGTATGCAAGGCAAATATTCTTAAGTATGGTAAATTTGTTATATAATATTGTGCTGATTTTATTTGATTTCAAATAAAATCAGTGAGAATATTTTCCCTGGATTATTTCTATAATTCCAAGGAAAATATTCTCTTGCAATATTGGGCAAGGGAACCCTAGACATCAGTAAATAAGACAAAAGGAAAGAGGATCCGTCTTCTCCTTCCACCCATATGGCCTTGATGGCCAGAACTTAAAGGAATCTAGTAAGAAGGTTGATTCTCTTTCCAGTGAAAGCAAAGGGGCTTCTTCCTCCCCTATCAGAGCTACTCCTCTCCAAATCTGGTAGAATAGGAGTAAAGGGGAAAATGACTTCATCACCTCCATTTCAGGGGATATAGTTCCTTTGTCTAAGAACCCCAATGAAACTGAAGAGGGATTCCTGGATCCCATTCAACAACAATCATATAGGGATGCAGGTCTCACTGTTGAGGGTACCAACCTTAACATGACATTGGTGGATCCTTTGAAACTTCCTTGTCCTAATGACGACCCTCTTGCCGGCATCAACAAATAGATTAGGGAGAAAATGCCTCAATCAACTTAGGAAGAGGTACGAACATCTGGTGGTAAGTTCCACTGAAATATTGTTAGCACATGTTACTCCCATTAAGGAAGTAACATCTCTTCTCCAATAGATCCTAAGGCAGCGATTTCTCTAATTTGCATTTTAGATGATGCTCAATCAACTAGAAACTTGCTTGATGAGGAAGGTGATCTCCCCTCCACCAGCAAAACATACGACTCCAACTATAAGAAGGGAGTTGTAAAAGAGGTATTAAAGTGTGGAGATCCTAAGTTCGAACGAACATTGAGGGGGATCACTGAGAGCCACCTGGGTTCGAAAGAACCCAACTCCAAAGCTGACAAGGTGGCTTTAGTGAAGTATCTTGAAGGAGAGGCTTCCATGAAAGCTTGTATTGCTGATGCTTGGCAGATGGGTCCCATCAGTTATGCTCCCTTCAGCTGGTTTGAAATGAGATTGGACTATGTCAACTTTGTTAGGCCAGAAAAGCTTGCTGGTGAAGAGCTTCCTCCAGATTATGACTCTGATGACATGTTTGTTGAAGATACCAATGTTGAACGAGATGAAGCTCCTACTGACAAGAAACCATTTCTCTCCCTTCCACAAAATGATGTTGTATTAAGTTTATTTTTATTAAGAATTGATGAAATTTTTTATTGTAATATTTCAAGAATTCTTATATTGGTGCCTTGAATTTTGCACCCTAATGAAAATCAATCAGCTATTACACTAAGATGATTTTTCAATCTTTAATTGGATTTTTTCATTAAACCAATACTTAGCTGATTTTTCAATCTTAAGTTGAATAATATTGCCATGTTTCTCACTTGCAACACTGTTGCCAACAAGGCGGCATTTTTGTATCTGGTAGGATACTTACTTTGCCCCAAACTTAGCTTTGATGTTTAAGCTAGCCGGATATCAAAAGTTGAAATCACTGAGTTTATAAAACTTAGAGTTGATTGATTCATTACACCATAGGAGTGATGAATCAATCAATCATATTGATTGCCCTTAAACTCAGGAATTGAAACTGTTACCTATAACCTCTTAATGAAATAGTACTTGCCCTTAGCATAGAAAATGTTATTTGTTGACACTTAGCCAATTTAAATATTTAGCGAACTATTTAGTTAAGTATTGGACCTTGCCGTGGTGAGTCACCTTGAACATAGTTCTTAACACTTAGTTAAGGGTGGGTCTTTGCCCTTATAATATTCAAGTTTTACGACACTTGGTCAATTTTGAATTTTCTTAACTCATGGTTAAGTATGGGGTTGTGCCCTAATATGTTGAATCAAAAGTCACTTTTTGCTTTTGAAATTAAATTCTATTATAACAAATACATGATTTGCATGTTTTGGACCCAGGGCTTTAGCGGCCCATGTACCCTATTTACGGACATTGAATGTCGTGTTAGTTTGATGGCATAGTGTGACTATGCTTGGCTGAGGGAGTGAGTCTAGAATCTCATAACCCAAGTAGAGAAGTCACCACCGTCCTCCTTTCAGGAACTAACGGAACCCCATTAGGTCATAACCCAATGGCAAAATGACAGCCAAGGATAATAAGGTCTCATATCTATGGATTCGGGGACGAGGGTAAGGACAACAGTAGGTCACAGTGTCCCCCCATGTATAGCTGCCTCTACTTGTTTTCATGTGCAATTTCATAATCATAATATCGAATATAACATTCATATATCTGCTTTAGTCCTACGAACACGTATGGAAATAAGGCTAAGCGGGTTTTAGTTAATGCACACATAATTTCCGTTCATCATGCATGGGTGATCGCTTTGGGATTAAGTTTATTTTAATCTTGGATTAGTAGAAACATGCTTTTTAGGTCTCTTAAGCTAAACATGAATTCTACCTGATTGAAAGCATTAAACATTTAGCATGAATCATATAAAACCTAAAGCAAGGTTTTTACTTAAGATTGATTTTAGTTTAGAAGTCGAATCATCAATGAGTCAATGTTACATAAATTTAATTATAAACATGTCAGTTATCAAATAAAGCATTAAAATAATAAAATCATGTAAACTAACTCATTTTAAGGACTCAAGATGATGATTTCGATGTTGTTGGCCTCATTCGAAGTACCTTTCCTGCAAGTCGACGACGCTTTCGAACCGAGAGCTTGAAGAACCTTAGTTGATTAATAGTAATAGTAATATTAAGTATTTTGCACGGTTTCCAAAGTAGGGCACGAAAACCGAGAGTGGTTTAGGGAAAGAAAGAGACGAGTAGAGAGAGAGTGTGTTGAGAAGATGTTGAGGTCGAAGTAATGCATGAAGGTTGGAGGAGGGGGTATTTATAGGGTTGGAAGTGACGTAAGCGAGCGCCACGGCGCCGAAAGAGCATCCGCTCAGCAGTGACAGCTAGGATGCTCGAAGTGAGCGCTAGGATATTCACTGAGCGTTGTGGCGCAGGTCCTTTGGGCATTGACTGGGCGTCTGGGCATTTCCCATGCGTTGTGGCCCTCAAGTCCCTAATTTCAAATTCTCACGCGGAGGATCTCCAATGCTTCCTTATGTCTCCTATTTATTTCCATAAACCAAAATATTTTGATATATTACGAAAATATACGAAAGTCACTTCCATAAAACTATTTATACACTTCCACGACGTAGAGTTGCCATAAACCGAACAAACCTTTGTAGAAGGTTCGTCGAATTCGGTTACATTCATACGCTTAAATTATCTTTTTTTTTATTTTAAAAAATGAATTTAAAATGAATGAAGTGAAAATGAAATGCAAATAGAGATTATAAATTAAATTGAAAATGGAAATTATAAAAAATATTATAAGCGTATTTCAACCATCATCGGTTAACCCCTTCGGACAACAATTTTATTTATTTATTTATTTATTTATTTATTTAATTTCAAGCACTCGACATTCAAGAACATGACAAGTTTGCGATGTGGTACACGATAATCTTCAACCATTAGGCGAGACCAAAAATAGGTGTCTACAGTTAGCCCCCACTCTAACGGAGTTTGTAGAGACGACTAATCTCGTAAAACGAAAGTCAAAGTATTTGGTACTTGCAAAATAAAAGGGTTAGTTTTACCTGTACCATCCTAAGTTAGAATATTTGGAGATTAATGTTGATCGTCTGACGATCAAAACATTTCCGCTTTAGGCTCAGCTCGGCCGTAGGGAAACATGTTGATTTGTTGAAATTTGATTTGCTGCCTTCTGACTTGTTTGACCTGATTTTGCTTTCAGGGGCATTTTAGCAATATTTGACCCAATTCATCTTTTTCGGGCATTTGGTTAATTTTGATGAAGAATATTTGGTACACGGCGGCGGGGATTGTCGAAGTATATGAAGCAATTCTTACTCGAAAATCAACAAAAAAAATCCCAAAAGTGCAATGTGGGCCCCACAGGGGGTCCCAAAAATTGCAACATAGGCGACAGGGCGCAGGCTTAGGCCATGTAAGCATAGATTTAATTTGTTGTTTTGGTTGTTTGTATTTGTTGGTGCCCATGTTTTTTTCTCACTCAGAAACGCCCTTCTTTGTTTTTTTCTACTTCTTGTTTGAACAAGACTAAACCAAAAACCCCAAATCTCCGTTGAAGCTCTTGTGAAGGTCAAAGCTCGGATTTTCTCGAGGTTTTGCTCACCCATAATGTAAGTGCTCTAAACTTAGCTTGTTTGTCATTTCTCATGCTCAAGTTTTGCATTTTACTCCACTCAGTTCATAAAGTAATTAGTAACCCCTAAATTAGGGTTTTCTTTTTCTTGTGTATGGATGTCGAAATTGATGCATGTTCTCGCTTTTATGAGTGTAATGGAACACATAGGAAGTGGTTGGAACCAAAACAAGTGAGATTTGAGTGAGAACTCAACTTGTTAGTTTAGGTTATGAAGTGGTGTAGTGAAGAGTGTGGCCTTGAGAGAGTGAATGGTCAAATTTTTCTCCTCCTTGTTGAGTTGCTGATAGGAATGCATTTGTGACTTGAAAATGGCATGAATTGAGCACTTGTAATGTCTTGTGAAATTTTGGAGGTTTTTGCTCATGTAGTTCACATAGTTCATATGAACTTGAAATGACATACTAACTTACATAAGTCATATAAGTTAGGTAAATCACTTAAATCATGACAAACTTAACCCTTTTTTGAGCTTCATGAGTTAAATGATGGTTTCACATGTTTGAAACAAAACAATGCTTGAAATAAATGAATCGAACATAGAAGCTCATGTTTCTAATTGTAGTTCAAAATTAGTTTCTTTAAGCTTCTAAATGTTTTCTCGTGTAATGCTCTATATGAAGCGACTATAGAAATTAAATGTATATTAACTCATGCTAGCCCCCTTTTTCTATTCAATTTTGAAATGATGAACTTGTTGGAAAGTGAGGCTGAAAATGTTGGTTTATTGGATGTTGCTGAGACTTTGATTCCTCCAAAGTTTGTTGCAGGTGGCTGGATAACCATAACTCATGGTTTATTTATGGGAAATTGTGACACCCTGGATTTTCCTATCTTCCTACTTCTCATTTTTCCGGAAAACATATTAAATTAATAAGAATGATATTTATCAAAAATACTAAATGTGGGAAAACAAAAGTATTTCTTCCACCGTGATAACGGCTAACGCATTTATCAAAGTACTACAGCGGAAGTCTTAAAACATAAATAATATAAAACTAAACTTCAAACAACTTTAAATTAAAATCAACTACGAACTTATTATACTTTGAAAACATATTAATGGCCCTTAAACCAAACCAATACTAATATTAAAAGTCTTTCGAAATCAAAATATCCAAAATAACGGTTAGTCTTCATAAGCAATTAAAATAAAGCAAAACTACAAACACAGCAAGCGCTCTCACTCCACCCCATCATGAAATGACTTATGCCCACTTGTACCTGCAGCTTTTCTTTTACTAGACAACTACTCACCATAAGTGGGTCATCGTAGGGCTAATTCGAAGGAAAATCCATGCACACAAAAAAACAGTCAGCAAAGCTGAGTACATAACTACTAAAGACTATGCAATAACACTAAGAAATAAAACATGCGCTCAACTTACCTTTGACAACCTTTTTCCTATACATGGACTCAATTAAATTAATTACTATATTTATAATTATGGATCCTGCATCGAACGGGTTTCATCCTTAAAATCATCGCCCTATTGGGCACCAGTTGGGGAGCAACTCCCAAAAGGTATTACTACGTTACCTAAAGTGACGGATATCTAGCGCATTAAAAATATAAAAGAGTACAACGTCTTGTACTCCAATTAGAAATCATAGATCATTGTTCCATATGACTCCCCTCATTGTTCATACTCAAGGTATATACGTTCCAAGAGTTTTGATGCAAGTCCTCTTACACTTTACGTGATTTAATAGGTTTAACAATGTTATGACTCTCATGCAACATCAAATAAAAACATGCATCCAATCAAGTAAGCCAATTTAATTATCTTCAATTTAAGGTGATTCAAAATTAGTCTTTATGTGTGTCCTTTAATGAAACTGAACTTCCTTTACCACACATTAACTGTGAGTGGCTAATAACTTGCTTTCATCTAGACAACACATTAAACTGTGACTGGCAACCTGTCTAGAAATAATTGATCATAACTTCTTTTAATTATGTGAATAAAAATTCACAACTATCTTTCTTAAAAATAACTTTTTTCCTTAATCAACTTCTTTTGTTAGTAACTAACCAACTAAAAAATAACTTTTTTCATGATCAATAAACTTTTGGCCAAATTAAACTGATCATAACATTCCAATTCAAGCTTATAAAAATTAAACTTTCTATTTAACGTGGATTTGGCCAAATTAAACTGATCAAAACATTCCTTAATCTCTCCATTCTTTCTTTTGCAGGACAACCACCATCTGAGGGGATTTGGCTCGAGTACCGCATTCTGGGAGGATCTTTCCTTACTAAAGGGGCAGCGTGATTCCGATCTTCTCCAAATGCTCTCGGGATGCGGGTTTGATGACTTCATTAAGAGCCTTTAAGCCCTCGAGAGCATAAAAATATCTCGTGCGTTCGTTCTTTGCCTTCTGGAGTGTTGGCGGGGATACAAAGCTTCCGCCGATCCATTACCTTCATTTGAATCTATAATCAAAAGAAGAAATTGAGTGTTTCTTTTGATCCTTTTTCACACTATAATGAAAAAAATTGCCCTCATTAGTAATGTTGGCCTTGAAATGGTTACTTAGTAGCTTAATCCTTTGTCCTTTGGTCCCAGAAGCTTCCTATTAGGGCCCTCGACCTTTATTGGTACTACATCAGGGGAATCGCAGGGGAAGGGGTTCTACTATGACAAGAATCACAAGTTTTCCCGTGCCAGATGAAGTCGTTGGCACTCTCAGTCTGCTCGAGATTGTTCTTTTTTGAGTATTTGAATTCAGAGTCGATACCTTCGTCGTCACTTGCGGGAGGATCTGGTGATACCCCGAGCCTTTCAAAGATGTAAATGTCGCTCGGTTTTATTCTCACAGATGTTCCGTCGATGAGCCAGGACCTTGCAACTTAGGAATCGGGCTTCTCGTTTAGTATATGCATGCCTAATTGTGCATATGAACATGACTTGGTATATATTTAATCTTAATTTTGTACATATTTGACTTGATTTTCTAATTACTTAACTTACTTAACTATTTGACTTTGACTCTGATTCGACGCAGGGGAGCGTACCGACTTTCCTCCCGAAAAAAATGAAAAATAATAATAAACATAATAAAAAACTCGGACTTGAAACAAGTGAATTAGGCACGAAAATCCAGGAAGACGTGCACGAATGTCGAGGGAAAATGTATAAGTCCAAAAAAGGAAACAAAAATGGGGAGGCCTGCGCCATGGCGCTAGGCGAGCGCTAGGCATCTAGTGTTTTGGCGCTCGTCCAGTGCTGTGGCACTCGCCTCCTTTTACTTATGGAAACTTTAAAGCTATATATACCCCTACTTCTTCGTTGTTGTTCGTCCTCATTCGAACCAAAAGTGAGGATCTTGAGAGGTTTTTGTTCGAAAATTTCAATACTTAGTGTCTTCTTGCAATCATGGCTAGGAGTTTTCAAGTTGCTTGTGATGGATGGCTTTCGTCACTCAACCCGGAGGAGAAAGGCTTGCTGAAGCACTACAATCTTTCTTCGCTAATCACTTTGAGGTATACTCAACTTGATATTAATCTTATATATGCTGTTGTTGGATTTTGGAATACAAACACCCATAGTTTTATATTCTGTGAGAGAGAGGTGACCCCGTTGCCCAAACCACTTAGGTCGTACAATAGGATTGTCATGTGATGGTTTGCCATGTCTTCCCAACACCAAAGACTACTTTTGTCTGATTTTTTATCGTTATTTGAATCTGGATACATATGTTATGGAAAAAGTAGTTCACGGTAGGAAAGTAGACTTGGTAGCATTGATTGATTATTTCAAGACCGCTGAAATAGCCCGAAAGAGGTATAAGTGGCGGGCCTTGCTGATTTGTATGTTTGCAAGATTTCTCTTTGTGAATGGTAAACCATCAGTTGGTTATGCTTCTTTGATTACCATTGTCGAGAAATTAAAACATGTGAGAATTCATAAGCCTCTATGCACGGGGGG
>PYUH01000522.1:354311-366214 GCA_016808085.1 Suaeda aralocaspica | reverse complement strand
GTGGGGGGGCTCTTTCTGACCTTTGATCGTCTGAAGAGGGATCCTCAAGCCCCCTTGACCGGCTATCCTCTACTTTCCAGGTAAGCAACTAGAATATATACGATAAATATATGTGACTTATTTGCACTTGAAATGTTAGCAATAGATAGGTCATCAAGATGATTATGATTTTATTGAGTACACTATTTCAAATATAGAATAGGTTATAAAATATTTGAAACATTTCACATTTAAAACATCCTTTTATGCCAATGACTTCAGGTGTGGCTCATGGATCGCTTGAATTTGATGGAACCTTCCGCTAATATCCCCACAAACTATGGAGAGACTACGGAGAATGAGGAGAAGGAACCTAGACCTAAGTAGGAATTGAAGATTGCTTTATTGTTTCACAAACTCATTATTATTTTGATGAAAAATGCCTCCGTGTCATGTTTGTAAACATGTGTGTTTGAATAATGAAATAAATCATTCATTTCATTCCATGGAAAAAGTAAAACATTTTTTTTATCAGAGGTAAACATAGTTCATATTTACTCCAACAGGCAATTAAAGTACTGTAGACGAGTGACGGTTTTTCTTCTTAAATGGGCCAAATCCCAGATCGAGGTTGCCAACGTATCCTTTTGGAATCAGGCTAAACATAGCACCAGTAACTTCAAGAGCATATCTTAGACATAGTATTTCTTCAGTTGATCCATGTTGGTAAGGTTGTAGAAGTTGTCATCGTTCATATCCATTAGTTCAACTGCACCTCCGGGGATTATCTTCTTAACAATATGGGCTCCAGCCCAATTCGGGCAGAATTCCCCTCGAGGATCCATGACGGTTTTTCGTAGTGCCTTGAGAACTAAATCTCCATCCTGATTTTCCTTTCATTGAAAGGTTTGTTGAAATGTCTCTTTATCCTTTTTTGATACATGACTTAGGGCTTTCAAGCGTTTCTCATCCTGGAGGACCAAAGCACCATATCGGGCTCGCACCTATTCAGCTTCAAAAAGTTCACTTTCCAACACTATTCCTAATGAGGGAATTTCGAGCTCAATAGGTTCTACGGCTTCCATCCCGTAGACCATAGAGAATGGTGTAGCTTCAGTAGAAGTCCTAATGGATGCTTTGTACCCCCATAAGGCGAAGGGTAACTTAAGTGGAAATCTCTATAGGTTTCAGTCATTTTGGAGAGAATAGCCTTGACATTTTTATTTGCTTCTTCATCCGCCCCATTTGTTTGAGGTCAATACGAAGACGACTTGTGTTGCGGGACTTTGTATTTTGTGAGAAGCTCTTCGCACTCCCCCTGAAAATGAGTTCCATTATCACTGATGATTGTGAGACTCCGTATCGACATATTATGTTGGTTTCAATGAATTGCGCCACATGTTTGGCTTGCAACACACGATATGAAGCGGCTTCCACCCATTTGGTGAAGTAGTCAATCGTTACTAATATGAACTCGTGACCTGCAAGACCTGGAGGTGTAACTTTTCTAATTATGTCAATCCCCCGTCACTAGTACACAAATCATGTTTTGCTGCGCTGGATTTGCTGCAGTTTTTTGGGGTTTTTTAAAAAACGCAGGAAATAATCTGATGAATGTCATGAGGAGTCCTTATTTGTTGCGGTTAGTAGTGCATGACAATTTTATTTTTTATTTTTTTACCTTTTTTTTCCGTTTGGACTTTTTGGGACTTTATTACATATTATTTTGTTTTTCCTTCTTTCTCAGACTCATTCATCTCTTTCTTTTTTCCTCTTTGTTGGCATTACCTTCTCTTCCTCTCAAGAAATCTTGCACCACAATCAACAAATCTCACACCTTTAATTTTCAGCACCACCATCAACAAATCTCACACCTTTTCAGCACAAGCAAGAAGCTTCAGTTCTGCTCATAAACGCCACTCTAAGAACAAGTTCTTTTCTTCCTTAAGAAAGATTGTTAGAGGATTATCGATTAATCATCACCATCATAATCAGAGTTCCCGAAAACCTAGGGTTTCAATTTGTAAAGGTAAAATTCTTTGTATTTTGTTTAAATTTTGTTTTTCAGATTCATGTTGTGTAGATAGTTGATTTTTTTGTTTAAAATTCTTTTCTGCCTCGTGTTGTTGGGTTTGTTATTGATATTTTTATTGGGATTTTGTGTGTGAATCTTTCATTGAATGAGTGACAGATTAAGAGTCAGAGTGTTTAATTGAGTGAAAGATTGAGTGCTTTTAATTAATTTAGGGTTTTTCAATCTGGGTTTGAATATACGAATTTGATTTGATTTTTTTTTTTTGAATCTCAGTTGTCAAACCCCTGCATGTTTACTGAAAAGGTAAAAACATGATTTTGGGAATTATATTTGGTTTTAGGGTTTCGTGATATGTGAGATTTTGATGGATTGTGATAGTTTGTATTGAAAATGGTTATTTTAAAAGACAAAACTATATATTTAACACGATGTGCGGAAATAAATTCAACAGTATATGGATATTTGATCAGCATTCTGAAAAAGGAGTAAATTCAACAGTATACAAAAATTCTGATAAGCAACACAATGTGCAGGAATAAATTCAACAGTATATGCTAATTTAATATGTCAATTAAAAATGGCAGAAATAGATCAGCTCATAGCTAGGTAGGCAGTATCACAGGATGAGTAGAAACAATTGGTGGTTGCAAATTCAAAGAAAACCCCATTGCATGGCAATACAAGATAAACAATTCTAAAGATCTATTTGGAAAAAAAAGGCACTCACAAAAACACAGTGCCATGGTGCCATTGACTACAACTGCAAGGAAACATTTGAAATCAACACAAACATTATGCCAGTGTCAATGTGTCAAATTTTCTATCTCTCATCTCTAATGGGTAATTAAAATCGCACAAGGAAATGATATATCAGAATTGTTATAAACTCATTTTTCCAACTCAACTTGCATAAATTGGCATCTGATTATGAACTGACTGACTCATATCATCACTTCAATATTTCAGAGTCTAGTCAATCAATCATTAAGTACTTGTATTCATGCCATCAAGCATTTAATTTGTCTCCTCATGAAGCCTATTTTCACAACTCAGACTATTTCTTATCTTGAATAAATTAAATGCTTATCTGGAATAAATTAAATGCTTGTTTATTTATTCCAGACAAATTAAATGCTTGTTTATTTATTCCAGACAAATTAACAAATCATTGGGTCTGAGTCTGAGTCTAGTCAATCAATCATTTGATTATTTGACGGTTTGACTTGTCGAATTGATTTCATTTCATGAGTTGCTATTACTTTTTTTTTTTTATTAAGGTATGCGAATAATTGATTGTTTTCTGGAATGTTTGAGGATTTAGGTAAAGGTAGTTACTCTGTATTAGCTTGCTTGATTCATCAAGTTTTGAATGAGTGAGACTAAAATTTGTTTTATAACAGTCCCCTAAATAACTCTTTCCTCGATCTATGATTGTGATTCCATCTACTTCATGGGAATAGATGAATCGCAATACACAAATTGACAAACAAAATATGACAATCCGTAGAATTACACCTTTTTTTCTGTAATTTTTTGCTCTCATTTTTTTGTTTTGCTTGAATTTGTTGATTCACTTTTTCTCTGTATAAGAGATTGAGGTATTAGGTTCTTTTTCAGGGTTTAGATTCTCATAATTTGTTGTGGGTTGTTATGGGTATTTTTAAGAAAAAGTATTGTGGCTTTTCGTAAGTCATATACGTAATATGCAATTTCAGACTTTTTAGTATGTATTATTATCTATTACAATCTTTAATTTTATTTACACCTGGTATTTATAAAAATGCAATTTCTAGTTCATAGCCAAGTAGCTAAGATTAAGTGCCTACTACATATCAAGTGACTTCACACAAAAATATGCCATAAATTAGTTAATTCTATCATCTAATGTAATTATTTTCATACAATCCTTTGTTCTACATATAGTACCCAAGAAAAGTCAAAACTTGGAAATTCAAAATCCAGATATGCTAGAGCTCCATTTCAAATACTAAAGTCAAAACTCATATCAGTATTTCAGTTATACAGTTAGAAGAAGTGTACATTTTCATTCATTCAAAACTTGTAATTATCCATTACTAATCCATAGTAATACCAGGAGTGGGTGTTTGGTTCATCCCTTTCTAGTAGTATAGAATGGGTGTCGCTATTAATGAAGAAAAAGATGAAAAGTTGGAATCATTTAGCAAAGGTATAGGATTCCATACCTCCCTTGTTAACATGAGCGCTGAGCCAAACAACTTATAAAAAGAAACAAAACCAACCCATTCCATCCCATTCCAAGTTTTTGAACCAACATGCTCTTAGTCGCTTCTCACAACTCGCAGGCTAGTGGAAAACAAAACCAACCTTCCAAACTAACATGTGTACATGGATTTTGAAAAATTCCTTATGATCTATCACTACTACCTAATTTGCTTCTTCAATTATAGTAAGTAATTGTTGAACTGATAAACTAATTAAATGTTTATTAAAGCAAGAAGCACATTTTTAAAAGAATTATACACAACCATATATTAAATTTACAATGTTATTGTACTGAACACCTTCAATTGTGTGTTGTTAGTTGCACAAGATGTCAAAGGATCAGACATGGATGTACAATTGCCGTGATAAGGCAAAATTTGTAGATGGGGTGTTTGAGTTTTGTGAGGGTGCAGAAGCATATTCACAAACTCAGAAAACCTGGGGGTTTTTACTGTCCATTTAAGTGTGCCAATGATCGTAAGTTTGAAAGTATTGCTGCGGTCAGGCTGCACCTACTTCTTCATGGTTTTCGACCTGATTTTTATGTGTGGAGTTATCAAGGTGAGACAGGAGTCCATGACGGTCTTTCTTCGCATGGTAATCATCTACATGATGATAGTAGTCATCAACATAACAACGACTTTACTCATGCAACCAATGATGATGTCTTTGTAAATGATGATTACGAACGCGATAAAGCGGATCATAGAGTCGAAGAGATGGTGGAAGGCCTTGAGAACGGACAAGGCTTTGAATCCATTTCAGAGGCCTCTCGAAAGCCTTTGTACCCCGGTTGTACTAAATTGACCATTCTTGTTGCTGTGAAGGAATTAGTTAGTGTCAAGTCAGAAAACAATTGGACTGATAAAAGTTTCACAATGTTGCTAAAAAAGCTGAGTGGCATATTTCCGGATGGCAATGAGCTTCCTAAGTCGACTTAGTACACTAAGAACCTAATGTGTCCATTCAGCTTAGAGTATTAGAGAATACATGCTTTTCCAAATGATTGCATATTGTACCGACAAGATTACGAGTTGTTAGATAAGTGTCCAAAGTACAATTTACCACGTTATGAGCGACAAGGGGCATGGGATAAAGCTGGTCAAGCCTCCAAGGTGTTGTGGTATCTCCCAATAATACCAAGATTCAAGCGGTTGTTTTCAATTAGTAAGGATGCTAAGAATTTAAGGTGGCATACGGAGGGTAGAAGGGTGAAGGGTTTGCTACAACATCCAGCTGATGGTCCAGAATAAAAGACTATCAACAGAAGTATAAGACATTTGGAAATGACAATCGCAATCTCAGGCTTGGGTTATGCACTGATGGAATGAACACTTGGGTTCTGCCAACAAAAGTCAGAAGGCCACCAAAAACAATATTGTTAATGGTAGGCTCACCAAATCGATTGGTACCAGTATAAGTCTTACATTGGGTATGGAGGTGCATAGCAAATAGATGGGGAAGATGAAGACGATAAGGAAATGAAGTTTTAACTAAGTGCCTTCCTAGGCACCATATCTCTCTGATATGAACTTCATGTTGTTCAAACTGACCAAATACCGTTCCTGCAAGAAAGCGGTGAGTGATCCTAGCAGAAGGCTGGTGGATTAAATTAGCCTTTGCATGCTGCCAGTTGGTCAGATGCACACCTGTCAAAGAATACCACCAAGCTACATCATCAAAGCCCTTTGGGGGTCTAGCACGCCCCCAACTGGCCAAACCAAATATTGCCCCAAAATCTCCAATCGTTTCATAACGATCTACATTAAACATTCTAAAGCTGACACCTCTAACAGGTGCCTTGGGGTTAGGCCTGTCAATTTCAAAGCTTGACATAAACTCATATGTTATGTCAGGATAAGTTGGGGCATCCATACCAAAGAAACTATGCATACCTATAGATCGAAATAATTCCTCAGTTTCATTATGAATACCTAAAGCATGCAATAGTTGATGATCAATGAAACGGGTGGGGGTCACATGCCTTAATTTGAGTTTTTCGAACCTTACCTTTTGCTCTTGGGAACCAAAATCAATTAACCCATATGTAGGATCACGTCCTAGCCCTCGTGGTTCGCCTCTTGAGCTTTCTCCGCCCCTTGCCTTTTTTGTGCCATGGGAGATTATTGAGTAGTAATTAGTGGGTGTGAGATGAAAGTGGTTGTAAGTGAAATTTTTTGTTGGGATCTAAGAGAGGATGGAAAAAGATTGATTTTGGTGAAAATTTGGGTGAGTTTGGGTGAGTGATGAGTGAGATATAGTAGAGAGAAGTTAGAGAAAATAAGGAGGAATTTGTAGAGAGAGAAAGTGAGGATAAGAAAATGAGAGTGAGAGAAAGAAGAAGGAAGGAAGGAGAAGAAGAAAGGCGTGGAAAAAGGAGAGGAGAAAAGAAAAAAAATAAAAAAACTGAAGTTTTTGAAAATTTTGAAAAAAATGAAAGAAAAACTAAGTGTGGAAAACAGGGTTGCGCGCCTGGGACGAAGGCTTTTCGCTCGGGGTAGTGCTGTTCGCCCGGGTGGTCCGGGCGAATGGCTATTTTAAGCTTTTTTCGTCCTTTTTTCTTCTTTTCACCTAAATTTCACCTGTAATCACACCGAAACACTTGAAGAATTCATTAGTATCTCACTCTCCCCTTACCAATACTAAGAAATGAGCTAGAGTCCCTACTAAACTAAGAAAATAAAAATGAAAAAGCTACTAAAAACTAAACTAACTACGGGTTGCCTCCCGCAAAGCGCTTGTTTAAGGTCGTTAGCTTGACCGTATTACCTCATAGCTCACAGGGGTGTGGGTCTCGGAGATTGATTTCTTCAACTAGGCCAACAACATCACCTTCATAGTAGTGCTTGAGGCGATGTCCATTAACCTTGAATCGCTCTCCTTTCTCGTGCTGGACCACTACAAATCCATATTTGCTAACCATAGTAACAATGAAAGGACCGCTTCACCTAGACCTCAACTTTCCGGGAAAATTTTTCAGTCTAGAATTAAATAATAAGACCTTATCGCCTGTTGCAAATTCCTTTCTTACAATTCGCTTATCGTGCCATCTCTTAGTCTTTTCCTTATAAATCTTAGCACTATCATAGGCTCCCAATCGAAACTCGTCTAGCTTATTTAGTTGGAGTAACCGTTTCTCACCTGCAAGCTTCGCATCCATGTTGAGCTCCTTTACTGCCCAGCAAGCCTTGTATTCTAACTCAACTGGCAAATGGCACGCTTTCCCATATACTAACCGATATGGAGATGTACCGATAGGTGTCTTGAAGGTCGTTCTATATGCCCATAATGCATCATACAGCTTGCTACTCCAATCCTTCCTTGACTTTGCAACCGTTTTCTCCAGGATGGCTTTGATTTCTCGATTTGAAACCCCTACATGTCCACTGGTTTGTGGATGATATGCTAATCCCGTTCTGTGGTAAACACCATACTTCTCCAGCAGTTTATCTAGCCTTTTCTCATGGAAATGCTTTCCCGCGTCACTGATGACAGCTCTAGGAACTCCGAACCTAGGAAAGATAACCTACTGAAACATCCTCAAAACAGTGTTAGAATCACAATGGGGGGTAGCAAGAGCTTCCACCCATTTAGAAACATAATCTACAGCAACTAATATGAAACGATTACCATTCAAGGATGGAAAGGGGCCCATGTAATCAATACCCCAAACATAAAAAATTTCTACTTCCAATATAGCTGTTTGGGGCATTTCGTGCCGTTGTGAGATATTACCTGTTCGTTGGCACGAACCGCAAGACATAATAAAAGCTCGAGCATCCTGTAGGATAGTAGGCCAATAAAAGCCTGATTCAAGGACCTTAAACATCGTCTTAGAAAGTCCAGCATGACCTCCATATGGTGGGGAATGGCAATGGTGGAGTACACCGTAGACTTCTCATTCTGGAATGCATTTCCTGTATAAACCATCTGCACACTCATGAAACAAGTTAGGATCATCCCAAAAGTATCGCTTAACATCGTGCAAGAACTTCATTTTCTGCTGATAGGTCAAATCAGAAGGTAAGACACCTCCTACAACATAGTTAGCAAAATCAGCAAACCAAGGGGAATTAACACAGACTACAAACAAATGTTCATCAGGAAAAGAATCATCAATGGGGGTAGAGATCTCCCCATCATCATACCGTATCCTCGATAAGTGGTCAGCTACCACATTCTCTGCTCGCTTCTTATCACGAATCTCGAGATCAAACTCTTGAAGCAACGTAATCCACCGAATAAGCCTCGGTTTGGCTTCCTTCTTTCCAAGCAGGTACTTAAGAGCTGCATGGTAAGTGTAAACAATAACTTTCGAACCTACAAGGTAAGCACGAAATTTGTCTAATGCATAAACAATAGCAAGCAACTCTTTTTCTGTGGTGGCATAATTAACTTGAGCTTCATCTAAGGTCTTACTAGCATAATAAATAGCATGTAGGACCTTATCNGTTATCCCTCCTTTGACCAAGAACTGCACCAACTGCAAAATCACTAGCATCACACATTATTTCAAAAGGTAAATTCCAATCGGGGGATTGTATAATGAGTGCGGAAATTAGTGCATTTTTGATCATATTAAAGGACTCCAGACACTCATCGGTGAATTTAAATTCAGCATCTTTCAATAGCAATTGAGTTAGTGGTTTCGCAATTTTAGAAAAATCCTTAATAAACCTGCGATAAAAACCAGCATGACCCAAAAAACTTCTTACCCCTTTTACATTCACCGGAGGTGGTAGTTGCTCAATTACCTGTATTTTCGCCTTATCCACCTCAATACCGCGTTCGGACACCAAATGTCCCAAAACTACTCCTTCATTGACCATAAAATGACATTTTTCCCAATTTAAAACTAGATTTACCTGTTCTCATCTTTCGAGAACTTTAGTTAAATTAGTTAAACATGAATCAAAATCAGAACCATAAACACTAAAATCATCCATGAAGACTTCCATAATAGACTCTATCAACTCAGAAAAAATGCTCATCATACAACGTTGAAAAGTAGCTGGTGCATTACATAAACCAAAAGGCATTCTACGATAAGCAAAAGTACCGTAAGGACATGTAAAAGTCGTTTTCTCCCTGTCATCGGGATGGATGGGGATCTGAAAGAAACCCGAATATCCATCAAGATAGCAGAAATACTTATTTTTAGCTAATCATTCCAGCATTTGATCAATAAAAGGGAGGGGGAAATGATCCTTTTTAGTTGCAACATTCAGTTTTCTATAATCAATACACATTCTCCATCCTGTAACAACTCTAGTAGGAATTAATTCATTTTTATCATTACGAACAACAGTTGTTCCCCCTTTCTTAGGGACTACCTGTACGGGACTTACCCACTGGGAATCAGGCACCGAGTAAATAATACCTGCATCTAGAAGTTTAAGAACTTCTTTCTTTACCACCTCCTGCATGTTAGGATTCAAACGACGTTGACCCTGTATACAAGGTTTATGACCTTCCTCTAAATGAATTCTATGCATGCAAAAATCAGGACTAATACCAGTCAAATCATCAATAGTATAGCCAATAGCCTTTTTATGAGACTTAAGCACAGACAAGAGTTTATTTAATTGACTATCGGTAAGAGAAGCACTGACAATGACTGGGTACAACTCCTTATCATCTAGAAAAGCATATTTTAAATTAGAGGGGAGGGGTTTCATCTCAGGTTGGGTTACCTCTTTAATAAAACAAACCTCTTGTGGTAACTAAATAAATTTCCGGCTGTCCACCGGATTTAATTCCTCACAAGTGAGATCGTGGACCAATTCGTCGGCATCAATTGTACCTTCACCTGCACCAATATCAAGGCAAACAATGGCCTCCAGAAGATCCTTTGTGGTGGATCGAGGCATATCATCAATAACAATTTCATCAATGACATCAATAACATAACATGACTGTTCCATCATAGGACTCTTAAGAGCAGCATTAAGATTAAAGGTAACTTTATCATCCCCTACAGAAAGAGTCAAACTACCATTTTTGACATCAATAACAGCACCTGCAGTGTGTAAGAAAGGTCTACCAAGTATAATTGGGATATGAGCATCCTCATCCATATCTAACACAACAAAATCAACAGGAATAAAAAATTTCCCGACTCTCACCGGGACATCCTCTAAAATACCTTTAGGGTATTTCACTATCCTATCTGCCATCTGTAAAGTGTTGTTAGTAACCTTTAAAGCACCCATATCAAGTTTTTTTACAAATAGATAAAGACATAACACTAACACTAGCCCCTAAGTTACATAAAGCTTTATCAATGAACAGTGGCTCATATTACAAGGAATAGAAAAACTTCCCGGGTCCTTTAGTTTCGGTGGTGACTTATTTTACAGTATGGCACTGCACTCCTCCGTAAGTGCTACGGTCTCCACCACATTCAACTCACGTTTCCTGTTTAAAATATCTTTCAAAAATTTAGGTGCTGATAGTGGTGGCCTACTGAAACCTAGTGGGTGTGGTGGTACATATCTCTGCATCTCCTGAGGTGCCTGCTGAGGTATATAACTTGCTGAGTATTCTGTACATTGCTGTTATTCTTGTAGGAATAGTATGGGTGATCCTTCCACCCTGGATTATATGTATTGGAAAATGGGTTATTCTTGTAGGCTTAAAAGGCACACACTTGCTCTACTGAACTGGTACATGACTAGGAACTATGACCGAACGAACCACTGGAATCACAGAAAGGATCAGTACATCCCGAAAGTGCAGCTACAGGTGATGGTGGAGGAGCTGTAGAACCAATTTTATCAAGCTTCTGACTTATGGCATTGATCTGTGCAGCTAGACTCTCATACTTATCATCAACTACATGTTTACCACCCTTCTTGTAATGCCCTCTAAGGTTACTAAACTGTGAATTATGAGTGGCTATTTCATCAATCAGTTCATATGCAGCATTGACCTCCTGATTCATGAATCGACCATTAGCAGCAGAATCTAACAAAGCCCTATTCTCATTACCCAACCCATTGTAGAATGACTGAACCAGAAACCATTTCTCAAGCCCATGATGAGGACACATTCTCAACAACTCCTTAAACCGTTCCCAAGCATCATAAAGTGACTCATCTGTCTCCTGATTAAAGATAGTAATTTGACTCCTCAATAAAGCTGTTCTCTGTGGTGGATAGTACTTCCTCTGAAAAGCAAGAGCCAAATCCTCCCAACAATTAATTGTTACCATATTAAGATCATTCAACCAGGTTCTAGGCTTGTCCTTCAATGAAAATGGGAACATTCTCCTTCTAATGTAATCCTTAGAAACGTTCATTTGCTTGATAGTATCACAGTATTGAAGGAAATTTTGTAAATGTAAATTCGGATCCTCCTTCAATGTCCCTGAAAATTGATTTCATTCAACCATGTTCACAAGAGCCGGTTTCAGTTCAAAATTAGCGGCATCGGTATCAGGTACGGAATAACCTCCAACCATAGACTCTGTACTAGGCAGGGAATAGTCTCTCAACGAACGGGCCGTAGGTGGTGGTGGTGGAGGTGGTGGTCCTCTACCCTGTCCTTCTCCTTCGGCAGCCATTTCGACCTCTAAATAACCTTCAAACAACGGGTTGAAAGTGAACTCGAAAAACTGAGACAAATCAGAAACAGTTTCCTCCAC
>PYUH01000522.1:336504-354306 GCA_016808085.1 Suaeda aralocaspica | reverse complement strand
AGAAACGGTATCCTCCACGGATCGAGGAAGAAATATTCGGCGTCTACTACGTCTCAACCGCTTCAAAAATACTCGCTCGGGCTCAGGGAAAATGAAAGTATCAGGCTCGTGGTCGGTTTGCATAAACCTATAAACCTGCACAATATGTAACTCCGAGCAAGGATGAGAAACTGCCTCAAAGAACCAAAAAGTTCTTTGAGACTAAGAAAAATAAAAAGAAAAACAGTATAAACCCGACTAATAGAATTAAAAATTGCCTCCCCGGCAACGGCGCCAAAATTTGATGAGGCTATCGCACACTTATCAAAAATAAACCTAAACACTCTAAATAATATAGCTAGGGAAGTAGGGATCGAATCCACAGGGAAGCAATTAAACCTATTAGTTCTAAAAAGTCTAAACCGTGTAAAGGGACTTTGAGTGACGATTGTGACTAAGAAATTAACTAGAATTAGAGCTAAATTAATTAAGAGAATTAATTAATAACTAAACTTAGGACATTAGTTCACCACAAATTAACCAGTGAATTTGCAAACAAATAATTAATTATATTATCAATTTCCTTGAATTAAGGTCCACTAATTCTCTCGAATCTAGTCCCCATCAAAACTCCTCTAATGGCTCTCGCTCACTTAGACTCGTTTTGCCTATTGTCCTTATGATCTAATTGTGGTAATCTTACCTCTCGGCATCGATTTCAACAATATCAAACTAACAATTAAACCTGGCCAGTATTTAACTGAANTAAACCTTGCCAGTATTTAATTGAAAGCAATAGTAATTGACAATAAGAATTCAAGCACATTAATAGTTAAACTAATATTTATGAGCAAAACATCACCAATTAGCCCATGGATCCCCTAGTCCTAGAAAATGAACTACTCACTCATAATTAAAGAAACAGAAACTAAAACAATAAAAGTAATTAAAATAATAAACATGATTAAAGTAAACAAAACTAACAATAATTAAGAAATTAAATCTAAACATAAAACTATTAAAACTAAGAACATAAATTGAAAATAACAATAAACATAACTAAGAACAAGAATTGAGAATAAAATAGAACCTGAATATTATTGATTGAATGATTGAATAGAGTTTTACACTTTGAGAGAATTTTTAGAGTAAACTAGGATTCTAAAGTTAAAAGAGGCGTAATTCACTAATTAGGAGCAAAAACACTTAAGTACTTAGGCTAAACACGGGAAAAACGCGTGATTTGGGCCTTCAGAGCCACCCGCCCGGGGGGTCCGGGCGTGCAGCCCTCACTCGGGCGCACAGCCTCGACCCGGGCGAGTGGCTTGTTTTGCTTCGTTTTCGGTTTTTGCTCGTTCTTCCTTAATTTCCTCTTTAATTCTTCGTTTTAACACTTCTAGTCTTCGGTTTAGCTTCCCAAATTGACTTCAACTCTTCACTAACTTCTTCAAGTGTTTGAAAAGGCTCGGAAAACAACGATAAATCATTGATTCCTGTAAAATCTAATAAAAAGCACAACAAACACTCGAAAGAGTAAAAGTTAGTAGAAATGGCTCAAAAGAGCCGTAATAGAGCTAAGAATCAACCGAGTTCGGGGGTAAAATACATATAAAATATCAACTTATCAGCTACTGTGCCTTTTAGTTATTTGATTACGCAGGTACGTACATATACTAACTTTTTTAAAAACATAATGAGTAGGAAGCATGGATTGAGTTCAGTGGAGACTGTTGCTTTAACTGAAGAATGTATTGCTATTTTGTACAATAAGTCTCCACCTAAACTAAAGGACCCTTTAAGTTTTTGATACCCTGTAACATTGGTCCACTTTTAATTGATAAAGCTTTATGTGATTTAGGAGCCAGTGTTAGTGTTATGCCGTTGTCTTTTTGCAGGAAATTAGATATGGGCTCTTTGAAATTTACTAACATTACCTTGCAGATGGCAGAAAGAACTGTGAAATACCCGTGGAGGATGTTCCGGTAAGAGTTGGGAAGTTTTTCATTACCGTGGATTTTGTAGTGTTAGATATAGAGGAAGATGCACACATCCCTATTATTGTTAGTAGGCCATTTTTAAACACGTCAAGAGCTATTATCGATGTAAAAATGGAAGTTTGCCTTTTTCTGTAGGTGATGACAAGGTTACCTTTAACCTTGATACTGCATTGAAAAGTCCCATGTTGGAGTAATTCTGTTATGATATTGATATTATTTATGAAATTGTTTATGATGAGTTGCCTCGATCACTTAAACAGGATCTTCTAGAGGTCGTTTTGTGTTCGGATAATTTTTCATGTGAAGGCAATATGGAATCAGATGAGCTTATTCAAGACCTTTCAGGAGTGGAATTTAACATAGGGAGCAAATATCAATTTTTGAAGTTGCCCTAGAATATTTTTTAGGTAAAGGAGGTAACACAACCTGAGATGAAACTCCTTTCCTCTAATTTGAAATATGCATTTTTAGATGAAAAAGAGCTATATCCAGTTATTGTTAGTGCTTCACTTACTAATAGTCAACTTGAGAAATTATTAGCTGTGTTTAAATGTCATAAGAAGGCCATTGGTTATACTATTGATGATTTGATTGGTATTATTCCTGATTTTTGTATGCATCGCATTCATTTAGAGGAAGGTCATAAACCATGCATACAGGGTAAACGTCGTTTAACTCCTAACATGCAGGAGGTCGTTAAGAAAGAGGTCATTAAATAACTTGATAACTTGATGCTGGTATCATTTATTCTATACCTGATTCTAGGAGGGTCACTCCAGTTCAGGTAGGTTTAATTGTTGATGCTCTTGAATTCCTATTGTCAAGTTATATTGCTTTCACTTAGATTCTGGCTAGGTTTAATTGTTAAATTGATATTGTCGAAATCGATGCCAAGAGGTAAGGTTACCACAATTAGATCACAGGGATAACAGGCAAAACGAGTCTATGTGAGGGAGAGCCATTAGAGGAGTTTTGAAGGAGACTAGATTCGAGACAATTGGTGAGCCTTAGTTCAAGAAGTCAATGATTGATTAATTAATTGTGACACAATTCATTGGTTGATCTGTAGTGAATTGACATCCTAGGCTTAGTTATTGATATATTTTCTTGTGTTTAATTTCTTCTCTAGTAGTCATTAGTTCATTAGTCGAATAATATTTTAAAGGCCCCTTCCGACAAAATAGCTTTTTAGAGTTAGTAGAATTACTTTTCTTACATATGGATTTGATCCCTCCTACCCTGTCTACATTAGTTAGAGTTGTAGGTTATTTTTGTTAGGTATACGATTGTCCCTCATCACGATTTCAATGCCACCACTAGCCCTGACAACATGACGTAGAAGCTTTCCGGATGTAACTTCCACTAGTAGAAAATTGGCTATTAGTGACGCCTTATTAGTATCATTTGTAACAAAAACGATACTAATAGATGTTCATTAGTATCATTTCAAACAAAAAACGATACTAATGGGTTCCTATTAGTATCGTTTGTAACAGAAACGACACTAATATAAGCCTATTAGTATCGTTTGTAAAAGAAACGACAGTAATATAAGCCTATTAGTACCGTTTCTACAAGAAACGACACTAATGAAAAAGTTATTAGTATCGTTTTTATTAAAAAAACGAAACAAACCAGAATCCCTACCAAACATTTAACTCGTCCCTCTATTTCTTTCAATTGTCAATATGTTAATACACTTGTACAGTTATACACTCACACTTCTTCCCACTCTCTCTCTCTCTCTATCACTCGCCCAGCTTCCCACCACCATCACTCCCACCAATATCACTTCTCACCACCACTATCACTCTCAACACTGTCACTCACCATCAAGAGCATTTGAATTCGGGTCAAATAGAGGCTCAGATATCCATTTCATCAACACCAATTAAGTGCAGCGCAATTCAATTAAGGCAAAAAGCATGCGACGAATTTGTTTTCAAAACTAGGGTTTTTGGGTTTTTACGGTTGTCGTTTCTAAGCTGGTCACTAATTAGGTTTTTGGATGATTAAAGTTTCAAACTAGGTTTTTTGGTGGTTAGGATTTTCGAATTGTGTTAAGCGGTGATGGTGTTGAACAAAACGAAGATTCTGAAGTAATGAAGGTAAACTTTCATATTTGGTTTTTCCTGTTGTTTAATTTTTTTTTTTTTATTGTTTCATCTACTTTGTTTATGGTTATTTGTCCCCAATTTACTAGTTTTAGGGTTTTTCATGTTGTTTTTTTTCGAATTTTATTGGTTCTGGTATTCCTGTTGTTTTTTTGGTTGATGCTCAACATGTTAGATTCACCTAGAATGAGTAAATGTTGGGGCTTGTGATTCTTTCACCATGTAAAATTAGTATCCTCCGTGCTAGGCCATTTCTACTTGTAATTTGACTAAAGGTTGTCTCTTTATTAATTTTTATCTTAGCTTCTCCTTCCATGTTACTTAGTCCAAACATATTGTATACAAGGTGGTGTTGCTTCATATTGGAGAGCAAAAATCTAATTTTAGCCATAAAACTATGAAGCATAAATGCTATGTGGATTTATCATAGATTATAACTTCATACCATATCACCAATTCAATTATTGGAGTATTTTTTACTGTATTATTATTGCTTTGGCTAGATATAAAAAAGTTTTTATGCAACTGGCACTTCACATGTAGATCAATCGGTAGAATACAGAAAGTATATCTAACATTTGAGTCACCTTTTTGTTCCGCATTGTGTCATTGTTTATGGGTTATCGTATTTACATCGATTCTATATACACACAAGCCTGATATGTAATGCTTATGCTTTCATTGATGTGATCGAGTATTCTTTTTAATTGTAACCCTGCGCATTTGCTTATGTTCTGTTTTTAATAGCAATTTTAGTAAGTATGTTATAAGAAAAGTTCTGTAGGACTGCATTACTACATGGATCAAAAACTCAGAATGTGGGGCAGTTAACAAGGAGAATATTAAGTTGGGTGTAGCAGCGTATGTTGTAGTGGATGTGTTGATGCTAGGAAGAAAGCTGGAGTTGCAGATGTTGAGGATAAATACGAGAAAACCGGTTAATTTGGTTTGAGCATGTGGAAAGATCAATAGAGTTAATGATGAGAAGGATGGAGGGTTGGGAATTTGGGATAAAAAGAATCTTTGTAGAGGTAGGGGGAGACCAAAGATGACTTGAATGGAAGGAGTTCAAAAGGACATGGCGTGGTTGGGTTTATTATCTTATTTGGCTTTGGGTAAGAATGAATGGAGAAGAATGAAATTTGTGGATGACTAAATGGGATGAGAATGGGTTAATGCAACTGACCCCATCCGTTTGGGATTAAGGCTTTAATTATGTTGATGAACCATAGTTGATCATAAGTCTTGACAATTTTGATGAAATATCTTTGTACGATTATCAAGCAATCTCTTGGTTTTGATGGGCCATCTTTGTTCAAGTACGGTCATTTTGCTTACCTACAGATGATTTTGTTTGTGTGAAGTTAGTGCTTTTTGCTGACATGCTGTTGTTAATCTTGCTTAGTGTTTTTGTATTAATGGTTAACAGGACCCACTCACCATTGGATAAATATATCTGATAGAGCCAAGGAGTCCTTCAACAAAGATGGAGCCTTTTTAATTGTTGCAGGATTATTTTTGGATGATCCTCCTGGATCTCAAGGTGTTCGAATGGATATGATTGAAAAAGTGAAGTTACTTCAGCAGAGGTAGAATCAATGATATAGATATTTTGATTTTATTGTATTGCTCTCGTATAAGATTCTTTTTCAATCAAGTTTTGCATTGTTTAGAAATTGAGAAGTTCTTGGTTGTAATTTTCTTTTTCTTTATAAGTCAATTTTGAAAAGTATGTTGTTGAACATGTTCTCTATCTTCCTCTCCTTTTCATTTCAGGTATCCTTGGCTTCAAATATTAGGTTTCCAATTTACTTTGTTTCATGCTATCAAATTCTTCGTGGTGAACCACCAACACCGCATGTCCTCTGTGAATTTTGTCGCTGTCCTCTGCTTGTCAGGGAGGTAATGTTATGAATCTTTTGTTTTAGGCACAGAAAATTATAATGTCACTTTTTGATGGAGTGAACGATTTCAGAAATGACCTTTTAGATTCGTAATCTGTTAGTGTTGTTGATTTTTGCTGTTTTCTAATGATTTTGATTGTGGAAACTATAACCTTTTTGATTACATGAGCAGACGAGCCGAAATGCGAAGAATACGAATGTGTACTGAGGTTTGATGAGTGATAATTCACACATTTTCCTACCTCATTCGTTTTCGAAACGACCTTTGTTGAGGGAGAATGCTGCGAAAACTTTTGTTAGAGGTTAGTTTTGTTGAGAAAGGCGAAAACATATCGCGTTCTATGTGTTTGTTTAAATGTTTGAAAGAGTAGTTCTCGGAGGGTTTTTTGATGGTTTGATGTGAAATTTGAACAGTGTGGAAGGTGATGGAGATGTGTTATAAGATACTGGTGGAGGAAAAGCGAGTTACGCAGCAAGAACTCTACTACAAGCTGTTGTGTAGCTCACCTGATTATTTTAGCTCCCAAACTCAGGTTAATAGGACTGTTCAAGGTCAATCTTTAATCCTATTAGGCTATTATATCTGTTTTTTCTGAGTAATATGAATTTCAACGTCCTAACCAAATTATTTCGATGCAAATAGAAAGTAATTTTGTGATACTCATGTAAGTAGTTGCTGTAACATAATGTTATAAATCTTTTCAAATCTCAATGCAGCAATGTAACCTGCATTGCACTATAGTTATACAAACTCGAATAAATCAACTAAAATTTTGTTGCATATGAGTATATAACAATGGACTAAATTACTGAAATCAGTTTCTGTTAACCTGAGATACTTGTATATGTTTTAATATTGTGGTTGTGCCTAACTGAAAAGCTTTTTGTTATGATTAGTTATCAAATTCTGCATGCAATAAAGAGTGAACTTTTATTTCAAATCTTAAAATTGGGCTACTGGTCGTGTTGTAAATTTTTATTTTTGTAAATCTTGGGCTACTAGTCGAAATTTTTATTTGTTTGTTTATCTTAGTTTGATTTTGTTTTGGAGTAGTTGATTTGGTTGAATTTGATTGATTTGTTTTGTGGTTTTGTAGGAGTTCAACATTGAGAAGTTGCAGTTATTTGAAGCGGATCAAGAAGCAGATCAAGCAGGAGTATGAGTGTAATAGAAGCAAGTGGAAATTCGTAGGAAAATGTAATGTATATTCTTTGCTTTTAGTGAATTGTTGACTTTTTTGTTTGTGAATTAAGTCTTTTTATTGATAAAATTTTCTAAAGAAGAAATAAAAATTTTATCTTGCTGTAAGATCACACCTTTTTTACCGTTAAACACAAATTATAGATTTAATGCAAGTACAAAATTCTGCTGCAGAGCTGAAAATTCCCCAAATGCAAGCTCACAGCCATAAGAAAGTAAAAAAAAGAGTTCTTGTTGTTGGGTCTGGTTGGGCTGGCCTTGGTGCTGCCCATCATCTCATCAAACAGGTTTTTCTTTTAGCTTTTTTGTTGTTGTTGCCGCGACTGCGGCTGTTGTTGTTGTTGTTATTGCTAATGCTGCCACAGTTGCAGCTATTGTTGTTGTTGCTACTGTTGCCGAGGCTGCAGCTGTTGTTGTTGTTTAATGTTTTGTGGTTTGGGTCTGATGGATTGTTTTAAATTGTGGGTAATTGATGATTCAGGGATATGATGTAACTGTTCTAGAAGGGGCTCTAGATTCTGGGTTATCTACCTACAGTCCTGATGAAGTTGGCATTCAAGGTATGGCATATCTGATATCTACTATTGCTATTACAAGCTTAATAATTACTGTACTTAATTTTTATGCTAAGAAATTTGCCTGACAAATGGTGCTAATGATCATGAATGGTATCAAATTTTGTAAGTTCGCAATTGATCATTGCATTGAATCATGAGCAAATCAGTGCAGCTGCCACAATCTTTATGCGGCTCAGTTATTATGTCGTCTCCCATCAGGTTTGATGCCTTAATATAAGAACAAATCTTTTGACATTTGAAATCATGTTTGTTTTAAAGATATTCTCTTTTCCCACTTCTTGTTAAGAAGGATCAGCCTCCCCACATCACCAAATCAGTTGACATTTTTAAAGGGAAAAAAGTGGGGAAGCAGAGGGAGGAAGGTGTAAGTTAGGGTGTTGTTTGTTCAAAGTGTGAATTGAATGAATGCAAATTTTGAATAGTGAGTGACAATTGAGGATGATATCTTACATACTTTACTTACATCGTTTTGTTTTCAATATAATCTTTTGAAGGACTATATTGGAAGATCTGCCCCGTATACCAAAAGAGAGTTGGATGAAGTTCGCGAGCAATGGGCGAGGTTCTTCAGACTACATTTCTTATTATCCGATTCTAATTAAATAAAAAATGTATTTGATTACAATATTGTACATACATTTTATTTAGTTATTTCATAAATATCTATCCAACTTGTCGTTGTAAAATATATTTATATAAGAATTGAAAGTGTTTTGTATATACCTGAATTGTTTACAATTTTTAATTTGTTAATGAAATATTTATATTAGTATTGTAAACTATAGAGAATCGAACAGGGGCAATGGCGGGAGGATGGCGGGAGGATGCACATATAAATATAGATATATTATTTATTGTGAATATAGAGCCCAGCAAATTACCATTTGAAATTTGTTTTATAAACAGCAATATTAGTATCGTTTGTTAAAAAAAGGATACTAATACACTACCTATTTGCATCGTTTTTTTCTAAAAACGATACAAATAGAAGCTATTACCATCGTTTCTAACAAACGATACAAATAGAATTTTCTATTTGTTACGCCTCCAATGGTATCGTGTGTAAAACGATACAAATAGGTGCAAAAAAATGATACTAATAAGATATTTTTTACTAGTGTTCGAAGGCACATTTTTGAGGATTGATTCTCATGTTGAACTTTCAGAGTCTTTCGTAGAATTTTCTCAAGGTAAAGGTATGTTCACTCCATTTCTTGGTTTTCACGATCATGTCATGCACGTATACTTCTACTTCCTTATGTAGCATATCATGAAAAAGTGTAGTTGCAGCACGTTGATACGTAGCCCCTCCATTCTTCAAATCAAATGGCGTAACCGTGTAGCAATATAACCCTCGTGGAGTAGTGAAAGTCGTATACCCCATGTCCCTTTCATCCATCTTGATTTGGTTGTAGCCAGCGTAGCCATCCATAAAGGAGAAAAAAGCATGGTTGGTTGTATTATTAACAAGCACATCCATGTGAGGCAATGGGAAGTCATCCTTTGGACTGGCCTTAGCTTGTTCAGGTCCTGAAAGTCCACACACATTCTTACTCTTCCATCTTTCTTGGGTATAGGAACAATGTTGGCAACCGAATCAGCATATTGAACTACCTTGACGAACCCTGCCTTTAGTTGCTTGATTACCTTTGCTCGGATTTTCAGTTGGACTTCAGGCTACATCCTTCTGAGCTTTTTCTAGACAGGCCTTACCCCTTGGTTTAGAAGAATGGTGTGCTTATCTATTTCTGGGTCAATCCCTGGCATGTCTTCATAGGACCATGCGAATACATCCTTCAATTCTGTGAGTGTTGCTATGAGTTCTGCCTTTTCTTGAGGATTAAGCGTGAGACCAATTTGTAATTCCCTTGGAGCGTCATCGTCGGAGATGTTGATCTTTTTAGTTTCCTCAATTATTTGAGTTTTGTTTTCATGTTCCTCTACAGCTTTTATTATTTCATTAATATTTTGATTTTCAGTTTGTGAAACAAAGCAATCATTTGAGGGGGAGAGGGAATAAGAAGATGCAGACGAGGAGTACGCAAAAGAAGTTATATTATTAAACTCGTTAAGCATGACCTCAAAATTAGCCCTAGTGGCGGAATCTAAAGGAGGGACAGACTCCTTAACAATCTTATTATTAGTAACTACGGAGTTCTTAGGACTAAACATCTTAATAGCATTAAACTTAGACTCAGATACAGACTCGCTTTTAGACTCATTGAACATTGGGCCCTCTCCTATAGTGAAGTCCATGATCTTTCCTTCCGATTTAATGATATTGATGGTCTTGATCCGTCCTCTAACTACTTGACTTGCAAGAGTGATATGTTCGGTTGGATCAAAAGCCCTAGTGTTCATAGCCATGAACACCTCTTGTTCGGTTGGTGGAGTACGTTTAATCCTGAAGAGCAATAAAAGTCCTTGTGCATCGAGATCATCCAACTCAGATTTCCCTTTAATAGTCTCGGTGGTCTCATTTGCCACAAAATGACAGTCAGAAAAGATTTCCAATCTCGTATATCTCATTCCATTGACACCATAGAATGGTTTGGGAAATTCGTAATAGGGGAAGTTCTCGCCTTCTTTGAAGAATTTCTCGTTCAAGGAAAGAGAATAGGGGCGGATCACAATATCTCCATCCTTTTTAGCAATTTTTTGTTTTTGAAGATCCTTGTAGTCCTCGTGGGTTGGAAGATATCCCAATCCTAAACTATCGTTCTTAGGTTTGAGGTAGAAAAGGGCGGCAGCAAGAGCCCTTCTTGATTTCACGCTTATTCCACGGAAATAACCTTGATTCCGAAGTACAGCATTCACAACAAGGTTTTAGTGAGGATCAAAGTCAAAAGGGGCCCTATCTCCTTCTTCGACGGTAGCGATTGAGAATCCTCATAAGTCTTCATCATGATCATCGTGTTCGATGCTGATAATAGGTTGATCGGCAGCTTGGATCCTCATTTAAGATACATCAATAGTAATCACCACCCCTTCTAGCAAGAACTTGATTTTTTAATGAAGAGTGGATGGAATTGCCCCTAGTTCATGGAGCCTTCCTAGGAGAAGGTTGAAGCTAGTTCATGGAAACTTCACCTTCTTCTCAACGGGTCATGTGAGCAAGTTGAGCTATATAACACCCATGCAGTCCCTTCTTGTGTTGTCGTAGGTTCGAATGGCTTGATTTCGAGCATGGAATTCTTCTTGTGATATCCCAAGCTTTTGGGCGGTTCTCAAAGGGCACACATTGATAGGCGAGCCATTGTCAATCAAAGTCATAGGTATGTTGAGTTGCTTACTTATGAAAGTGATGTAGAGAGCTTTGTTCTGGCTTGCTCCTTCGGTTGGAAGATCCTCATCAGAATAAGGAGATGGACGGTTTGGGATGCTCATGGATGATAAGGTTGACCAAACCTTCCGGAGTGGTGTCTTCGACAACGTTTAAGTCAGAAAGGGCTTTGACTAGAGCTTACTTATTCTTTTCCGAAGAGACTAGTAGTTGCCACGCGTTGACATTGGCCTTGGTTCTTTTGAGTTGCTTGATAACCACATTTTCCTCTTGAGGTGGAGGAGGTGGTAGAGTTACTTCAGTTTTGTTTTGATTTTGCGTAGTGTTAAGGCGTTCAGTTCAAGTAAGGACTTGAACCTTATTGTCTTTAAGAGGTGACAAGGGCCTTAGAACCTCGGCGACATCATCGTCTTCTTCTATGAGAGTGTGGTAAGCAGGTTGTACTCCATTTCTAGCATAGTCGTCTTGATCATCACTATCCCATATTCCGTTGACTTTTAGGAGGGATGGCAAGATGATTACTTTTGGGGTAGGTTGTCCCACGGGAGTAATCAAGTCAAGTTGGTCAAAAGATAATTCTTCTTTCTCGATCGCGTTTATACAAAGTGTCATATTGCCAGCGAATTAAAGGCATAGTCTTTTGAGGTCTTCCCATTCTCGTTGATGAAACCCTTTCGGCATCCTGTAAGCGGCGGTTGGATATTGAGGAATAGGGGGAATCAATGGAAGAGTTTCCTTAATGAGCCAACGGTATTTGACGCATATTTCCCAAGTAATTAGGTTATGCACCATCTCATTGATGTATTTGTTGCAGTATTTATTTACCATTAGGCTCATGCTTATACTTTTGGGGACAAGCCTCTCCCAAATTTCCTTCATAAGCTCTTTAAGGAGTTCAATGAAGGGACTTGGTATGTCAATGCTTTCAGGTTCATTCAAATGCCATTTACATAGTCAAAAATAACCCATCCTGTTTTTATTCTTTCTATATGAACACTTTTCCAACAGTCACATGCATATGGATCTTTGGAGGGAGGAAAGTCGTCGGAAGTCTTCTCTCAATCTTCACAGATTTTTGGAGTGCCACCATCTTCTTCTAAGGCATCCTGTGGGACAGTTCATCCTGCGTAAGTAATAAAATCAATAGGATCGAAGCATAAGTTATCTACCTTGATCATGAAATGGCGACAAGGTTGGTTTGAATATTGAGCTTCTTCCCTCCAGGTGGAATGGGGAGCCTTCCATCGTCAACCATGTCTTGTAAATGATTTTTGAGGGTCCAACATTCTACGGTATTATGAATTCTACCTTGGTGGTACTTATAGTATTTATTGGCATCCCGTCATAGTGACCTCTTTTCGGGATTGGGATCATAAATGGGCCCTACTTGACTTATCTTGCCTTTTCATTGGAGTCTCTCGAACGCTTAAGTATAGGTGATACTCAAGGGAGTGTACTCTCATCGGCGGCGAAAAGGAGCTCTAGCTTCTTTGACAACATCGATATTGTTGGAAGTGGATGCTCCTTTTGTTTGTTTGGTCCTTGGGTTGCTAGTCCATTTTCCCTTTCCACTTCCTTGTTAATGTCATCCTCAATCTTGATCCCAATGTGGTAGACTTTTTAAAAAGTATCAAGGCTCAAGTACTTGAGATGATTTTTGTACATTGGGAGCAAGTTAGCAATGAAGATCATGACTTGCTCCTTTTCGGGTGGTGTAATCACCATTTGTGCCGCAACCTCCCTCCAACGAGATAGGTAGGAGGTGAACCCTTCATTTTCTCCTTGTTTGAGAATTTCAAGCTCCCTGTGAGAGGTGGTAGCTTGAGTGTTTGGCATACAATTTTTGTTTCCCACAAACGTCACACTAGGCACTAGGAAATAACACTTCTCCAGTTTGGCATACAATTTTTGTTTCCTTAATGAATCACAAACACTCCTTAGATGATTTAGATGATCATTCACACAAGTACAGTAAATTAATATGTCATCTAAATAAACCACCAAAAATTTACCTATGAAAGGATTAAGTACCTCATTCATTAGTCTCATGAAAGTGCTGGGTGCATTGGTCAATCGGAAAGGCATGACCAACCATTCATACAAGCCCAATTACGTTTTAAAACCAGTCTTCCATTCGTCACTCTCTTTCATTATAATATGATGATAACCACTTTGCAGATCTATTTTCAAAAATACCTGAGACCCATACAAATCATCCAAAAAGTGATCCAATCTAGGTATAGGGAACCTGTATTTGATGGTTATATTGTTTACTGCACGTAAATTAATACAAATCCTCCATTTCCCATCATTCTTAGGCATTATCAATGTTGGTACTGCACATGGACTCATACTTTCCTTAACATAACCTCGTTCTATCAAATCCTTAATTTGCCTTTGAATTTCCTTTGTTTCCTCGGGATTGCATCTGTATGCTGGCTTATTGGGAATCTGTGCACCTGGAATTAAATCAATCTGGTGTTCAATACCTTTAATTAGAGGTAATCCAGGAGGCAATTATTCAGGAAACACATCTATTAATTCAGTCAACAAAGGCTTCACTGCACGTGGAATTTCGAGAAGTTTCTCCTCTTTCTCCTGAGCCACGAGCACATAAGCCACACCAATATCTTTTACTTCCTCCTCCAACTCCTTTCCACTAATCAACAAAGCATCTTTCGAAGTCCCCATGCTTGATTTAGGTTTAGAAGTCATCAAAGGTTTCAATGCATATGGGTTCTCCTAAGCATGTTTGCGCACAATGTATATATTACTTCTCCCATTGAACTTCATAAATCTGTCATACTGCCAAGGTCTCCCTAACAGTATATGGAACACATCCATAGGAAAAACATCACAAAGCACTTGATCCTCATAAGTCCCACTTTTTAATGCAATCAGTGCCTTCTTAGTTACCTTTACATGACTAGTGTTGCTTAGCCCATGAAGTTTATAAGGTTGTGGATGGAGTTTTATATACATGTTTAAGTTCTCGATTAATAGTGTAGACATGACATTAGTGCATATCCTGTAGTAATAATGACATCAACATAATATACCCTGCACATTACACCTAGGGAGGAATATTTTCTCACGCTGATTCTCTGCTAGTGGAATTGGTTGAGATTGGAGCACTCTTCACAAAACCGAACTTTGTCCTTGGGATTCAGGAATAATTTCTTCCACCTCCTCCTCATGAGTATCATACTGAGCATAATCTCCTTTTCCCTCATCCACGTGTCCCTACTCCTCTTCTCCAAAGTCTCCTTCCTCTCCCCAAACTCTAGTGGTTGTCACCCTAGCATGTGGGCAATCTCTCTGAAAGTGACCCTAACCCTTGCACTTGAAGCAAGTTTTATCATCCACAGGTTTGGAAGAGGAACCCTTATCTTTAGAAAAGGTAGGGGTCTTGGATGTTTTGTCAAAATTCAATGTGGTAGGCACCAAATCACGTTTCCGCTCAAAGGTTTTAACAGAACTCCTACATTTTCAAGCATTCTGCCTCTGTACTCTAGATGCAACTTTACAAACCTCCTCAAACGTTCAACGTGGCTGTAATTTAACTTTCACCCTGATATTCTCATCTAGACCAGCCACAAAACGTGCCACCTTTTGATCCTTCTTTTCCTCTAAATCACAATCCATCACAAGATTATCGAACTCCACCATGTATTCTTCTACAATTTTTCGATTTTGTCTCAAAGAATGCATCTTAATGAAGTTATTTTAGTCGAAATCCTGAGGCACAAATCATTTCATCATCTCTCTTTTATGTTTGGTCCAAAAAACAATCTTATATTTGCCATCCTTCTTTTGTAAACCTTCAAGCCATAAACTTGCATAAGAGGTGAGTTTTAATTCAGCAACTTTATAGGATTTGTGATCATCATACTTTTATAAGTGAAAATTCTTTCCACTCTTCGAATCCACTCCAGAAATTTATTTGGGTCCATACTACCTTCAATTTCAGGGATTCCAAGCTTAAGATTTTGATCATCATCTTTATTTTTCACCTTCTTTTTGCACCTTGATCTAGGCTCATCTTCACTCTCACTGCTTAAACTTTCTTTCGTGATTTTAGGGTTCCTGACACACCTAATAGTCACACTTTCCTCCTTTCAATCAGATGATTCTTGCCTCTTAGCCTTACCTTTATGTGGCGTGCTACCAATAGAGCCAACCACTTTCAAGACCTCATCCAAACGAGGCTTTAGTTCATCAATCTCGTTTTGCAGCCTCACTTCCTTTGCTTGTTGCAATGAAAGTCCTTTAGTGAAGTTTGTAGGCACTTCATCACCACCTTTTATTATTGTCAAAGTTTACTAGATGTAAGAACACTTGAGGTTTATAGACCTCTCAACGTGAGCACCAAAATTTTATGTGAATATTGGTAAGGAATCGTTACTCACAACAAGATAATCGAGTTTCCACTCTATAAAGATAACACCAAGAGTTTAGACAAGGGAAATTTCGAACAAAATAGTGTTTGTTTTAAGCCTAAGCACCCCTAAACTCTCTTTGCTCTCACGTGAATCTAAAGAAATTAGCACCAATTCACAATATAAAGAATTAATTGTTTTTGGACAAAAACAATAAGAAACGCACAACAAAGCAATGTTGATTTTTATTTCACTTCAATCTATGTTATTATAAAGAAATGTCAAGGCTATTTATAGAATAACCAAGGGCTAAATCCTAACAACCTTTTAAGACTCAAAAACAAGAAATACACGTGAAAAATCATAGGATAAAATCGGTAGCTAGGCGTACTTATCCAAGTTCCATAACAAACTCAAGATAAGAATGCCACCTCATCTTTTGCCACTTGATCGTATCTTGCTAACAAACTCTAACTAACTAGATTCTATTCTAGTAACTTGACTAATTCATTAATTAAGAAGATAATCATAAAAAAACACACTAAAAATCATGGAAATTTCAAGATGCCCAAGATCTTTGAAAATCGTCCAAGAACTCGCCACTTCCTTGTGCAATTTTCAAGAACTTCTTCCAATCTTTAAGAAATGCTTCAAGATTCAATCTTATAATCAATAAATCTTCAAGATACCATTCTCAATGTATTTTAGGATGATTATGATGACCAAGACTCAACAAGAAATGAAATCACCTATGCCTAAAATGAGAAAAACCCTAGCAACTGCAATGAGAAAAAAACACATACATAAAATGTCTACTAAACACTATAAGCACTACTAAAATCTTCTGGTGAGGAATTAATTGCATGTGACCATGCACACATAAATGGTTGCCTTAGATGCACCCAATTTCCTTGTGTCACCAAAGGTTACCGATTCCCCTAATGTTTCATTTTTTTAGCTGCATCCATCAAACCATCGAAGTTGTTTAGATATATACCTTAATTCATATCAGTCAGTGACCCTTCTAGCTACTTTCTCCATTTCTTGTATAGTGTGCCTATTCTTGATATCGTTCATCTCCGCTTTCATTTCTCCCATGGCTTGTGTTACGTGGGCTAAGGCGAGAGCAATTTCGTGGTTCGTGACGGTGGATTCTTGATCACCCATTGTTGAGTTAGGTTGTGTTTTATCTTCTTGACTATGAGTCGGGATGTCTTTTCGAAATAACCTCATGCCTTGTTCCCTAGTCCAAAGAGGAATTGTTGACTTGGTTTGTGCACGGCCTATCCTGCGATGTTTAGATTTTAGAATTTTTGTTTTAACTTGTTTCAACGACTTGATTCTCAAGACATATGCAAGTCCTATTATGGTTGCTTCCTAGTTCTACATGAATGTATGATGCATAGTATTTTATCTCCCCTAGTTTCTTTTTTTTATTAACTGGTGGATATGAAAATACTTTTTACAAGATGAATGTTTTGCAAAATATGGGGGATTTATATGAACCTTTAGTCAACACAATGAGCAACAATGGTCTACATGTGACTCCCTAGGTGAAAAGGCTACCAGAAAGCTAGATTCCCACAAACAACATTTTTTACAAGCATAGAACATGTGATCATATAGCACGTCGCACGTTATAACACACCTTTGCATGAGGTCAAATCTAAAAGACCTATCCAAGGTTCTAAGAGGAAACTAAAAGTAAGGCTGTAAGGTGTCCAAGGGGATACCAGGACTAGGGTGTGTCCTACTATACACACCACAACTTGAATGGTGATCTAAGTGGGACATCCATTATGAATCACATATGTCATATGATTCACGTGTCATGGTTGGTATGAACTTCAATTAAGGAACGGCCTTAGGTAGGTCACCTAACCATCCTTAACATCGGTCCCCCGAGGTGTCTCAAGTATACAACATACTTTAAGAGACGTGTATCCTAAAGCGTGACCCTCACGTGGGAATTGCATGCATTATGTCTATCAAGTAGAATTCGATATTATAACTATGAAATTACGGAACTATTCGAGTTTCGTCCACTCGCCTTTAAAAATAAAGGAATATCCCCAGTGGAGTCGCCAAAAAGTGGGCCCGGGGGTTTTGTGGTCCACGTGCCCTTTTTATGGACATTGAATGATGTGTTAGTTTGATTGCATAGTGTGAGTATATATGCTTGGCTTAGGGAGTGAGTTTAGAATCTCAAAACCCAAGTAGAGAAGTCTGCACCGTCCTCCTTTCTGGAGCTAACGGTACCCCATTAGGTCACAGCCCAATGGCAAAATGACAACCAAGGATAAGGAGTTCTTGAATCTTTGGATTCGGGAACGAGGGGGTAAGGGCATTAGTAGGTCACAGTGTCCC